>AP028264.1:13000000-13407068 GCA_030269945.2 Trilocha varians
ACGCCGAGGCTTACGTCTCTCCCCATCGCCCGAAGTGAGTTACGTAGGTATGTGCTAGTTCTTCAATTTTTTGATAAGTACCAAACTTTCCTTCTATTCTGGTATTAAATGATTGCATCATTTCAACATTATACTTTTCTGCAATGTTTCACATTCGCTCTATTTGTTATTATGATTTGGTATTTCAAATTCATATGAAGTAGGTACAGCAGTGAAATTTAACCACGTTGTTTAAAAATATACATCTGTACAGTATTGCTTCAATGGTAAAGTTCTCAATATGCCAAATGGTCCGGATTTGATGTGCGGTTTGATAATTATCGGTTTAGTCGTAAGGTGTATGTTACCAGGAATCTTCACTATTTGATAGGGTATTAAACCAATGTGTGTTTCCAGTAACACAGATCAAAGGTTAAGCTACGGTGTTGAGCTTCTTTTGTTTTTGATATCTGGGGTCGATATGCAAGAGAATTCAAATTGGTTTATGATGAACATGAATATTAAACTTTAATTTATTTTCCTCTAGTTCCATTATTTTTGTAATTTTTTACCTTATATTTCTCCTTTCTTTCACTTCTAAATATCATATTTTATCTACTCATTTTATTCAATGTAGTTTCTATCTCGTTTTATACATTTACAATGTACTATTAAGCTTCATTGTATTTAATAACACTATAAACAGTATATATTCTACTACTGCTGAGACTGGAAACCGAACAATATTTTGGCTTAGTATCTTTGAGTCCGTGTATTTGTCTCACTTGACATTGGCGAATCGTCCCCAGTCTTGGTGGACGAGGTCCAGGGGAAAAAAAGAAGAAGATGATGAACATGCTAGTTAGAAATTGTTAGTATCCGAATTACATTGCGGCGCATGGTTGTTGAACAGTACTAAAATCTCCTACTTACCGCTTACACTTATCCGAACCCCTCCCAATGGCATATTAAGCCAGGTATTACGATGCTTTACATACTAAGGTTCGTAACGCCTCGCAAACCCCGATTCATTTTGTAGGTACTATAAAATTAAAATAAACTCAAAAATCACTGCTGCATTTGTGGCAATGTAATACTCATTTCATCCACCAAAAATCCCGTTATTCGACATGACCACTGCAAACCAGTATCCTTTCACAAGCAAATAAACCACGAAATATATTAACATAACGTAATTAGGAGGCAGCACTGATTACCGCGTAATTACCGAACCGGATCAAGTAATCGTATCCGGTGGTCACGTGGTCTGCGTAATTACATACATCGAGATTGGTTTGTGGACTCCTTTTGGAAATGACGAAAAGTCTCCCTCGCGGCTCGGTCACACAAGGAAGGAGAAGGTGTGATATGTCGAAGACTTCAAAGTAATCTATTGAAGGTTCTGTGTTTACAAAATTTCAACTCTGAACTACTGAGTAGTATTTGCCGAAGAAAAGTTTGCCCTAAATATATTAATTAAATTATCCGAGAAAAAAATATTGTACCTATGCATCTTGTTAAAAAAAAGATATCTCATCTTTAAAAACTTAAATACAATATTTTTTAAAATCTAAAATGCAAAGTATTTTATTTCTGGCTACACTAAAATGTACTTTCAACTCTCAGTTTTATACCCACCCCGCCACGTCACAACTGTCCTGAAAACCAATAGTTGATAACAGATAAAGCTTTCGAATAAAACTACCAGTGTAAATGCAGTTGTAAAAATATATGTTTGTGTTTGAAATTCTGAGTATTCTCTTCGATATTAAATAATGAATAATCAATAAATTGATAGACAACGAATACATAAAAAAATTATACCAAAGCTTTCCCAATTTGATATTCCATTCAAAATAAGTCACACCGTCCTCAAGTTCGTATTAACGAACTAAAATATTGATACCGTAAACTCCATAAATTTAGTTAGACCCCAAATACAGCTGTCATCAGGAACTTAAAGTCCTTAGACAGGTCGCAGTGACCCTCGGAGGGACCATTGTCCTCGTTCATTTGATTTATCGTCCTAAGGATGCCACTGTGATATATTATACTAGACTATTTCAATGTAAATGATGTAGTTATAGTTCCGGTGTTAAAGTTGTTAGAAAAGTCGTTTTTTTTGACGTGACAACGTCTTATAAATTGGTTTGCCGGGTGACACTTCAAGAAACTGCGTTACGCTCCGCTCACGTTATGCGCTCACAATGAGAGCGAGCGAGAGGCACGCGTGCCTTTTACTTTTTATGTCTGTCTCTCTCGCTGTTAGGCGGGCTAACCATGCCCGAGTCATTGTCACGTAAAACTTTCGCCCGTATACCGACTTTACAGGCCACCAATTTTTTTTTTCGAGAATTTCATACTCATTAGGTATGTATAATTCGGATTTTACGAAGGTAACTAAGATAGCTTTGATATATTATTGTCTATGTCTATATTATTGATTTTCTACAATGCTTAACGATCTTAGCATCCTCAGTCTTGGAAGTGAATGCATCCAGCATTGATGATGATATTATTGCAGTATAATATTAGTATAACATGTTCCAATAGTCAGTAAACGGCACATGGTCCTACCCAAGCTGAGAACCGTATTTATAGAGCTAATAGCAATACTGCTAAAGTGAAATGATACTTGTTGGCGTTACAAAGCTACCACCAGTTTTAAAATAACCCACCATCTGGCGAAACGTATTCAGCGTTAATTTTAGTATTATGTACTAGTATTTTGTCTACCTTTTATAAAGCTAACTTGAAGAAGGACAAGAAATATAGATTAACTAGCTGACCCGCGCAACTTCGTCTGCGTTACAAAGGGTTTCAAACAGTACTCGCTATGCCGTCGCGATATTATTTTCGCCGCCCGCCGTGGGTGTAATAATAAAATTGCGTTTTATACTCGTGATAACTTCTAAACGAAAAGTCCGATTGGAATAAAACAAAAAGTAATTTACTTCTACATTAATATTCTTGATAATATAATACTTAATTTGGATAAGGATTAATATAACAATACTAATTTAACGTTAAATTCATTCTTCGGACGAATTAATTTTTTTTTGAACATAAAAGCGGTTATTGTGAGTAAACTATGATAGTTAGATATATGCTGTCGCGGACTTTTTTGTTTGTCTTCAAAAGACCTAAAAACCCGTAGTGCATCATTTTGTTCTATTGTCAATAGTTTTTGCAGCGTACGCATAAATAGGTTTTGGATTATTCACTTGTGTTACATATTCGATATTTTCATACGGATCCCTAATTTTTTTCAAAATAAAATATAGCCTATAACCTTCCTCGATAAATGGACATTCCAACAGTGAAAGAATTTTTGAAATCGAACCTGTAGATCCTGAGATTAGCGCGTTCAAACAAACAAACAAACAAACTCTTCAGCTTTATAATATTAGTATAGATTCAGTGACACAGTTTCCGTTATTTACTTTTCAAACACGTTTTCAAATAGGGCACTTCAGTTCTGTAGCATTGGACCGGGCTCCCTGCAAACAGCCCGGCTAAGGTCGTGTCAACACTAATTTGCGCTCAAATCAAGTTTCCTAACAGGCCTCATTCTCAGTTTGTTCGATTTAAGAAGCGGAAAGTAAATTATAAAATAAATAAACTTTCTCCCCTTGATTCTAACACAGAATATTTTCAGCAGAAATGAATGTTTTTGATTATTTAATTAAATACCGGGACCGCTCAATTAAAAATAATCGTGGTAAGAACCCGTTTAGTAATAGTGTAAGTGACGTAGATAACCGCGAGTGTTTAAAGAAATTTGTTAGAGGAAATGTGTTGACCGATGCAATAGTCTTAGAACATCAATAACATTCATTTCTGCCTAAAATATTCTGTGTTAGAATCAAGGGGAGAAAGTTTATTTATTTTATAATTTACTTTCCGCTTCTTAAATCGAACAAACTGAGAATGAGGCCTGTTAGGAAACTTGATTTGAGCGCAAATTAGTGTTGACACGACCTTAGCCGGGCTGTTTGCAGGGAGCCCGGACCAATGCTACAGAACTGAAGTGCCCTATTTGAAAACTTCTTGGAATTTAGTCACATGTCACATTTGATTTTACGTGTAGGTATATTTTATGGTATCTACTACTTTTTGACAGGTACCACTAACAGTAAATACTTGTTACTAGGGTCAACAACGTGACTTTTAACTTCATTTTTAGAAACTTGACTTTCACTCCTTTTTTTTCTTTGGACGGAAGGCCGGACTTCCACTCGCCCCTCGAGTGGGGTATGTGGGGGTGGAACCGCACTAAAACCTCCCGCCGCTCGCACTCGACGTCCGATCTGGTAGGGATGACAGGACGCGTACGCGATTGTCGCTCACGTATCCATGTTCCTCCCATGCGGGACAAACAGCGAGCGTATGCTCTGCCGTGTCCAGGTCGCTTGTGCAATGATGGCACCTCGTCGTCGGCTCAACTTGTTTCCGATGCAGATACTTCCCGAAGGAACCATGCCCGGTCAGCACCTGCACCAGACGAAAGGTGAGGCGTCCCTCGCTGGACTTTTACTCTTACACTCGTTTGAAATCAAGAATTATGTTTCATTAAGATACCTGTCAGTCATCAAAGCAAATTATATGTAGCTTTCTTTCTCTACATTTATTCTGTGACGACACCATCGGAAAATTTAACGCACAAAAACAGAGGGAGGGACTTCAATCGAATTTAATGAATGGCTCCCGACTGAGAAATACGAAAATTTTGATATGAAAATTTAAACTGCTATAAATGTTTGTGAAGTTAGAAACGGTTTTATTTAATGATCGAGTGTTTGGGACCCGACTAATAAAGTTAAGGAGTATTGACTTTCTTGATTCTATGGAATATTTCGGTTAAAATTATGAGCAGAAAAGCATTTGCTAAAAAAGAAGTAAGAATTTTTTTTTCATATAATTTTTTGTCGGTGAGTAAACCAATATTAGTAAACCAATATAATTGTAATAGGTGGTGACACTGCAGTGCTTCCTGACATTGCGGAGTCCACGAGCTACGATAGCCACTTAACATCAGGTGGGTCGTGTGCTCGTCTTGCGAAAAAAAATAATGTGTCAAACAATTAGATAAGAACGGAATTCGTCGGATGTTGGTCATCAAAAGTTTCATTACGGCATGCAACATAATTTTACGTGCTAATCTCTGCATAAAACAGTAATCGCAATATTATAATAACATACAGTACTTCTATGATAAAATATAACTACATAGATCCACAATTATAGTGTAAATTTGCAAAATAATATATTAAGATCATCAAAAAAAATCGTCTTTGATCTAAACCCCTTATTGATAGTAAATTTATATCTATTAGGTGTCACCGTGTTTTCTTTTGCAAAAAATACTTCTTTTTCAAACACACTTGTGAAAATATTGTGTTATTCCCAAGTTTTACTTCCAATTTTAAAGACACTATTTCCTAACGCCTTCTTCGCAACTGTTCATCTAGTTTTATACTATCGAAGTAGTGTTTATATCAGGCTTACTAAAAGCCAATCCAGCCTCCTGGATTTCCCTCGAACAATATTTTGAACATCAAAAGCTTTTACGTGTAAACTAAATTGTATATTTTAGTGCTCGGGCTAGGATCTGGATTTAGAAAGCGGATTTAGACTCGGTAAGTAGGCTGAAGCTAAGAAATATCAAGATAATGATCGGTATAAGCGGCCTTTTGGAAGATAATAAGAGTATAAGATGAATAAAGGTGTTTAGATTATTTGTTTGTGAGTTTTATCGCTTTATTTGTTAAGTGTTTTTGTCCAAACAAAAAATACTGTACGTGACAAAATCTATCAAAATAAAAACCTTAAAATTTATCAAAGAAAAGTGGAATGATTACAAATTATATATTGCCTCTCAGGTTTATATGTAACTTTACGAATATTATGTTAAGTTTTACTATGAATGACGTTTGCGTCCTATATTGGTTTAACGAGTGATTGTAAAAGTAACAGATCACCCGCGATACAGGCATGTCCTAGTGCGGGGATCGACGATAATGTTAAAGCGCATGTAAACTTTTTGTTAATAAATTATTTTCATTTCATTTCATTTTTACTCATTTACCTATTGATGCAATAGAAAGAGACATTCTACCTCAATTTATTATTTTAATCACTTTGAAATTAATTAGGAGAAACGGTAAATAAATACAGAACAGTACTATGCAGTACTAACCACTAACCATATTTTTTTTCAAACTCCCAACTAAAACTGAGTAAATAAACAACACAGAGAATCAAATAAATTTACAACATCTCTCCTCGCGGACAACTACATCACTAAATCGTGGTAAGAACCCGTTACATAACTGTGTTAGTGATCTCTATAAATCCGTTAAACTACAACTTCTTAACAACTATCATGCCAGAAAACAAAATGGCGGATCCTCGACACAATCGTACATCTACATAAAAGAATAATGTCGTTGTAAGCGTTTCTATCGGCGACAGATATCGAAACGATCCGGACCGTTTTACTTTGCTTGATAAATTTGAAACCTCCCGAAATTCCGAGCTGTTAAAACTTATCTCTTCCGTTTAGTTTGACGTAAAACTGAAATGACGGTGTTTGAGACTTTATGAGTAATCTGTGTTGAGATATTGTGTTGTTACTCTGTAGCAGTAGAAATAGGTTCTTGGAATAACTCATAAAATAAGTTGTATTTGAGGTATTAGTTAATGTTATGAAAAATTATAAAATAATGTGGATTTATATACGAGTAGGTAACACCATCAACTTGATGAATTTTATTTATTTATTAGTTACATTTTTATAAATGCAAAAGTCAATTGCAATTTTGTGTCATCCTCATCATCACAGTACTGGAGCAATTTTTTATTTAGTCCTAACAGCTTTACAATCCAAGGGTCACTATTATTTCTGGAATACCTTGTTTGTTCACTTTTAATTATATTACTGAGCATATATCCTAAATATCTCCATTTTTCTCTTTCTCACTTATAACAGTATTTTTTTCGATATTCATCATAATATTTTTGTAAAACCAACCCATACGCACAGCTGAATCAATAAAATAACAGGGAATTGGAAATGATGATTCAGTGACCCGAAGTTAAAAACCAATTATGGACATATTTATTTGTTCGCTCAATTTATTAAACAGCTCCAGGCAACGTATTTTTCATGATTCAACATAAATAAAATTTGTTAAAATATTTAAAACATGACATGAACGACATCCTGCAGCATATTGTTCATGTAAAATGTAATTTGAACAATTATCATTACCAACAGCTCGTAGACTTTCACTGCTGGACATACGCCTTTTCCAAACCTTATTATCATGACCGGTCCTGCTAGACGTCCACTGCTGGACAAAAGCCTTCCACAAACCTAGCTATAACGAACGGTCCTACGCAATCTGCATCCAGTAACTTCTCTCCTTGATTAGGTCTTTGGTCCACCTTGTGAGAGGTCTGCCTACGCTGCGCCTACCGGTTCATGGACATTAAATTATTGAAACATTGCATCATATTTTGAAAAAAACTTACGAAAGAACTAAAATATAGAACCAGGTAGACCGCGTACTCGTACGTACTAAAGTTATAATATATTTACCAACGCAACTTTATTCATCACAATATTGAACAAAAGCCAACAAAATTCGCTTTAAAACAAAACCCAATTAAAAAAAATCATCCGCCACAGGATGGCCAGAACTCGTCAAAACTAAACCTAACAATTTAAATTTGAAAAACCAGCGCTGTCCCGGTAAAGGGCTGGCCGATGGACGTAAATTAGGAACGGATATCCGTTTCATTGGCAGACTCGAGCCGGATAATAAATTGAGGATCGAAGCCATTTGCAAATTGTCGATACGCGGCCTGAGATCGCTGTTCGGTATAAATTACTTAAAGATGTCTAAGCCTTGCCTTTCTTTGGGCATCGCAGTGATAACAGATAGTGGAGACAAACTGTTGGTCTGATAAGTTTGGTCGACGCCATCTTGGGATAAGTTTGGTTTGTTCCGGGTTGCAGTGATTATACCATTATTTACCATTAGTTACTAGTTGCGTTTCTTTACTAATTAATGGAAAAATATATGATCACGCGTATCTTCATCTTGTCTTGACAGACATGACGACGTAAGCTATTTTTCAAATCGGATTAATGGATCTAAACTTTGTGTTTTTGTAGTTGCAATCTTTCTCACTTCATCTACGAAAACTGCACAATTTGTCAACATCATTTTAGTAGTTCAATCCAAACGCTAATATTCTTAATCCAAAATCCTTGCACGTCTCAAGTCAAAAAGACAGCTTTACACAGTTATCGAGGAGCCCACGCTCATGCAAATGGCTTTTAAACCAAAATATAATTACCCATCGCTTTGTTGACAGCGTGGTGGCTGCAACACGGTGACAATGAAATTGACCCAGTTACAGGGTTCGACCCAGTTAATGTACTGAGCTATGGGCCTGATCCCATCAAGTTTGGAAGGTGATTTTACTTTGAAAGTTCGAGTTGACGGACTCGCTTTGTCTTAAAGAGGATTTGAGTTTTAATTAAAGATCAGTTTGTCTCCTGTTGCTTGTTCTTGGCGTATTAAGGTGGGAAAACTTGAGATGTTGTTTTAAGTAGGTTAATGAGAATACGGGCCATGGGATAGTAAATAGTAAGTGTGATATCAGGGATAGGTACCTACTCGATGCCATTACCATTACCGTTATCTACTATTCATTAAACTTAACCTCACTTTAAATTCAGATAGCTATTGATATCAACAAAAGTAATCTACGTAATTAAATCCATTACTACCATTTTACTTTATTTGTGTAAAACAACATGGTGGCCGAGTGGTCGAAGCGCGTCCTTCCGAACGGGAGGTCGCGGGTTCAAATCCGGCCGGCTTGTACCTCTAAATCTAAATGTGAAAAAGATTTATGTGCAATTTTTCACAACACCACTGGCTAAAAACGGTAAAAACATCGTGAGGAAACTTGCATGTCGGAAAAGTGTTCTAAAAATCCTTTGAAGATATGTGAAGTCCTTAATCCGCACTGGGTGGTGGACTATGCCTAATCCCTCTTCTGAGGAGACCTTGGGCACAGTGGGCAGTATTGGGTTGGTACAGTACAGTACAGTGTAAAACAAATAATTACATAATTTCTTCTCTAAAATCTTTCCAAAAATTTGTTTCGTATTACACTAATCACCAGACAAATAAGCTCCTGAGATTTCTTACCTTTTGTTTTCTTTGATATTTCGTTTCTTTTTTATTGTAAAATTTTATCATTTTATTCGCTAATACCGGTTCGTTGGTGCGTGTCGTGATTGTGGACCGCTAATTGATTTCCACGAGTGCCTAATATTAAGTGTCGTTATTTATGACATAATTCCCGGACTCATGGATCGTGAACTTCTAATAGATGTATATTTTCGGTACGTTTTGTGGATTGTATTTTATGTGCCCTAGTTAGGGATTAAAATGCTGATGCTGAAAAAATACCTAGGTATCTATATAACCTGCTGCGCTGATTATTTGTCATTGCCAATGTTTATGGGCGTCGATGACTTTCCACCAAGTGGGTTGTTAGACCATTTGCTGTGGACAATCCATAAACAAATCTCCAAGGTTTCTTTACCTCAACTTTGTATGATAATAAAATAAATAAATAAAAATAAAAATAGCCTTTATTCTCTGACTTATAAATTAAATAGTGATTACAATATCTGTGTATATTTTTGTTGTACTCAGCCAGGTTGTCCATTGACATAGGCCTCCTCCAGTTTTCGCCATTTCTCTCTATCCTGGGCATGTCTTCGCCAGAGGTGGGGTAGGTCATCCTCCCATCTTTTAAGTTGTCGTCCTCTGCGTCTCTTACCATCTCTTGGATACCATTCTGTGATGTCTTTGCTTCATTTTTTAACTTTGGATCGTATCAAATGTCCTGTCCATCTCCATTTAAGGCGCTTGACTTTGTATGATAAGGGTTCCTTAAAGATATATATCGAATAGGAATTAAATATAGAGATATTGGACTACAAATCGCAACAGTTAGTAAACAAAAGTGCAAAAAAGCAAAGCGTCTACAAAGAATGCTGATGAGGAATGCTAGGTTTTCCTAGGGGGAGATTTTATTGCAAAAACCTGTGAATTAAACTGTTTTGTCGCACAAACTAATCCTATTTAAGTCTGTATTTACCCAGAGTTGTTACAAAGTAAACAATTACAGGGTAAAAGAGAAATTCCCCTATCTTTGCGTTTACTTCAACTATTTCGTCGTTTCTGACGCAATAAACTTACAACGAGAATAGGGTTGTCGCTGACTTTTATACTTTAAAATTGATAAGTTATTGTACTAGAGTTATTTAAGGTAAACTGCTTTTATTTTTGACATTAAATAATACTGTATTCAAAGATGTTTCGTAAATAATTTGGTTTGTAATAAATTTCTTTAAACACTCGCGGTTATCTACATCACTTACACTATTACTATACGGGTTCTTACCATGATTATTTTTAATTGAGCGCTCTCGATATTTCAGCACTGTTTCAAGCGCCATGATCACGGGATCATTTATCTGCTCTTAAAGGACCTACCCACAGTTCCTCAGTCTTCCCGTGATTAGTAATAAGTGTAAGTAATTTGGTTTGTCTGAAAATCGAACTAACAAAATCGAAAAAAAAACACCCTGTACTTTTACAACGCCAATCGAATGAACATTTCATTACAAACAATCTTTGCTAATAAACATAGTACTTTAGGAAAAGGAACAATATAAAATGTTGGATAAAACATTTTAAGTATCTTATTCTCCACCATTCTCGGTGTTCTCCAAACTGTAGTAGTAAAAGAAAAAGGACGTAAATTTGACCGCGAGATACGCTCGAGTAACTATATCTATTAAGGAGTATCTTTGAAACTAAGCCTATGATAACCAGCCCTGAAGTCCAGTCCAGTTGCCATTAAACATTCAGGAATGCCGGCCCGTTTTATTCGACAGTTAAACTCCATCCGATAAACGAAATTAATTCTTTCTGCAAGCCAACGACCCGCTTTTTATATAGGATTATAAAACTAAATATATTATTACCGTTCACTTCGTATTCATGCTGAGTATTCACTTTGATGGCCTGGATTTGTAAGATGTAGACGGATTTTTTGGCATGATAGATTAACACGACTACTGCCTACCTAACGCTAATGAAACGGCACGAAAGATCATACTTGCTGACATCATAAAGCAACTACCAGAACATAAAGCCTACGTGGCAATAAACAAAAAAAAAAAAAGGACAAAAAAAATTATAACCACTGAAAGAAGCACAGCGGACATGTCTGTTTTGTATTTTTAAATTTGTTTTTTTATTGTTTTTTTTTTCATTTTTAAAATTTTTAATGATAGAATATGCAGTCATTCAAGAAATAAGTAATCGTAAGAAGTCCTTGTTATACCGAAATGGTTACCTCTGCAATGCCACGGAATTCGGGGCTGACTAAAGCTATTCTGGAATTAGACGCTAGATCAATACCATTTAGCGTTATTGAAACAGCAATTTGCATCATCATAAAGCAACAATTTGCTTTATAGAATATTTTACAACAAGGAAGTAAAATCTTAATTTAAATGGTATATTAATTAATGATTCGTAATTAATTGTTATATTAAGAACGTCAGTTTCAATCCGGCATGTAGGCAGCACCTGTGATTGTATCATTAATTACCATTTTCATATTTCTCATATTTGTTGAAATAATTATAAAAGGTACCTAAATATAAATCATATCCAATCAACACATATTTATTTATAAATCACAGAATAGGGCCCAATATTGAAACGCTTCTCTGAAGCTCTATCAAATGTTAAAAACCTTAATTCCAAATTTTCGTTATTGGTCGCCTTATACTTACTTAAACTTTAAAAAAAAAATTGAAATCACAAAAAACACATAAACAAACTAGCTGCCCCACGCAACTTCGTCTGCGTCGAAAAAATAAAAAAAAAATTAGGGGTGGACTACCCCTAACATTTAGGGGGATGAAAAATAGATGTTGGCCGATTCTCATAGATACCGGATAAGCACAAAAAATTTCAACAAAATCGGTCAAGCCGTTTCGGAGGAGTTCAAGTTCGAACACCGTGACACGAGAATTTTATATATTAGAAGATTAGATAGAAGAAGATAATACATTTATTAAAAAGGCTAGACTTCTAAAATAATTTGATTTTACAAAACATTGATGGCTATCTTTTCTAATTTAATCTCGTAGCAAGTAAAGAATTGCAGTTAAATATAAACAGCTAGGATCAGTAATGGCCGGGTCTGCAGAGGCGGGTTTATTTATTCGACGCCAGACGAGTTTCGATTCAGATAAAATGCTTAGACGTACATTTTAAATTACATAATTTACAACATCGCTCTTCCAGGACAACTTTATTGGTTAGTGGGTACAGTTTAGCTTTTCTTCAACGAAATTTAGTTTTAAGTGTTCGACACACTACTGAATTCTACTTGTTTCATATATGTTTATGTTTTATAGACCGTATAAAAACGAATCATCCATACTAGAGTGTGTATTGTACCCTATAATATTTTACTTATTTTGGGGTACACTTGATCTTGCCTTGCATTGATCCTGCGAAACTATTTATTGATGAACAAAGTTTCATCATAAAACATGTAGGTACTTTAACAACCCTATACTGCTCACTGCTGGTCTCAGGTCTCCCTAATATCAGGCATAGTCAACCACGCTTGCCGAATGAAAGAAACAGGAAAGAAAAGCCAACCGGTTCTTCGCGACCTTCTGTAAGGAAAGCAAACGTTTCAACCACTCGTCCAGTATGCATTCACTCAACCAACACAAAACTGTAAATAATCTTGGTAATAATTAAAACACGATATTAGTAGATTATTAAATAAAATTTTAAAATAAATGATACATTTAAGACCGCAGAACATAAACTATTTTTCGTTACAAAGCCCAATACATTCAACTATTAGAGCTAATCGCGTTAAAACAGCGCGCTATTCAGCCACATAGCAAGACAATTAATTAACATTTACCACCAATTAAATGCTCACAAAAAGGGGCTCCATTCGTCGTGATTAACAGCCACACACGTTCACCGTACGTCCAGTACACAGGACACTTAGTAAATAGAAGTATTAGTGCAAAGACTCTTACGTTATTTTAGTATGAAGAAATCGTTGCATTTGTGGATGAAGGAATTTAATCGCTCGATAACTTCTTACTATAACTCTTGCTGAAACTAAATCCCAACAGGGAGATATATTAAGAACTGTTAACTTTGACGGACGGCTGTCCGAAATCCGCCAGAACGTTATGATGCTGCAATATCTTACTCATCGTATTTTGAGAACTGCAAGTCGTCGACAAATGATTGATCGCTTGTATTCTGAGCGGGTTTTTTTATTACCTACTTATTACAAGGAGAAACCTGCATATTGGATTAAAAACCTGTAAAATCTTTCACGTAAGGCAAGCGTGGTGAACCGTCCATCTACTGATTCTGAGCAGTAATAGTTTGCAGAGAATGGCAGTGTACACTCACTAAGTACGATTTGTAAATAAATTACCTTCTGCATCCCGCATCCAGTCTATGTAATTAACACATCGCAATACACATAACACTGGAACAATGAATATAGCTTTTTCAGAGGTATTTTAAATTGAGTAGTTAAGCCCGTGTAATGAGGTGACACGCACGGAACATTTTTATGTTTTGGATAAAGAGCTCGGTTCGTTGTTGGATTGTATTTCGTTATTTATCTTTTATTGCTTTATGACCATTTAGACTGAAACATTGGTAGATTGAATTTATAATTTATAATTTTGTTCTACATTATTATGTCACATTTTGATAAGCATTGTTAATTCGATTTTCACTAACATATTTAAACAGGAAAAGGATTAGCCGAAGGCCCAACTTATATTAAGTTGCTGACTGTCACTTATAGCCCTTGCACTTTCAGAGGTACTGCGAAATCACTCTTTACTGCCTAGCATTTGAACCTATTCAACTTTTTGAAACTTTACATACAAAGAAACTATCCAATATAACAAAGAGATATAGCACAAAAGACAGTTAAAACAAAGTAATTTAAAGATTTAAAACTAATCTGGTCAGAACCAATTCAGATCAGAAATCAGAATCAATTTCCAATATGATTCCTGGTGCAACTCATAAAATTGCACTTATCCTAACTAGACTTAACACTGCAGAGTGCTCTACTGAATCACCGAAATAGATTGTCTAAAGTAATTCGGTGTTATACGGATGCATGTATGCACACTATGTGCCCTGGCCTCGCGCCAAACATCCGACGTGGAAGGCACGCGACATGTCACACGATGTGTGGGATGTGTGTCGCGCGTGACGGTACATACACTATCGATCTGCTGCGGTTGATTGCTCCTGTCTATAGATCTACAGATCTGCGAGATATTAAAGACAAATGAATGTTTAGTACCAGAAAGTTCCTTGGGACCATCATAAGCATCATCATCAACTGCCCCTAGACGTCCACTGCTGGACATAGACCTCCCCAAATTTGCCCCAAAGGCCGCCACAATGACCGGTCTTGTACTGTTGACCACCCACGGCTTAACGTTATTTAGGAAGGATGGCTGAGACCAAATCGTGCTTGGTAAGATAGCTTTCTGCTTCAGTTTTATGAAAAAGATGCAATCGTAAGACGCCCTTGCCTGATCCTAGTTCGATATTTAAAAAAACTACGCAGTTTAAGGGGAAAACACTTTTTTAACGTTTAAACGGGGTGCCAAAGATGTACATTTTGCGGTCTGGATCAGTATCAGACGATGATATCCTACGAAAATATCTTTAAGCTAGAAAAGCAAGTTAAGATAAGTTCACTTCAGCGGTTACGCGAATCTCATCCATATTTAAACTCTTTTACGATTTAATCTTGCGTTTATGTCTAGTATCTACATAATAAGAATACGTGATAATTATAATAAGGAGGTAGTGTTTTTGAAGATACTACTTACGACTTTTAAAGAGTTTTTAGTTGTGAATTGATTAATCAATTAAAATAGTACGGGATCCGGCTGCGAAATTAGTTCATTAATAATGTAGATTGATAAGATTTAATTTTTAAGTATTTTCACAGCTAGGAGAAGTCAATTTTCATCGGGTGCCAATTAGAAAATGCCCGCCAGTATTATTAATTAAATTATTATTAATTTACTTTAAGGAAGGCATTTCGTTTACATCGTATGGAAATAAAACCTACACCACTTCACAATAGTGTATTCAAGGGATCTGGAAAGTTATGGTTGCTGCTGATCGCTTAGCCGCAACTTCCAAGTAGCCAGGTGTAAACAGGTATATTTTTGTTCAATCTTTTCGTTTATAATGTACACTCATTTTTTTTATACCAAATTAAAGCTATTTTTTTTGCAAAATGAAGGACGTTTGTATCTTTTGTAGTTCTTCGACTTTATGTTTTTTATTTACTATTTTGTAATACTTTTTGACTTTTTATAATAACACCCTTACAAAACAAGCCGAGTTAACTAGTAAATAACAAGAATAAATAATTTACAACACCAAAGGACCGAGAACACAAATTAACAATCATTAATTAACTTCACATATAAATTAATTGTTCTTTGTTCGTCCTTTGATCCCTTACAGAGCCCTTTTCCCAAAAACAGGCGTGCCTAAATTACAAGCAACTCTTTATCTTTAAAGAACGATGACCCTTTCAGAAGGCCCTTCCTAAACAGTATTGATGGTCCCCCGAAGGACAAGCCCTTAATTGTGATCAAGTTACAAACTAACTTATGGTCAAGCCTAACTTTCTTGTTAAAAGTTTCGTTACTTTGTGGACGAAAATATTAGTTACAGTCTAATGAGGTTAGCAAACTAAGAACATTATGATATGACTGCTTTCTGGCTTTAATTTAAATGCACTTAAAGTAAAAGTAGAACTTAAATTCAAAGTAAAATAAAAATCTTCACTAATACAAGCTAAATATACACCTATTTTTTACTATTACTGAACGGGTTCTTACCACGATTATTTTTAATTGAGAGGTCCCGATATTTAGTTTTGAGACGGCAGCCGATACTGTCAGTGTGGTATGTCGAAATGTGAGTTCGAGTTCCAGTGGTACCGGCAAACGAACGAGAAAGAGGGTTGACAGATTTGTCTGCTCTTAAATGACCTACCCGCAGTTCTTCAGTCTTCCTGTGATCATGGCGCTTGAAACTGTGCTGAAATATCGGGACCTCTCAATTAAAAATAATCGTGGTAAGAACCCGTTCAGTAATAGTGTAAGTGATGTAGATAACCGCGAGTGTTTATAAAATTTATACCTATTTTTCTAATGTATCAACCAAATCCTGGCCACAGTTCACGGGCTCCGATCTCCTCAGGGCCAGGCATAGTCTTTACGTTACACCATATTCCTATAAGTGTTTTTAAATCTATAACAACTTCAAAATAATCAAACAGAACACCTTATCTATTTTCAAACTATTTTTTTTTTATTGCTATGTAGGCAGACGAGCCAACGGGCCTCCTGATCGTAAGTGGTTACCGTCACTCATGAACCTCTGCAATGTCAGGGGACATTGAGGGGTCGCTACCTACGACCTAACTTTAAGGACCCTCCTCAAGACTCGTTTGAAGAAGGACAAGTCATAGCGCTCTGTATAGGTATTTTACTTCATCAATTAGAACTCTACCATCAGTATCAACCTACACAGCCTTCCTAAATGGCGAGACAACCTCTTTCTTTCAAATACATTTTTAGGAAGCATTAAAAAATATTTGTATCATTTTCTCGTTCGGATACACTGGATCTGCGTGTTCCGCAGTCGCAGCTTTAGGGGGATTTTCCCAGTTTTATGGAATAGTCTCCCGATTTTTCACAAATGTTTTATTTTTTCGGTCAGAGGTTTAGTTTTTGAACGGAGTTTTGTATTTAATTTTATGTTTCCGTGAGTTTGTTTTGTGGATTCGAATAAAATATTTGAAGAGAAACTTTTCAATACGCAGTTTTGGTTTGTTCGTTAACTACACAATGTTTTTGTTGAGTAAAAATGTATTGAGGTTGTTTTTGTGAAATTTATTACGATTTTTAGATGATCCAAATTGGAATTGTGAATTTTAAAAAAATATATGTTTTTTTTTATGTATTTTAAAACTTTATTATTAATAATATTCATATTTAATACAAAAAACGGCAATTTTTTTTTTCAATTAATTATAAACAATTTAAATTTGGTTCAAAATCACGTGACTTTAAACGCCCCGTGATTGACTGTGACGTCAAAATGTTAACTTCTGAGGTTCGTACTTTGAATTTAGTATAAATACTAATGACAAGTGAAGAGTGAAAACTGCTGAAAACTAACATAATGACGTCACACACGCTCGGGATCTGTCGGTGTATTTTCGGTACTGAATTACAAAAATCGAATATTACTTTAATATACCTATCTTTTGAAATATAGTGAACAAAAAAAAATGTATAGCTAATTTTTATATGATCTTTCCATTTATTATTAAAAAAATAAAATTCAAATACCCAATCGGATTAAATGATGTTGATAAATTTTGTTACGGCGATTAATGAGACCGATTAAAACTCACTTTTCTCTTAATCTTATCATCATTTTCAACACCGTAGTTAAAATGACTACGAGTATTAACTGCAAGCTTTCTAGAATATTAGAAATTGCAACAGTACCTACCATAAACATAATAGTGAAATCTCGTAATTTCTTATTAAATATGAACGAAACAGCATTAAGTTCGGGTCGTTGCTGTGAAAATCTAAGTTCGTAAGATGTTTTCTCGAAATAATTTCATTAAACATTCACTGATTGCTGACCAGGAACGGACTTAGATTGAAATTAATATTCATAGAACTGTTCTCTGTTGTAATTTGAAATGGTTTGTAGTTTGTGAATAGATTGTAGATCCATTACGATTTTATTGTACAGCTATTTATATATTTATGTTTCAATTATGATAAGAGTGCATAGATAGACTAAACAAAAATAGCAAAAAATATTTTTATAATTAGTGATTGAAAAGTAGATTTAGTATAGCAACCTTTTTTTTAGTATTAAAGTGGTTTATTTACATAAAACAAAAATATTGCAAGAATTAGTACGCAATAATATATTACCATACAGTTAATATATAATCTTCTTTTTCCTCTGAGTCATATCCTCATGACTGAGTATAGCATCTGCTGGAAGCCGACGTTAAGTTCAGCAGTTGCTTCCATGTGACTCTGTGTTCAGCCTCACTGACTACTGAAGTCAGGGACATGTCCGATAGCTCCCGTATCAGGTCAACACACCGTCTCGGTTTATTACTCTGCGATTGGCCAACAAAGAAGACCTTCTCAAGATCATCTTTTCGTTTAGCTATTAAACCAAAGTATGTATGTAACATGTCCCTTCTATTACCGTACCACCCGGCGTCGAGGTGGAGTTCATCCTTCTTATGTGGAACCACCGTTCGTCAGTCCGTTTCAGAAACACTTTTTTGCCACGCACCATCCGGCTATGGAATGAGCTCCCCTCTTCGGTATTCCCAGAGCGCTATGACTTGTCCTTCTTCAAACGAGGCTTGAGGAGGGTCCTTCAAGGTAGGTCGTAGGTAGCGACCGCTCAATGTCCCCTGACATTGCAGAGGTTTATGAGCGACGGTAACTACTTACGATCAGGTGGCCCGTTTGCTCGTCTGCCTACATGGCAATAAAAAAAAAGAAAAAAAAAAGACAGTGAAAAGTCGACTTTCAATTCTTAGCTCAAATAGGATTGATCCATCAGCAACACTTGAATACAATAGAACTCAGAATCACCATCAAAAGAAAATGGCATAAAAGACACAGTTCTTAATCCTCTCCTGCCAGGTCTGTCGTTGATTAGTCTAGTAATTACTGGACGGAAACTCCACTAGAACCTAACGTTCTTAAGGTTTCAATAGATCGATACCAATTCCAGTTTCTTTTACTTTTACTCGTGTTTCTGAATAGTCAATTAAAACTTAGTAATTGCCGTTTACTTACTTTAAACTAGATTTTAACTTTATCTTTTAGAAACATTCGTGAGGCTCTTTCTAGGTTAATTTGTAGGTCGACTTTGATAGTTGTTTCATTGCCTGTGTTTTCTTACTTAATATAACAAAGATTGATGAAATTAGCAAAAACATATTGATTCTTTCTTTGGTTCTTGTGACTCGTAAAAACGGAATTTAGTATTTCCTACTTTCTGTAATTATAGCTTCCATTATAAAGCCAGTCTTATTGTACCCACAGGGTTAACGATTAAGGGTTTACCAAAATATACGCTGTCTATCTATTTAGCCGTGAGGTAGTGGTCTACGGACTAATCTCTGCTATTATGTTAGCGTAATATAGTATTTAGCTGGTAGTACGATAGTTGCCTGTTCTTCAGGCAGAGGGAAGATGAACACAAATAGACAGCACGTACAGTTTATTACAAGCACAACGGATACAGTCAACAGCACAAAGAAACGAAGGAGAACTAGCGATTCTCGAATCAAGCACATATCATACGTTGTGCAAGACCTTCGACCTCCGGTCCTCCGGACCTCCGGTCTCCGAAGGGGAGTGTGTGGCGACCAATAATAGCGCGCGAGATCCTGACTCACGGTTACGACATTTGCAAGAATCGTCGCATTCTGAAATCTACTACAGCGGGCTTCGGCCTGACCGGGCATACACTACCTCGCCCGCAAGGAGATCTCCCTTTGGCCATAGTCCACTGTAAATACCCACACTGTCAATATGTAGTTTTATCCCGAGTATATTCATAGTTTTCGATGACTAGTAGACACCTAAAACTATAGAAACATAAAACTATAGGTTTTCGTATTAACAGAAATTTAAACTCATGATGAATTGTCAAAAAGTTTGAATAAAGTGTAGGCAAATCATATAATTACTTCACATAAATTTGTATGAAAAAAAGAGATCCACATATACTGTTTCACGTTTAACATCATGAAAGAAAAACCGCAGTAAACATCCGGTTCTGTACAATTAATTTAATATTTTTTTTCGTTTCACAGTCATCGGGTCCTCGTATAAAAGAACAGTTTATTTATTAGGGTAACACAACCGACTCTGGAGCTATCATGGCTATTAAAAAGGACACGATAAGTCCTTTACGGTATTATTTTTCTACTTGTACCTTTTGTAATTCATGTTTATTTAAGAAATCACATAATTTTGAAAATTTATATGAATGAAAAAATGTCTCACTTCGTAATTTATTTCAGAAGAACTAGCTACATTTACACTTAACTCTAATAAAAAAAACTTGAGAGGTGTCAAGGGACACCCGGATGGAACGAAGTTCCTTTCGATTAATTAGTGAAGAAATTGTAATAAAATTTTATTTTTTTATGTTATAATAATTAGTTTAAAACGTCTGTCTCTCTCTCTCTCTTATAGAAAGAGAACTATAACTATTATAACTTAAATAAAATATTTTGATCACAGCGCCATCTAGCATTAATCATATAAAACAAAATAAGGAATTGTTTTCAAAGATTTTAATTACAGCGTCATCTAGCGATAATCATCTAAAACAAAAATAGTGTCGTGACAACTTTTTCAAAAAAATTTCCGTCTAGCCCCCTTTCGATAACGCGCGATAAGGAACTTCGTTCCAAAAATGCGATTTGACTCGACCCCCTCCCCCCCTTGAACACCTCACCTAATTTATGAGCGCCCCCAAACAATAAAACATTTTATCACTACGTCAAAAACAACTGTATTAATTAGAGATGCACCGAATATTCGGTTACTATCCGGTATCCGGCTTACCCGGCCCTTTTTTACTATCCGGCCGGATACCGGATAGTAATGAACTATCCGGCCGGATACCGGATAGTGCACTTGGTAGATTTTATGAATAGAATCTAATAAAGACACAGTTGTAATTGAAGCTTTAACTTAAAGAACATAAACTTATTAAAATAAATCAATTAATTGGGCTTGGGTCGTCGATTCCGCCTGCCTCTATTTTTCAAATTCTACTCTTCGATTTTATTATTTTGTAAAGGTTTTTTAAAAATATAATGTAAAAATAAGTAAATAAATGAATGAATGATAAAATAAATTAATTTAATGTTGGAAATCCACCAAAGGTTTGAAAATTATGATGTACCTATAAAAACAATATTTTCAGCTCAAAATTTAGGTATCACACCGCTGGCCGAATATTCGGCGGCCGGATACCGAATATTCGGCTGGTGGTCAGGCCGAATATCCGGTATCCGGTATCCGGCCGAACAACTATTCGTTGCACCTCTAGTATTAATATCATGCAACAACAATATTTATAAAAACATACATTATACCTAAAATTATAATATTTTACTTACAAAACTTCAGTTATTATATACTATCAGTTTTGGTGAGATCTCTACAGAACAAAGACTAAACTTAGATACAGTGCGAGACTGTATCTCGAGTCACTATTATTGGTCCGGTATGCACTGGTTGCTGCCGGCTATTTGGCTAATGTGACCATAGCTTAAAAATATTATTGGATTTTATTATTTTTGGTGCCACTAGCGAATGGGAATAAGAAGGGAGTGGGAGCATCGCATAGCTGGATTCGGATAATTCTATTGTCTGGACTATGCTCTATAATCCAGCTGTTCTTTTTATAAAATTACGCGTTATATTTTAATTTTTTTATGGTAAAAATTAGGTTTTTTTTAATAATAGGTAGAGCATGAAAACTTTTAAAAACAAATGCGACAGTTCAGCGATCAGTTGCTTTAAACACGTCATGGAACGAAACGAACTGCCTCGCATTTGAACAGTTATTGTAAAGGTGGTGGTAAGGCCCCAGGTGTGCATTGCACCGAAGGCGCGATGACACACAAGAATAATTTAATTTATTCCGTCTAATGTGACGCAAATGAAGTTGCGTGGGCTCACTGGTGTCTAATAGATATTAATTATACAGCTCAAATTTTTGCTCCGATACTTTAATAAGGGACTTGTATTATTGCTTATACTATCATACATAAGTGCGGGCAAGTGTGTACGCAACTTTGCCAGCGTCACATAAGACCAAATAAACAACAGCATTTCATCTTTGTAATGTCATTGTTGTAACTCATACTGTTGGTGAGATTTTCTAAAAATTATATAATTTCTGAAAATTTTGTCTCGAATATTTAAAAAAATAATTAGTCAAATCGGTTCAGCTATTTTATTAACCAGAAATTAATTTTATAATTATAGATTTAGGTTGTCTCAACATTTGTAAACGCATACTCACCCTACATTAACCCCAAGGAGGGTAAAGTTTAAATAAGTTCTCACTTTTATTAACATACCTCTACTAATAATAATAACGGGAAAGACGCCGTTAGAGTTTAGCTTTGAATATATTAAACTTGGCAAGCTTTTCGTAGATCATTATTTTTGTTAAAGTTAACCTCTTGAGAGATGTTTAACCTTTTGTAATTAGTTTCGATGATCTTGATACTTTTTCAAGGTTAACTGTTATTTTGTATTGTACAAGAACAGGCTGTTATAACCAAGGTATACAGGGTGGATCTGTAACTTTGGACAAGCTGACGTGGGGTGAATGACCTGCCCTAATACAACTTAGCACTATTTTTATTTTTTGGATTGGTTAAACTTTTTTTTCTGACATTGTATGGAAAACGTACGAAATTAATTTTTTATCCAATTCCTAAAATAAGGTGATTCTAAGTTTTTTTTCAACAGGTCAATCACCCAACGTCAGATTGTCCAAAGTTACAGATCCACCCTGTATATTAGCAAGAATAGGAGCCAAAATGTTAGACCATGAAAAAATTTGCAAATTCGATTTTATAAAACTTAATTACTCGTAGTGTACTGTGTAGTTATCACAATAGTTCTGGCTAAAAACAGTGAAGTGCAATATGTTGATAAATGCTGCACTTTGGAAACTAATATTAAAAACGGCCATTCGAAGATATCACAACTGTGAAATCCACAATTAGGAAAAATAAGTATGGTAGACTATACCCAGTACCTTCTCTGAAGACACCGAACACCAACATCTTTGTGGGCTGTTATAGGATGCAACAGCCTAAGCCTAAGTCATGAAAAAGTGCAAAACAGCACTGAAATTCACGGGCAAGAGTGCCGAGTGCGTAAGGCGTGGCGCCGTCCCTCGAAACTCCGTGCTGGATTCTGGCCTCAGCCGGGGTTCGGACGCTGAGTGTGAGCGGTTGGAGGTTTTAGTGCGATTCAACTCCCATATATCGGGTGGAAATCTTATATTAAATTCAAGTCTAGCCTAGAATTAATCCATTTATATCCCACTTGTTTGCCTAAGTACTGATTTTAATTAAGAGACCACGTAGCTTAGAAAGCAGGTAGGTACCGAGCTGAACGGATTAGTCAGGATTATAGGATACGAAGGGCCAAAGGCTCGATCCTGAGCAAGTATAATACATGTACATAAAAGATATTATGATGAAAGAATACTAATAAAAAACGGGGCTAAAATTAATGGGTTCTCGCGATTAACGAAGGTTATAATATTTAATGCTGTTGTTAATTAATATTTATCGTTTTTTTTTTGCTTATAAGTAGAGCATACGGTTCATCTGATAGTATTAATTTCCAACTAAAACATTGTGAACCTTTGTAGAGTTATTTTTAAAATTCAGACACTCGCGATTTTCTATAATACATTTCTGCATTTCTTTCATGCATTTTCTTCTTACCACGATATTTAATTAATTGAGTTGTCTCGATTTTTCAACGTTGTTGCAAAAGTCATGATCACGAGAAGACTAGATACTGCGGGTCGATTTAAGGACAAACAAATCTGTCTACCCTCTTTCTCGTTCGCTTTTGGGTAGTACCACTGGAACTCGAACACACATCACTACACACCACACTCACTGTATCTACAAGACTCTCTGAGCATGAACCCTTAGTGACTGTTGTGTTTATTTTGTAGAGTTTTTTGGTGATAATTATAACAATTATAAGAATTTATCTTTTATCTAGACAACAGCTGTGTATATTTGATAAATGCAGAAGAACGGATCATTTACATGGAACAATATTCACCTACTCAAAAAGTACAGTAAACACAAAGTCAACTTCATAGCATTCTCCTTTTGTGAAGTTGGTTAACAAGTTAAGCAGTCTACTAAGTATATTATACTCTGTAAAAGTTCGCGAGAGTATGGAATGAGTTTTAATTTGATCAATTAATAACATTTAGAATTATAAGAGTGTTTCCGTCCATTACAACTTTTTCCCGGCTAATAACGTTTATTACTTATACTTTGGAATTACGATCGCTTGCATTAATTTTATAGGCATTTTTAATTTCTTTTTCAAATTTGAATAACTGTTTGAGTTCCAATGTTATGAGCACCTTTATATTTGTCTAAAATGTAACGGTGTTTTTTTAATGTTGGTAGTATGTAGTATAGTATCTATATTTACTATAATATTTTAAAAAAGTAATATCGTGCTGTTTGCGACGTTGTGTGGGGTAATCTTTGGATTTACTGAACCGATTTCGAAAACTCTTAAACTAGAAAGAAACTACGTTATTGGAACGAAGTTCCTTATCGCGCGTTATCGAAAGGGGGCTAGACGAAAAAAAGTCTTACGAAAAGTTGTCACGACACTTTTTTAGTTGTCACGACACTTTTTTTGTTTTAGATGATTATCGCTAGATGGCGCTCTGATCAAAATCTTTTAAAACACTTAAAACAAAAATTATAAGATATCTTTTAATCGAAAGGAACTTCGTTTTATTCGGGTGTCCCTTGACACCTCTCAAGTTTTTCTTGAGTATTAAGGGTTTTAGTTTTTATTTTTACATGTCAATCAACTAAATAAATTTCATTAGCCCTACAATCTTGAATCTAAATAAATTACAGTGTTACGAATGTGTCGTTCAAGGTGAAAACGCGAGTTCAAACACGTCTGAATCTAAAATGATGAATTATTTATAAAGCTCACACTCTCACTGATTCTGTCTTCTGTTTCCCTCCTTACAATATTTACATATCACTTACAGCGCTCATGTGTAGACTTAGAAACGACCTGTAATTATTTGTATGTTTCAAGACATATTTTATTAAAAGATTTTAGTTTCTTGTAAGATATAACTATGTATGTGTAACTGACATTTTCATAGGTGTAAGTTATCTCAGGACGGTGGCTATTTCTTTTTTCAGAACTGGTGGCCTTTCAACATCAACAAGCATGATAATTTCATTAACGTTGAGAGTAAAAAAAAACTTGAGACGTGTCAAGGGACACCCGGATGGTACGAAGTCCCTTTCGATTAATTAGTGAGGGAATTGTAATATATTTTTTTTTAAGTTATAATAATTAATTAGTTTAAAATTTCCGATCACAGCACCATCTAGCATTAATCATATAAAACAAAATAAGGAATTGTTTTAAAAGATTTTAATCACAGTGCCATCTAGCGATCAGCTAAAACAAAAAAGTGTCGTGACAACTTTTTCATAAGAATTTCCGTCTAGCCCCCTTTCGATAACGCGCGATAAGGAACTTCGTTCCAATTATAATTTCATTTCATTTGGTGTATTACAAGTTGAATTTGCCCAATTTCCCGGTTACCGATTGATCTAAAATATTGCATGTATATCGTGTGATAAAGCAACAATATGGTACGATTGAGATGAGTTGATGAGGGAGTCGGTAGGCAGTTTATACGAACTCATAATTAGGGATTGCAATCCGGAAAACCGGATCCGGTAATCCGCCGGATCCGGTGTCTTTTTGGGCCGACCGGATCCGGTGCTAATTTACCTAATCCGGTCACCGGATCCGGTAGTGCCAATCTTAGACAATTTAGTATAAATTTTGCCTTAGTATTTTTAGTGAATAAGTTATGATGTTTTGGTTTTCCGAATTGCATTTGCATTAATTAAAACTAAAAAAAACTGCAAAAAACTTCGAAATAAGCCATTATTGTGAAAATAATTAACAAAAGTAAATTTATTTATTTTCGACCTTTTCATGTATCTACGTAATACAGGGTGTCCCAGGGATATTTATAAGCGGAGGTTTAGAAATAGAGCACCTCCTGAGATATCCGAATCACCTTCATGTACGTTCCGCGATTTTTCGTTGTTTTCGAGTTATAAGCTTTTTCAGAAATTTTGTAAATTTTAGATCTTTTAGACAGAAGACTTCTTCAAGTCTTTTTTCTCGGCAACTGGATCTTTATGAGTAGCACTATTATCTTTAAAATAATTAACTTAATAATTTTGAATAAATATTATTTAAATAATACTGTAACTCTCAAGTTTCATAATCATTAAAAAAAAAAGTAGTACTTCATTGGGTCACTTTGGCTGAAATCGGCCATCAAATATAACGAGGTGAAAAACTATAAAAATGAACCTATATTGATGAGTTTATTAATTAGTCAAAACTGATTGTAGAATATCTATGATTTATACATTTTGTGGTTAAAATTCCATAAAATTCTGATTTGCTAATTCATTTTGAATATCTAAGGAAATAAGAATCAATTTCTTAAGTTATAACCAAAAGACCTAAAACAGAATTATTTTTGTTTGTTCAGAAACCTAAATTAATGTCCTCTTTAGTGATTATATGCAGTAGGTAAGTATGTGTGTAGGTACTTTGTATGTACTATGACACTTAATTAACTTACTGACAGTAAATTTTGACCCGAAAAACAAAAAAAAAAAAATCTACCTGCATAAACTAATACGGACCGGATCCGCCGGATCCGGCCGGATTGACGCTAATACAGACCGGATCCGGCCGGATTGAAAATGATGCCGGATTGCAATCCCTACTCATAATATAAGCTAGTTAAAACACATAGTGTTTGGGCTCGTTATTTTGCCTTAACTATGATAATAATAAGCCTTTAATCTGAACCAATAACAAATACACAATTTACACATAAGAGATAATAAAACAAACATTACTAATATAAGAACCTTACTTTAAAATTAAATATCTTGATTTCATTACCCTTAAAGTATATCCCTAAGTTCATAGTGCCTCTTGGCATAGGCCTCCTCCAATGTCTTCCACTCCTGCCGGTCCCCTGCTACCCTTCTCCAGTATGGGCCGGCTGTCTGCTTCAAGTCATCTTTCCACCGTTTATGTGGTCGCCCTCTGCACCTCTTCCCATCTCTTGGATACCAGTGGGTCACAATACTGGTCCATTTTTCCTGTGGACTTCGTAACATGTGGCCTGTCCATCTCCTTGACTATGATAGGTGTGATCTATTTATTTGAACAGTAAATTCCATTTTGGTACTCGTGACTCCGTTCCGTCGAATACAATACAATCTACGAGTAGATATTTATCTAAAACAATTCAGCATTTCAATAATAAACCGACATTATATTAACTATGACCATTAATCATCGAACTCCTAAATTTATTAATGAACTTTCATGTCTATATTCTTCATGAATCTGAAATCGAGTTTAAAATGGACTTTCCCGCTTTACTTTATTTCCGTGAGCATTAATAGTCGAACTCTCGAGAAAAGGTCAATAAAAACCATTTAGTATAATTGCACTCATAAATCATATCCCCCTGATCTTAACTACGTTACTTTTCTCACAGAAATACGATATACTTACTTTAAAATATTTTGACCAACTTGCTATAAGATAGGTACAGAATTTTAAAAACTTTTGGAACGAAGTTCCTTATCGCGCGTTGCGAAAGGGGGCTAGACGGAAAAAATTCTTACGAAAAGTTGTCACGACACTTTTTTTTGTTTTAGTTGATTATCGCTAGATGGCGCTGTAATCAAAATTTTTTAAAACACGTTCCTTATCGCGCGTTACGTTAGGAAAAAAAAAAAAGATATCTTTTAATCGAAAGGAACTACGTTCTATTCGGGTGTCCCATGTCACCTCTCAAATTTATTTATTTTTTTAGAAAATCACTGGAAACACTCATTGTCGGATAAAAATCAAGCATTAAAATCGGTTCAACCAGAAAAGTTCACGTGAGAAAATTTAAAAATGTAGTCTTCAATATTATGTATCAAAATCACATGTCACCATTACTAACACAACTATTAAACCAGAAGTTATATTTATCGTATAAGTATACTTTTACTAAGCGGTCCCGATATTTCTTAAGTGACGACGCTAGCTGTGTATAAAATGACATTTCACCTTTAATATTGTTCATATTATCCAACACTTAACTATCACGAACATCCGACATATTCATTATATCAGGAACCACACAACGAGCACACGTAGATAAAGTAAGCAGGAACAAGTCCCCTGCGAATAAGAACACAGCAGTATGTGAATCCAACTTGTTCAGCTCGCTGGGGACGGATAATGTTTGGTTTTGCATTACAAATATACTTCGTTAACTGGAACCTTGTTTTTATGTTAAATAACACGACAAACAAGTAAATTTTGTAGTAAAACTAGCCGATTTGTCAGTGTCAAAAGGCAAGTTTCGACTCTAGGAATTGAAAAAATGAAATGGTTACTTTTGTTTTATTCAGAAAATTTTCATTTTTACCTATTTCCTTATCTAGACTTTCACAACAAAACAAAACAATTCAAGAGTAAAAGTAACCCAATCCATCTAGCCGATCTCGAGTTTTAGTGAGACTAAGGAACAGCATTTCTATGAAATAAAATGGAGAAGATCGTATTTCAAGGATAGCTTATAACCTAATCAGATTATGGGGTTCATGCGAAATCAGGTCTTTATAGTAATGTAGGGACGCGATTGCATGCATGCACTTTTGACGCAAGCAGTAATATATAAGTGCAGTGCGTAGCGCGACTCCGCAGTCGTTCCGTTAAGAGCATAGCGTACACTCGCGTCCACATTATTATAATCATATTCATTATTGTATATTGTAAAGAGTGACAATAAATAATGATAACTAGAATCAGATGTTCAATTCAATGGTATCTACTAATTAGATACTAAAGTAATTAATAAAGGGATTCTCTTTCGACGTTTATAAGAGATACCTCAAAGTAAGATCAGTACCTGACGGATCTGGTTTTCGGATTGCGGATCACCAGAACAGAACGAATTCCTTCTCTAACTAATTTGGCCAGGTGACAGCAATAACCTCGGAAGAGACACTTAGGTTTCATAGCCCCTACGCTTCCGGACCATAGATCAAAATTGGACAGTTTGGTTAACTATAATTACTCCTAAGTCCCAAGTCTTAAGTGACAGCAATTACCTCGCAAGAGCCTTGTCAAGCAACATTCAAAGCCAATTTGACTGTAGGATAACATAGCCCAATATGTGGTGTCGTAATCGTCTGCAGGTCAACAAACTAGAACTAATAACGGGAGAACTAAGGCTTAAACTAGTTTACCAGAACCAGACAGACCGGAATTTCAATTAGTGAAAATTAACAGTGAACTGTTTGGACGAACTTTACAACTTTTTTAACGTGACCAAAATATTTTAGGAGCTCGTTAGCGTTTCAGTTTAAGTGCTATGTTTTAGAATGTTAAAATGTGGTATGGCTTTATTTAAATGAGGCTTGGAGTAAGCCTATCGGTGGCGAAGAATTGTCCACTGACAGTGTAGAGGTCCATGAGCGACGGTCATTGAGGCGACGCACAGTGGGACGATTGTATGGAGAAAGGGGCGAAATTAATAATTCAAAAAGTATTGAAAAATAGGCGCACTTTTTAATTTATAATAGTCACAATAGTTTAATTATCTTTATAAAAAAGTAGTTTAGCACATGATTTATTAATACTTGAAATATTAAAAAAAAAAACAAAATAAAGAAACACTTGAGACACATGCTATGGCTGTTGAAGATAGACATCTTTAGGAATACTCAAGGTCTGTTTAACTACGTACCATTTTTTTTTGAAATGCTTCACGTTTACAAGAACTTGCTTTCCATTTTGAACCAATTCTTAAACAATAAAATTCTGATAGTTTTTATATTTTTTTGGCGAATATTGTCTAGGCATTCGCTTATATAGGGTAAATCTACCTCCCTATCTTTCGATTTTTTTATTTTTGGGTATGGGACGAGCCACTGTGCGACGTTTGGGGGAGACCTGTCCAGCAGTGGACATTTATAGGCTGATGATCCACATCGCCACATCGATCAATTCATATACTACGTACTAATATGATAATTTTACACCGCTATTATTATAGCTCACTTCCTGTACCTGTACCAACCCATTACTGCCCACTGTTGGGCTCAAGAGGAAGAGGAGGAAGAGGAATTTGGTATAGTCCACCACGCTTGCCCAGTGCGGATTGGAGACTTCACATATCTTCAAAGGATTTTTAGAACCCTTTTCCGACATGCAGGTTTCCTCACGATGTTTTCCTTCACCGTTTTTAGCCAGTGGTGTTGTGAAAAATTGCACATAAATCTTTTTCACATTTAGATTTAGAGATACAAGCCGGCCGGATTTGAACTCGCGACCTCCCGTTCGGAAGGACGCGCTTCGACCACTCGGCCACCACGACTATAACTCTCTTCAAAGCTCACTTCAAAGTAGTACAAACCAGAAATTTCTTTTTTTAAATTTCTTCTCTAAAACTTTTGTAATTGTATTTCTCACCAATTCACTGTCAACCATATAAGAACCAAGATACACTCGATAAAACAACGTCGAATCCTTATAAATCTTGGTAACAAAGAAGCATTGAACTGAGCAAGAATTCCTTTATCTAGACCGAGACAGGGAACTAATGTTAATCCTAGCAGGAGCGGGACTTAGTCTAGTCTAGATAAAACTGGAGTTTGAATTCGAGATAAAACGAAGACGATTGTGAGTTTGTGACTGTCGTGTGATGTGTTCTATTTGAAACAATTGGCCTAGTTCTTTTTGTTTTTATTTAGTTGTAATATACAGGGTGATTTTTTAGAGAGGGTATATATTGCAGGAGGGTAATGAGTACTCTGTTCTAATACGGAATATTACAAAAAATGGGTAAAAATACATTTTGTTTTTTTTTAATGTAAATTCGACAAAACTACCTCAAACATAAACAATTTCGGCTAAAAGAGTGTTGACTAACGACCTCTAGTGATCTCGCGCACCCCACACCTCCGCCACATCCATCAGCTGTCGAAAAACCATAATTTTGCAAGAATTTTTAAGTTGCGATTACTAAGGCATTAAGCCATATTCTTTGGTAATACTATTTTTACTGGTCGTATATAACCATCAGCTACCATGACCTTCAATATGTACCCTCACTAGGAAATCACCCTGTATAAAACGTGTAGAAACATTGAAGTGTTTTGTTATAGAAGAAAATGTCTGATATTGTTGTTTCATGTCTTTATTTGTGTCGATAGGTTAGGTGGTAAAGTGTATATTTTGAACCTAATAAGTAACATTAGAATCGGTCAGATCAATATCAGGTTATCAATGATTAGTCTGTATAACTCAAGGTGAAAAATTAGACTGATGTGACTGTGTTCTTCGAAGATATGTGAAGACCCTAAGCATTGGGCAAGCGTGACGGACTATGCCTAATTTTCTTCTGAAGAGACCTGAGCCCAGCAGTGGGCAAGAATGGGTCCTTATAGTACAATACAGTACAGTTGCTGTTCGATTTTTAAGAAACTTTTTTTAATATCTACCGAAAGAAAAATACCGTAATAAAACTGCTCTCGAAATATTAATAAAGGTATTATTACTTATTAGGTACAAGAAGTCGTAGCAAAATAGCTCTACGTAACGTACTACGTCGTAGCACTCGTAGCACGATCTACGTCTAATATAAATGAAGAATAATAAAATTGTATAGAAGTGACAGAGAACAGTCTTCACAAAACAAACAAAACGCAGTTTCTTCGTGCTGTCTGTTCCTATGAACATACTTAAACAATACAATGGTTTTGAATGGGTTTGATGCAGTTTTCTTAATAAAAAAGGTAGTTCAAGTGGAAGGTGTAAGTGTATAATATTTACATAGGTTTAAGAAAACTATTAAAGAACGTCTGTGCAAGAAAGCCTACTATAAGGTCAATGATTACCTGGACGATTGAACAAAGTGGGAATGAGTTAATAATCGTTTTTTTTTGTATATTTAAGATAAAATTGTATAATACTGGTAAATACTTAAATAAAAAAATATGCTCATATTACAAAAAAGACGCCCGCTGAGTTTATTGCCAGTTCTTCTCAGGACGGTGGCTACAATTATTATTTTTTGTGTCCGAACTGGTGGTAGCTTTTAAATTTTGACGTCAACAAGATTGAGCATATCATCAATGTTGAAAATAAAGTATTTCGTTTCATTTCACATAGCATAGTAGACAAACACTAATAATTTTAGGAGTTTTTGATGTAATGTTGTTAATCAGTATACTTTTCTGCGCTTACAACGGTAATGCTGTTGGAACTTTCTCTCAAATCATTCTCGCAAAAGTTGCGCATGTCAGCTAGTAGGCTATAAAATAGTTTTAAATTAAATTAGATTAAACATTTCTCCCTGCGTGGCGCAGGCAAAATTGCGCGGATCGTTTACTTCAATTACAGACAAGTCAAAACGACAAGTCGTGGAAGTCATGGTGCCCGAGTGGTCGAAGCGCTTCCTTCCGAACGGGAGGTCGCGCGTTCAAAACCGGCCGGCTTGTACCTCTAAATCGAAATGTGAAAAAGATTTATGTGCAATTTTTCACAACACCACTGGCTAAAAACGGTGAAGGAAAACATAGTGAGGAAACCTGCATGTCGGAAAAGGATTCTAAAAATCCTTTGAAGATATGTGAAGTCCCCAATCCGCACTGGGCAAGCGATGGTGGACTATGCCTAATCCCTCTTCTGAGGAAACCTGATCCCAACAGTGGGCAGTAATGGGTTGGTACAAAACGATAAAGACCTCTCTATTACCTACTCTATGACACATTTCATGAAACCCATACAAACATACAGAATATATGAGGAAGTGTTAAAGTTTGTACGAACGTCGCTTTTCTTCCGTGTGCTCCCGGATGAGATACGGCAGAACTAAACTAGTTACGATATTAATTATATACGTAATAATATAATTATGTGTTGTGAGCTCCGAACTTGTATGAATAAAGAGTATGTACAACAGGAGAATGAACATCGAGTAGTATTATATTTTTATTACTAGAAAACGACAGAGTTCCATTTCTCAAGCATAGCACAAAAACTACAAATCAAATCTGCTCAAAATGTCTGCTTTTTAACAAAAATACAATCAAAGTAAGCTAAGCTCAATCATCAGGGATGGTAGACCGCGCTCCCCGACCCACGCTGGTTCTGACCCAGCGGGGTATTCCGTGGGAGGATGACACGCGGTCCCATCTTGGCGGGTTTCGGAAAGCCCGTTGACTGAGAGAGCCGGTGGCCGTATTCGCCGGTGGCTACCGGTTCGGCGTCCGGGGATGGAGCGACTGGAAAGAGTGCCGAGCGCGTAACGCGTCGCGCCTTTTCTCTAAACCCCGTGCTTGGTTCTGGCCTCAACCGGGGTTCAGACGCTGAATGTGAGCGGTTGGCTGTTTTAGTGCGATTCAACTCCCACATACCGGTGATTGAAGAAACAAAAAAAACTCAGAGGAATTGAGTACCTCCTGCTTTTTGGAAGACAGGCAAATAGTATTTTTTTACGAAAAAAACTTTTTTACCCTTTATTCAAGAATGGCGCTAAAACAAAAAAGTCTTCCTCGATTTCTTTGCACTCTCATGATCAAACCCTTACCAACTCTTACCTTAAAGATAGGACGTAGATAGCATCTCTCATTTTCCCTGATATAGCAGAGGTCAGGCCTACGATCAGGTGACCCGTTGACGAAAAAAATAATCATCAAAATCGGTTCACAAGCAACAGAGTAATCTGCGAACAAAAATTAAAAAATAAAGTCTTTCTTGAAGTCAGTTAAGTGTTTAAATTTGAGTTTTTTTTTATTGCCTCGTAGGCAGACGAGATGACGGCCCTCCTGATCATAAGTTACCGTCGCTCATGGACCTCAATGAATATATAATAATACTACTTTTTCCTTGTGCGCTTGTATCATTAAAATAGACATGGTATACTTAGTTAATGGTGCAGTCTCCTGTTGTATATCGTCTTGGGAACTATGTTGTTATGTTACAAACTGATTTATGTTTAACAAGATGTAACTTGAGTTCCCATCAGTAATAACTACTCACTTTGTGTTGTACTGAGCTGTTGTGTGAGTGAGTTAGTAGTAATGTATTTGTGTGTGTGATTTATGTAATGATTAAAGTATATGTCCGGCTTCCAAGAAAGAAAGCAGGAAAGATTTTTCTTAATATGCAATGACCCTGCGTTACGGATAATCACATTTGCCAAAACTGTACAAATGTTTTGACAAAACCTGCGTGGATGTAGAGGGAATTCGACGAAGCCAAAATATAGGTCTTCCTGCTCTTTAAAATGAGCACAAAGTCGACGAGTCTACGATAATCTGTTCTCAAGATAATTTGTAGTAAACTTATTCAGACACTCGCGGTTTTCTATAAAACTTTCATGCATTTTCAACTGGTTTTTACCACGATATTTAATTAATTGAGTTGACTCGATATTTCAACGTTGTTGCAAACGTCATGATCACGAGAAGACTGGATACTGCGGGTCGATTTAAGAGTCTACCCTCTTTCTCGTTCGCTTTTGGGTAGTACCACTGGAACTCGAACTCACTTAATTAAATATCGTGGAAAGAATCCGTTGAAAATCCATAAAAGTATTAATTTGTAGTAGTTCGTAACAGAACGCATAATATGCCTCTGCTTTTCCTGCTAGGTCTAATGTAGATATAATATAAGTATAATTAATAGGTAGTTAGTACCTAACCTATAAACTATAATGATTTGAAGAAATGAAATTGACTTATCAGACAAAGCTCTAGTACTTTTGTAGAACAAGGTCAACTCCTTAACAGTACAGAAAGAAATAATTAAGCCATTAAAATTCAGTTAATGGCGAATCCCACTTCGTTTCATATACCTTTAAATCCATCAGCATATTTTAACATAAAGTTCCACCTAGTTCTCATAAAGCGTAAATCACTAAAACATTCGTTATCAATGAAAATATGTAATGAATGTCGTTTGGCAGCGAACACGCGCCGGTGAGGTGATAACATTCCTCATTACTGCTCAACTAGAGACCGCTTTCAGCCGTTACGTGACCGTGGACACTGCTAATCCAACACTCACACCGTGCTGTAACAAATGGACCAAACCGACAATGGCTTACGGCTTTTTAAAACGTATTTGTAAGTCAATTACTTCTTAACTGGAGACCGCTTTCAGCCGTAACGTGATCGTGGACACTCTAGTCGGACACTCACACCGTGCTGTAACAGAACGACGAACTCGACGAACGACCAACATCGTACGCGAGCACTGACGAACAAGTTTGATTTTAATACTCATCGTCTTTGTCAGTCTTTAGTACTCACTCAAAGACCGACAAAGTCAAATTCCGCCGAGACAGCTCACAGCCGTTATTTGACCGTGGATACTGGTAATCTGACATTCATGCCATGCTGTAACATGCGTACATAACAACGAACATGCGGACGAGCTGTTTCGAAATGTGTCTTAGTAATTCCTTTACTTTTTAGCTAGAGAACGAAACCTTTACATGGTCGTACACACTATTAACATGACACTTACACCGTACTGTAACTTTAAAATAACAAAATAAAAGAGAATAATTAATTTAAAAAAGCTCAATTACTTTTAATTTTTATGTTGTTAAAATAAGAAATTTTATGTTTTTCGTGTTTTAGTTTATATTTTTCGTCCTCTTTGTGTGTGTGGAATAAATTGACTTTTTTTCTCTCTTCTTTCTTTCACACATTTTACCACCTTTTTAAGCTCAACATTGCAGAATACTACTGTAATCTGTTCTCTTTCAAACCATGTTTGAACAAGACACATATCATCACTCTTAAACTGCAGAGGTACTACCAGAATTCCAAGCGACACGAAAACCATTTCCAATAGTTATAAAACCGTTTAAAAACGAAAGAATTAATGAATCTACGGTGTAACAGACTGCCAGACCGACCCTTAATAAACTAGCAGGTAAACATTAATACTTAGTGGAATATAAATTACGTAGATAATAATATTCTAAGGTTTATTACACGTACATATATAATATGTTATTACAATATTTCTGGCTGTTTGTGTTATACATAACGTGTTCTGATATAGAGCTAAAATACTTGGAAGGAATTATTTCATTAGGTATCCATTTTCGTATCTTTGGAAATATTCTATTAAGTTTAAGTATAAGAGTATGATCTGGGGGGGAGCCTTTAATATAGATCATATTCAAGGAGAATATTTAATTCTCGATTCTAATATTATTCTAATAAAAATATTCTTAAATCGGCCAAATTATCCCCGAATATTTACCACCTGAACATTTACTATATTTACATAGTTATATACAGTGTAATTTAGAAGAAAAGTTTTGAAATTTCTGTTAACTAAACACCAACAAATCAAAATTCAAGTTTTTTCGTTTGAACCGTATCCTTCAGCGATTCGTTTCATATTCGATGTAAAATGCGCTCTCACATTTCCACTGATGTCCTTCTTATTGTATAGCAATTCACTTTTCAATTCACTTTTTAAAAAAGGTATTGTTTATAAACTTATTCACACACTCGCGGTTTCCACTGGAACTCGCAATATCCAGTCTTGAAATACTGCGAGTTCCAGTGGTACTACCCAAAAGCGAACGAGAAAGAACGAGAAGTAGACAGATTTGTTTGCTCTTAAATAGACCCGCAGTATCGAGTCTTCTCGTGATCATGACGTCTGCAACAACGTTGAAATATCGAGACAACTCAATTAATTAAATATCGTGGTAAGAACCCATTGAAAATGCATAAAGGTATTGTTTAATTTCAAAATCTGAAGTGTAATCAGTTCCATCTTCATAGATAATATTTCCTTTTAGAACTGTGGGTCTCGTTTAATCTAAAGACTACACAAATGTTTCGATATTTGTGTAGTCTTTAAATTTACCGCGAACAAGATAGATGACAAAAACGTTTGTTTGCAAGTGTGTTTGTAAATCGCGACAACGCAAAGTTTTATGACTATTATTCTTGAAACGTACCGTCACAGAACGCCACGTTCCCTAATTCCGTTGGTCTTTGTCGCCGACGACAACTAAGTTTGCCAGCGACAAACTCTCAAATAATACGTGATCCAGTTGTCGAGAGGAACGGGGAGGGACTCAGGAGAGGTTGTCAATAACCAGCATAGTAGAAACATATGGGTATAGCTGGCAAGTTTGCCTGCACTGTTGTATTTGGTGAGCCTTAGCTGATACCTGTCCAGCTGTGAAATAAACACGCTCATGTTTAACAGTGTCAATCCAATATACCCAATGAGTTTGGCTAAAATAAATTAGTTAGTTGGTGGTAGGATAGAAATACAGCAAATAATTCGTGAATCTGTTTGATACCCCCAGAAACGAGCATAGTAGCAGTACGTCTAAGACTTTCTATTTTGACAGAAACTGAAATAGTGAACCTGTTTTTATTTTATTTTTTGCCACGCAGGCCGACTCGCCAATGGATATCCTGAATGTACCTTCGCTCTTGGACTGCATATAAAAACGAGACTTTGAAGAATCTCGTTTTTATACCTCGTTTGAATTAGGGCAATTAAGGGGTGGTAAAGTTTGCATTTTCCAAAAGTTCGACTGTCATGTTGGGTGTGTGGCATGTTGCGCCATCCTGTTGAAACCAAATGTCGTCCATGTCATACTCTTGAACTTTTGGAAACAAAAATTCGTTGAGCATGGTACGGTAACGCTCGCCATTGACCGTAACGGCGGCTCCTTGCTCATTTTCGAAGAAAAATGGCCCAATGATGCCGCCGGACCAAAACCCACACCAAACCGTAACTCTTTGTGGGTGCATTGGCTTGTCAATGGTGACGTGTGGATTTTCCGACCCCCAGATGCGACAATTTTGCTTATTGACATAGCCTCCGAGGTGAAAATGGGCTTTATCTGAAAAGACGACGGTAAAAATGCTCATCTTCGGCCAAACGATCATCTGCCCATTGAGTGAACCAAAAATGTCCCATTTCGTAAATGTCAAACCTTTAACTAAATTATGAACACAAATTGAATGACATTTGAGCTGTCATTCTCTAAATAAACAGTAAAAGACCATATTACCAATAAAAAAAACAATTAAAACAATCCAAGCTATCTTTTTCGTAATACACACTTAATATTTTCCTGGATTCATGCCCAATCGGAGCACTTTCCGATTCTGGCGACGTGCGTAACTATATCCCCTCGTATTACCTAAACTTGTCGTAAACTTGCTGTCGCTACTTACAGAATTATCAGATATGAGCATTCGGGATTTCTCGAGCATACTGTGTCTATTTATTTCACAACATTGGATTTGTTTGAAATGGATGCCATGGTCGGAATTGGTTGAAAATTCTTTTCGAAATTTGAACCCTACTTTTTTTATAAAACAATAAGAGTAATTAACATCATTAGCTACAACGATTTTTTAAATAATAGTGGAAATTAAATTAATGTAATATAGATCTTCCTTGGTCATAGTAGGTTTATAGCATGACTTTATCAAAATTGATTTATACACTGAAAACCATATCTACCACAGACACACAATATATTCACACAAACCCAGAGATGATTCCAACATTCTGCCACCATCCGGCTATGGAATGAGCACCTCTCTTCGGTGTTTCACGAGCGCTATTGGACAAGTAATACGAGCGCTATTACTTGTCCTTCTTCAAACGAGGCTTAGAGAAAGTCCTTAAAGTTAAGACGTAGGTAGTGGTCTTGTGGTGTCCCCTGACAGTGCAGAGGTCTATGAGCAAAAGTAACCGCTTACGATCAGGGGGCCCGTTAGCTCGTCTTCCCACGAGGCAATAAAAAAGATCATAATTCACACCTTGCGTAAAAAAACACAAAACAAAACATCAGAATCCCACATCCTATTCAATCCTCATTATATTGAATTTAAAATCGGATAACAAGAAACACTCGAAATCACATAAACCATCTCATAATCTTGTACGTCTCAAGGAATTGATTCGTTAAATCCCGCATAACGTTGGGCAAATATGCAATGTTTGCACGAATACCTCGCGAAGGTAAACACGGGCCCGGGAGATCGCCTTGAACACACACAAACATACATACGTACTTGAGACATGGGTTATACAGAAATAAAGATTACGTTAGATAGATAAAGATGTTTATTGTAAGTTAAATCCTAATACAAACTTGAGAGAAAACATATTCTAAAAAACACAAATATACATAGGATTCAACTTTAAGATGTGCCTGAAACAAATTACCAATGATCCTCACACTAGATAACAAACGAATAACAATGATGTACTACAAATCATTTTAGCGTAAAATTGGCGACTAGCTAAGAGCGTTCTCTTCCAGACAAACAGAATGCACAGTAGATACGAGATAAATGGTGCACCTGATCGGTTACCGTTGCTCATGAGCCTCTGTAATGCTTTGGCATTAGGTGTCGTCTATCATCACCCACAACACAGAAGTTTTCTTTATCCTCGTTTAAAGAGGGACACCGAGGACAAGAGTCCAATGTCCATTCCAAATCGGAATAGTACGGGGCAAAAAAGAGCAAGGAGTTACGTTTCTAAAACAATTGGCACTCGTTTGAAACTTAATATTTAATGCCACGTTTCCATATTGACTCACCAATGTTCAACACACGTAAAAAAGGCGGTGACGGCCGACCAACATGTAAACGGAGGCTTTGTAGGCATTGGCCGTCATTGAAAGTACGTGAAACACCGTTTGACAGTTAACCTACCAGTTGTCATTCGCTCGCATTGGAGTTTGATAAACGGTTTGTACTTTTATTTCTGTAGTGATTCCTTTCTTGAGAATCACATGCATACATAGGTAGACATACTTGGGAATTGCCCTCGTGCAACTTGAGTTATGGATTTGAGATTTGAACCAGCATCTCATACGTGTATGTCTGTGCGGATTTATCTCACGACAAATCAAATCTTTCAACCCTTGATCGGATTGCACTTGTGCGAGGAAATGTGTTATTTTTTGAGGTTATTTATCTTTCACACTTAGTATCTGTTATGATGAATGCTCTTTCGAAGTGTCTTGTCTTAACCATTATGCAATTTAAAATTTTGTAAATAAATAAGTATTTGAAGTAAGTATTCTTAAAAAGTTGTGCTTTGTCCATGATATCCCCTACGTAAAGGGCAAACCAAATACGTACATACAAAGTATTTGAAATGAATTAATTTATTTCCTATAATTGCTTACTATATTTAAACTTGGTTTTTGTAACAAATTCAATAATACACACGATTAAATCGTTTTTATCATCCGATAGAAAACTTACATGCATCTAATCATTATCATGCAATAATCAGTTCATGCATCTCTTAACATTCAAATACTCGAATTGATGACCTCCTTTTTTCAAATAATAATTGTAATTACAATCATACACTCAATCACATTAATTCTATGTAAAGTGTTCACGTTATCTTCTCAAAATGGAGTCAAGATAAAAAACCTGTAAAAAAGAGCTAAAGTAGTATTATTGTAAAACGTCTCCGAAGACGGAATGATCTCATTTTCTATTCCATTCGTTTGTCTGAAACCACAAAAATCACTGTGGATTTACCAAAGACACAGAATAATGGTACAGAAACAAAGTCTTTTACAAATCATTTTTCTGAGCATCATGATTTTATAACCTATATTTTTATAGTAGACGGTAGGTAGCGAACCTGTGGTGACCTGGCATTAGGGAGGTTCATGAGTGATAGTAACCACTAATCATTATATGGGCCCTTAAGCTCATTTACTTAAAAAGCAAAAAAAATCATTTTGATTTTCAACGAGAGCTAGAGTTACGTTACAGAAAAATAATGTTAAAATTTGTGTGCTTTAATTCTGCAACGAAAATTATTGTGTGTCGTAGATCCAAGCGCGGCTCAAGTTACAGACTGAACTAAGGACTGAACGATATGTGATATTGTATTCGCGTTTTCTACATGTGAAAAGATATAATAAATGCACAATAGTACTGTTTTCCCAGAGAAGGTCAGGAAAGGACTTTAAAGTAATCTTTGATTTGATTATCATAATCGACAGTATACTGTAACAACCCAATACTGCCCACTGCTGAGCTCAGGTCTCCGAAGAGGGGTTAGGCATAGTCCACCACGCTTGCCTAATGCGGATTGGGGACTTCACATATCTTCGAAGGATTTTTATAACCCTTTTCCGATATGCAGGTTTCCTCACGATGTTTTCCTTCACCGTTTTTAGCCAGTGGTGTAGTGAAAAATTGCACATAAATATTTTTTATATTAAGATTTAGAGGTACAAGCCGGCCGGTTTTGAACCCGCGACCTCCCATACGGAAGGCAAGCGCTTCAACCACTCGGCCACCACGACTATCGACAGTAATTTAGACTAATAGAATCTCTTCCTAATTTTAAGTCGGTATGAGATCATCTGGTGGCAAGCGGTTACCTGGTTTCGTGATCTTCAATAACGGCATAAATGCTACAAGGCCAATAGCTACCAACAACCTTGCATTTTCCGATGCCATCATTTTAGTAGTTTAAACCATGGAACTTTTGTTTTGAAGCTTAGGTCATTTAATTATTTAAATTCTACAGTCCAATACCAATCACTACCACCTAGCGTATGTTCAATGCAGAACCGTGATGAGAATACTGAACGGCTCAGCATGTGTCTAGCGGTCGATCTTAACTCGCATTGACGTTTATCAGACCCGAAACGAGACCACGACGGACGGCGTTGGTCTCTCAAATCACTGGAAGAACATTACATTAGAAGAAATATTATTTATATTAAGAGTTGCTATACAGAGATTTGTAACCTTGGGTCAGTCGAAGTGTATAATAATTATACGACCATCATTACGGGCTTCTATATGATATTGAAAAAAAAACAGCCAGCAACATCTAAAAGTCAAAATTGTAATTTGAAAAAGATTTACGTGCAATTTACTACACCACTGACTAAAAATGGTGAAGGAAAACATCATGAGGAACATCAAACTCATATTGAAAAAGAGGTTGGTAGGTAGGTAGGTTACATAGGAATATGCCTACCTCTTTTGAAAACTTACATATTGAAAAAGAGTTCTAAAAAGCAAGCGTGGTAGACTAAGCCTGCTCCCTCTACTGAGGAGAGCTGAGCCCAACAGTGAGCAGTAATGAATTATTAAATACATAATAACTCTTGTAACAGTATGGTAGAACATGCATTACTGCCCACTGCTAGAGTCAGGTCTCCTCAGATTTGGCATAGTCCATTTACCGGTCGACCTTTGTCTAATGCGGGTTGCGTACTTCACGTATATTCGAAGGGTTTATAAACTCTTCTCCAATATACAAATTCTCTTTTTATATTTTCCTTGACCGGCTTTAGTCAGGTGTGTTGTCATATTTTACAAATAAATATTTCATCGAGTATCTACTTTCAGCATCAACCTAAATGTGACCTAAGTATTAATAAATAAAGTCTGTCAAAAACAAAACCAGTCATTTCAATTTCTAGATCTGTCTGGCTGTTCTGTTTCTTATTCCAAATTCAAACGCAACATCAAAAACAAATTGTTGCCAGTGAATAGGTTCATGCAAAACCAATTCAATAAAGTTATTGAGTCTATAGACGATTTCATGCACAATTAACCAAAACCCAGTTGAATATTTGAATTGAATGGTGTAATAAAATTTTCCAATTAATTCAAAATGAATGCTGAAATATTGAAATGTTTCTGAAATTTTAATAAGGTTTTGAAAATATCTTAACTGTGAAAATTTATTGTTGAATAAATTTTAATATTTTGTATTCAAGTAGTCTTTTTTGCTTAAAATTCTTCGTCTTTGTTATAGCTTTTTTACTAATTGGGTATTGTGATTTTTTAAATTACTTTCTTAATTAGTAATTGTAGTGAATGTTGCTACATTAATTCATTTTATGTGTTAAACTAACTTAGAAAATAAGTCTATATCTACTAACAAAAAATATTGTATCTATGAAGAAAGTAGCCAAATCATTTATTTCAAAGTTAATGTGGACACATACATTTTGAAAGTCAAAAATAAAAAAGTTCTACCACCAGTTCACTAAAATGACGCCTCTGTCCTGAGAAGAACCGGCGCAAGAAACTCAGCGGGCATGTCTTTTTATTTAATTTCAATTGTTTTTTTTTTTCAATATTGTGTTACAATGTTTTTGTTTTTAACAAATGTATCAATTGAAACGGCCCGGGACGAGCACCTCAATCCCATTTTGAGATATAGATATAGTCCCAGATATATCATTCTACTAATGTAAGTCCTTTCATGTTTGGTCCTGCAGTTTCAACCGACAGAAAAAAACCGACTGGCTTGTTTCGGTTATTTAATTATATGCGTACCGTGTATTCATACAGCATTAAGTAGAGTTAAGTGGTTAGAGTAGCAATAGCAAACACATGACGACATTGTGGCGAGGTTTGAGGGCTAGAAATGATGATGCGAAGTCAAACTAATGTAATACAATCAGACAATTTCATATATATTTATTTTTAAAAATAAATATACCTCGACTAAATTATAGAGAAAGAAACCTTTTAACAGATTCAGAAATCGGTGAAAGAAAACATGCCCGACCATGTTTAGGGTCGACTCACATAAATAATGTAACGAATACATAATGTAGGACGAGAAAAAATAAGCCTTGTCCAACATGCTCGCCAACCTGCTCGATGAGCTTCGTTATCGAATTAAAATAAAGAGAAAATGTCTACCCTTGTCAGTGTGTAATCGAAGGTTATAGGAGATTGAGTATTAGTCAGATTAGACTACCTTTTTTTACAAACTTTATATTAACTTGCACTGTATGTAATTATAGTTGTGGTGGCCGAGTGGTTGAAGCGCTCCCTTCCGAACGGGAGGTCGCGGGTTCAAATCCGGCCGGCTTGTACCTCTAAATCTAAATGTGAAAAAGATTTATGTGCAATTTTTCACAACACCACTGGCTAAAAACGGTGAAGGAAAACATCGTGAGGAAACCTGCATGTCGGAAAAGGATTCTAAAAATCCTTTGAAGATATGTGAAGTCCCCAATCCGCACTGGGCAAGCGTGGTGGACTATGCCTAATCCCTCTTCTGAGGAGACCTGAGCCCAACAGTGGGCAGTAATGGGTTGGTACAGGTACAGGATGTAACTATGTCAGTTCGGAATGTTGCGAGTTGAATTTGACAAACTTTCCGGTTTCCGATTGAGGTGACGTTTAAACGCAGATGTATGTCGCGTGACAATGCAATCTTCTTTCTAATATATAAAATTCTCGTGTCACGGTGTTCGAACTTGAACTCCTCCGAAACGGCTCGACCGATTTTGATGAAATTTTTTGTGCTTATCCGGTACCTATGAGAATCGGCCAACATCTATTTTTCATCCCCTAAATGTTAGGGGTAGTCCACCCCTAATTTTTTTTTTCGGCGCAGACGAAGTTGCGCGAGTCAGCTAGTAATATGATAAAATGGTGCTTATCTGATGACGGATTCGGAAGGTGGTCATAGGAACACTTGTGCTAAACAAGTTAGACCCGTCGTGTTAGGGCTCATTTTACTTAGCTAGTACTACATGATATTCAGGATCTTAAAAGATTGTATTTAAAAAAGTTTTCTTTATTAAATATTTAAAATTATGTTTCCTTTCTGAAAAACATTCTACGTCCAATATTTAGCCGTTGGACCTTCCAGGCACATTTCGCGAACCTGGTCCCCCGACTGATGAGGACGGCCGGCCAACTCGGTCGGTTGCTCCCGAATGTCGGGGGGCCCAGCAACGCAGTGCGCCGCCTCTATGCGGGGGTGGTGCGATCGATGGCCCTATACGGTGCGCCCGTCTGGGCCGACGCACGGGTGCGAAAATATATCGCACGATTCCTGCGTCGGCCACAGCGCATCGTAGCTATTAGGGCCATCCGCGGGTACCGCACCGTCGCTTTTGAGGCGGCGTGCGTGCTGGCGGGGACGCCGCCCTGGGAGCTGGAGGCGGAGGCGCTAGCTGGCGATTATCGCTGGCGATGCGACCTCCGCGCCCGGGGCGTGATACGTCCCCTGCGGGAAGCGGTTCGCGACAGGAGGGTCCAATCTCGGCGGTCCGTGGTAGAAGCGTGGAAGCGACGTCTCGCTAACCCCACCTGGGGTCTACGGACCGTCGAGGCGATCCGCCCGATCCTAGATGATTGGGTGGGTCGTGGCGCAGGACGCCTCACCTTTTGGATGGTGCAGATGCTGACCGGGCACGGGTGTTTCGGTCGGTATCTGCACCGGATCAAGGCCGAGCCGACGGCGAGGTGCCACCATTGCGTGAGATGTGACCAGGACACGCCGGAGCATACGCTCGCGCGCTGCCCCGCATGGGAGAGGCAGCGCTATGTCCTGGTCCAACAAATAGGTCCGGACTTGTCGCTCCCGGGCGTCGCGGCGTCGATGCTCGAGAGCGACGAGTCCTGGAAGGCGATGCTCGACTTCTGCGAGTCCACCATCTCGCAGAAGCAGGTGGAGGGGGCTGCGAGAGAGAGGCTTTACGCCGCTCTCAACTTGCCAACCCGCCGCCGTCGGGCAGGGGGCCGGGACCGGGATCTCGCCCGGATTCTGGCCCCCTAAGAGTTTCGGGTCCCCAACGCATGTGAGTGCGAGCGGGGACCCAAGAAGGTGCCGTGTCTCGCTCAACACGCCCTTAGCGTTAGAGCATCCGGGGGATGGTCGACCGCGCTCCCCGACCCACGCTGGTTCTGACCCAGCGGGGTATTCCGTGGGAGGGTGACACGCGGTCCCATCTTGGCGGGCTTCGGAGAGCCCGCCGACCGAGAGAGCCGGTGGCCGTATTCGCCGGCGGCTACCGGTTCGGCGTCCGGGGACGGAGCGACGGGAAAGCATGCCGATGGCGTAACGCGTCGCGCCGTCCCTCCAAACCCCGTGCTGGGTTCTGGCCTCAGCCGGGGTTCGGACGCTGAGTGTGAGCGGTTGGAGGTTTTAGTGCGGTTCAACTCCCACATACCCCAACCATGACCCGGTGATTTCCTACAACTGAAAAAAAAAAGTCTAATATTTAAGGTACTTCACATTCATGTCGCATAATCATGGGACTCATGGGACAATAAAGGAATTTAAACTGAGTGACAAACTTATTTTATTTTATTCATCTCAGAAACCTCAACCTATTTAAAGAAAGAAACAAAGAAAAAAAACAACTTTATTCCACACACACAAAGAGGACACAAAGATATAAACTAATAACATAAAAAAGTAGAACATACAGTTTTCTTATTTAACAACATAATGATATGTATAACATTTAGGCCCTCCGCACATGGAGCTACTCAAATGTGACGGAATTAGTTAGTGATTAGAATTACAAACTAGTTACAAACTGTATTTCGCACACGACGCTACTCAAATTGCAAGGTTTCAGTCACTCCTGTCACAGATCAGAAACTAGTACAGATGCGACAGCGAAAGCGATTGAAGTTGTGTGATGTTTTTTTAATGTTTGTTTTAATTTAAATAAATTTAATTTGCAGTCTAGATGTAGACTAGGTTTATTTCAAGGCCTTTTACTGTAGGACTTACTTGCCAAATTAGAAGGGTTTTTTGAGATTCCTGTAATAATTTCGTTCTCTGTAAAGAGAGATGGGTAAGCATTACTTTTCCTTCTATTTTTAATGAGAAACTTTTTTTCAAAGTTTTATACAAATATTTCCATTCTCGAGCTGTTTTTTTTGTTAATTGCAGTAGTTGAGGCCTAAAATACCTAGACTGCAAATTAAATTCATTTCAATTAAAACAAACATTAAAAAAAACGTTACACAACTTCAATCGCTTTCGCTGTCGCATCTGTACTTTCTGATCTGTGCAGTAAACTCGGGTAACCTAGTAGCTTGGCGACTGACACGACGCGTCGCGCGCGATTAGTTGCCAATGCGTTAGTAACTGGTTAGTGACTAGTAGCGTCGTGTGCGAAGCTGTATCACAATGTATGGGCGGTGACGCTAGAGAAACTCGTTAGTAATTTGAGTTTGTAATTAGTCACTTTTGAGTAGCTCCGTGTGCGGAGGGGCTTACTCATTTAAGCCTCTTTCTTTTCACTGATATGAATGAAGTTAAGGTGAAAACTATGTTCCTACATTCTATGTTTTAATTGAATGCATTCATAATCTAAATCAAATCCCCTATTTGTTTTAGAATAACATAATTTAGCAAACATATCCAAGATCCAAACCAAATAATATTAGGCCTTATCCCAAGTGCTGTAGGTTTATTTTCCAAAGACATTATGTTCCTCTACTCGCGTCTACCGCATTGTAAGCACTGCCATTTGCAGAATTAAATTATTAGATATTGGATTAGAAGATATCGTTATTAACTTGAACTGTTTCTCGGTAAGATATTAATTACTATAAATTTCTTTAAACACTGGCGGTTATCTACATTTAGTAGTAATTTAAGTGATTAATTACTATGTTTGTTCTTACAACCTAATTACCTAACCTAAACTAACAAAACCTGACTAAAATAAATACAACAATGTTTTAGAAATTTTTGCATTACAAATCTCTATAACTCACGACATTGATGGGACCGTAAGGTTGAAAGGGTTGGCCTATAGCTTGTAGAAGGTCGACAAAAGTACCGCATTTTTTAATGGTATAGGAAACGCACCAAATGAAACTCTAGAAAGAAAAGAATAATTTACAGAATCGTTACTTACTATTTGGTGAGACGTTGGCTCGTTGAAACAATAAACAACTAATTACCGTCCGCTGCTGGGCTCAGGTCTTCTCAGACGTAATCCACCATACTTACCTAGGGCTGTACTGTACTGTAACAACCCATTACTGCCCACTGCTGAGCTCAGATCTCCTCCGAAGAGGGGTTAGGCATAGTCCACCACGCTTGCCTAATGTGGATTGGGGACTTCACATATCTTCAAAGGATTTTTAGAACCCTTTTCCGATATGCAGGTTACCTCACGATGTTTTCCTTCACCGTTTTTAGCCAGTGGTGTTGTGAAAAATGCACATAAATCTTTTTCAAATTAAGATTTAGAGGTACAAGCCGGCCGGTTTTGAACCCGCGACCTCCCGTACGGAAGGCAAGCGCTTCAACCACTCGATCACCACGACTATTGCTTACACATCCACACATCTTCCAAGAGTTCTTCAATCGTCAGAAATCGAGAAATCGAGTTCGTCAATATGCTTGTTTTTATCGAGTAGTGTTTATTAAACGGACATCTTTTTACAAATTACCTCGTGGTAGTTGGTACATATCGGTTAAAACCACGCACTACTAATTTATTACATTCCGTTTACCAAAATATACAAATATTTTAATCGGTTGATCTGTTCCACCGTTCTCGCTTCAATCCAAGTCGAGGCCCAATTTAATTCACCTCTGTCCCGGCTGGCCCATCAAAACTTTACCAATTATAAAAGTTAAAAAAACCGTATTTTTTCGCTCTATAACTCACGGGAACACGGCTCTTACCAACTTCTCACAAAAGCCTTTTGATAGGTTGGATTTAACTAAATAAAACGGAGTGAGCTCGAATAATATTTAATTTTTGGTCTTTTGTTTTGAGAAAGTGGTTTTATGGACTGTTTTGAAAAAGTTTGTGATGGAATTAAAGTAAGTTAAATGGGATTTTACCTTATAAATTCTATATCGATCATATCAATGACATCTCATCTCAGCACGGCGCTGAGGTGGAGTTCATCTTTCACTTTATGAACCACTGCGGACACCTACGGCTATGGAATCAACTCTCCTCTTAGGTATTCCCAGACCGCTGTGACTTGTTCTTCTTCAAACGAGGTTTAAAGAGGGTCTTTAAAGTTTGGTCGTAGGTAGGGTACCGTTCAGTAGCTCTTGATATCGTTGTTGGTTCATTCACGATTACCACTTACGATGGAGTTGCCCGTTAGCTCGTCTACTATGGCAATATAAAACGTAACAACCGGAAAGTAGTCACAAAGGGCATATCTTTCCACAGCGACAATTAACAAAAGTCACTACTTTGAGACATTTTAATAAATTACATAAAACTTTAATGCAAAACTTGTTCTGAAAACTTCTGGTTGGAGTTCCGGGTTCATTATTAATAAAAAGGTTGACAATTTTCTGGAGGATGCACATAATGACTGTAATATATTGTCTAGAAAGTGTATAATTTCAAGCCGTTGCTCATTCTAGACGCAGGGGAACGTTTTATTTAAGTTTTGCTTTGAAACTATCTGCATTCTTGCTTATTTAGTGTACGATTTTAATATTGTAAGTTTAGGTAGTGCTGTAAAACGTTTTTTAGCTTAGCTTGTAGTATTCAAACTTTGTATTTAAAAAGCTGATTTCCAAATTTATTTCAGTGAAATATCTTAAACAAGTCAATTTTATTGTAGTCGCCATCTCGGATGTACTTCTAGTCTAAGAAAATAATGCCTAATTTTGCTTTAGATAGATTACACTTGATGGTAACCAAACACATAGACACACACATGCACACAAACGTGAATTGCTGCAGAACAGTCGGCGTCTAAACACAATACATAAACCTTTAACAATCATAATACGTATGAAAATAAAAGGGCCTTGACCTTATAATGAGCAATACCGCGTATTTCCAATAGTTTACTCACATGATACACACACACGCCCACACACGTCCATACAGTACGTCACGTGTCAGACGCACGGACTGATATCAATTAACGGAGATGATGCTGAGCTCTCAGATGGAAAACAGATGGTTTAATTGAATTTTAACATGGATTCTTTTATAAACATTAACATTGTAAAAAACCTAATGCTGCCAGTGAGAGAGAAGTTAAGAAGGAATCATAAAATAAAACTAAGAAAATAAAAGTAGTGAAAAAATGTACAAAACGTCTGTATTCGGCAATGGAATGTTCCAAATTCGAAATAAGCGCGCGAACCTCTATTCTATGTTACAATTCAAAAAGTATTTACACAAAAGAGGTTTAAACAACAATTATCTAAACTATTTATAGATGGCGCCTTTGTCGACAGTACCTAAAGTCTTAGGTAAATTAAATTAAATATTAATTGTTGATTCTGTCGCCTACAAACATTAACTCAATTTGATTGCCAAGCGCTGTATTTTTATGTGAATTTTCGGAATTTAAAGCATATGCTCAGGACCACAACAGAGTATTTACTACACAGAAATGAAACCTACGTAAATTGGGTATAAAAGTATCACCGTTGATACTTGTAGTTAACAACTCTTACTTTTCATTTCTGCAAGCTTATTTTATCCCGCGTTCGTTTGAAACTACTTGGAATTTAACGTGTCGTTGAAGGGTGTGTTAGTATGTATATTAATTTATACACAATGTAGGTAAAATGTGTAAGCTTGCAGAGCTCCTTGAGCCATTCAGGTAGCCAATCAGCTCGTTTGCGTACATGATAGTAAAAAAACAAACATAATGTAATTTATGAGCGGTAAATGAAACTCCTTGTCTTGTTATCCACACAAATCAGACTTTTTATTTTCCAAATTATTACACACGTGTTTCGCACTCAAAAACGATCCGTCTCCCTTGCCGGTCTAATAATGACGGTAGCAAGAATAATCGATGACAATATAACATTTTACCGTCCCCGATACTTTATATTCGTTAACATACTATTAAAATATTTCTAAATTCAGTAAATTATAAAATGTAAACGTATAAAATACTATTGATATTATGTTAATTAACAGAATATAATATCTTTAATAATTAAATCTTTTGAACAAAACATCAACTCTCTTCTATTTTCTTTAGTCAAAACTATAGTACTGTTAAGCTATTAATATATTTACTTTTCAAATCAAATCAATATAATTCCGCCAATCAATAGCCACGAGAGGTAGCGTTATGTATAATTAAACCGTATTACTATATAAAATCTAACAATAATGCCATGGACATTCCTATGATCGCTGCTTTGCTTTTAGAATCACTTTATTTTAACCTAAACGCAACAAGAAACTCCTATAATATAACCTGTAAGTTACTTTGAACCTTCTCACGACGCTTACTTAAACTCACACACAATATTCTAATTTATAAATCGCGCAGTGAACTCAAGTGTTCATTAACACGAGAACTCAACGCAAATGAACATAATTGTACAAATTCCCTTTCAAAATTAACATACATAATTGAATAAAGTTACGTCAATCCTTGATATGATACAGGATAACTTTAAAGAAACAAATCTTCATACAAAACATACATTTAAAGATCAATCAATCTTCCAAAGAGGAAACAAAGTGGTTTCAAACGCGTGCGGGAACAAGTAACAAACGTAGAGTAATATCATGAACTAGGTGACCCGCGCAACTTCGTCTAAATCACAAAAGCCAATAAAACATAGCCTATAGCCTTCGTCGCTCAATAGACTTTCCAACAGTGAAAGAATTTTTCAAATCGGACCAGTAGTTCCTGAGATTAGCGCGTTCAAACAAACAAACTCTGCAGCTTTATAATATTAAAGTAAAAAAGTATATATAGATAAAAATAAAAAAGCTTTTCAAATACTGGGTTTTAAGGTTCTAGTAATTAAAAGTAAAGTGATGACAAGTAAACAAACTCAAATACGATGTATCTAGTTTAGTATAGGAGTTCCTGTAGTCTTTCGACTCCATCATCAGATCAGCCCTTTGACAGACCCAGACTATAATTCCTATTCACGTTACCGGGTATAGGTACCTGTGCGCGTATGATCACCAAAGTTTTACTTCTCTCTTTCTTTCTTTCGCTACACCTTATCCCATTTCGATGTGGTCGGCGCAATATGCCTTCTCTCTCCACTCCTTTCTATCTTTACATACATCATCTGTCACACCACAAACCAACAAGTTTTACTTCTGTTCAGTATTTATTTTGTGGTATTGATCTTCAAAGCTCTCCGTGTAAAGCTCACGGAACATTGCACTTTAAGCTCTAATGAAGCGATACATTGATAACCTAATATTATACAAATGTTATGATTCTGCTCGTGAAAACTTTAGAAAGCATTTGAAATTACTCGTTAATTTTGTCATGACAGGATCTGTGTTCTAAAATTAAATGTTTTTGTGAAAAGGGACAGTTAAAAAGATTAAAAATAACTTTTCAAAGCTGGTCCAAATTACAGATTGAACAGAAAGGTTAAAAATGTTATTTTTTGTGAATGATACTTTACAAGGAACGAACAAGATACACTCTTATATTGGCTTTATCGTAATATGATTTAAAGCTCAATATATAGTATATAAGACAACACAAGGTAGGTATAATAGATTTTGATGAACCAAGAATTTAAATAACTAAATGAAAGCCAACCTTTTAGAATGTTCGATACTCTTTCATATTCTAAGACTCTATATGACCCCCTACATTATTCAGTGTCATTACAAGTTACAGTTTTCTGATCTCAAAACTTCAGATACACGTAAAACAACAGATCAAAACATATTCCAAAGTTTCAAAGTTAGTGAAGCAAGAATATATAGAACTCAAATAAACTGCTGGTAGTTCAAAATTAGAGCAGTAACTGTCGAAACGTCAATAGGAGTCCGTCCCGCTACCGGTGTAAAATAAACCAGGACCACATACAGAACTTCACGAATCCAATAATAAATTCTTATTTCACACTTTTTCTGTGGTATTTTGTAGAAGAGCAAGCGATTTAAATTGTTTCTGTAATATTGTGGTGATGGGTGACAGATCATTTTCATCATCATCAGCCTATAGACGTCCACTGCTGGACATAGGCCTCCCCCAAACCTCGCCACATCGACCGGTCCTGCGTCATCTGCATCCAGTGACCTCCCGCGATCTTGACAAGATCGTCGGTCCATCTTGTGGGGGGTCTACCAACATTGCGCCTACCGGTTCGTGGCCGCCACTCCAGAACTTTTCGGCACCATCGGCATCATTTTAGTATCAATCATCATTTCAAAGATCATTTTAGTAATAATTTATATTAGAAACATCCTATCTTCAGTATTAGATATCAGTAGTAAAGTAATCAAAAAATAACTCTTTACTAACCTTTTTATAGCCTGACCCTGGCGTGACATCTAATTGTAACTAATTACAGTCGCTCATGAAGCTTTACAATATCAGGACATTTTTTGATTACCTCATAGGCATACGGCCTACTTGATAGTAAGTGGCTACCGATAGTATTGAACAATGCCAAGGAACACTGCATACCACCTACAACTATATGCTTACATAATTTTTATTGTCCTACCATCATTGATTATCTCTTGTCACTCAAACCACACGCAAAGGTCTCCGGCAGTGAAATAAAACGCGTCGCGATGGAAGGTGCGCCGTGGGTCAGCGAATATTGAAATGAGGGCATTCGGACCACACTTCATTATTTATGCTTTATGTCAGCCTTTGCGAGGGTCTGTACCTCCCGTGCTATTACGACATATAAAAGAAATGAATTGGCCGCAATTTGTTTGAGGCTTAATGCGACATGCCCTGTCCTGACTTCTTGTTTTCACGGTATTGTTACAGAGTACTTGTAGCAGAAGTCAAGCTATAACGCGTGCTCAATGATAGTGACGAATTTACTAAAAGGGTAAAATTTAAAGGTAAGTGTAAAAGTTAAGGAAGCAAATTCTTTTTAGCTCAACATTATCCCATTGAAATAGTGTCAGCGCAATATGTTTTTTCACTCCATTTATCTTCTGAAACTATACTTATAAATATTATAAAGCTGAAGAGTTTTGTGGCGACCATTAGCGTGCCAGATCCTGAATCGCGCTATCGATGTTTGCAACGTTCGGTGAATAGATACAAAATCTAAGATCTACTACAGAGGGCTTCGGCCTGACCGGGCCGCCCTCTACCTCACCCGGTCGGAAATCTCCTTTTGGCCACTGTTCCTTAAAGTTTGTATGATTGTTTGAACGCGCTAATGTCAGGAACTGCTGGTAAAAAATAAAAAATATTTCAGTCCTTTTATCGAGGAAGGTCCCTCGTGGCTTAATGTCTCTTTGTGACGCAGACGAAGTTTCGAGGATCATTCTTAATTACTGGCATAAGTTTACTGTTAAAGAAGCAAATTATGCAGGGGAATTGTTTTTCTGAATGTACGTATGAATAGTCGTTATGTTACACTCATAGTGAAACAAAAAACTCACAATACTCATTTCATCAACGAAAATCTACAGCTCATTTTTTCAGCTTCTAAAACACAAAAAATCTAAATTTGTATTAAATACGACTTAATAGTCTGTAATCGTAAGTATAAAATTAAAATTGATACAATTCTTTAGCTTCTGTATTTCTGTATTCTGTGTTTCGGACGATAAAAGGGAAATTATCTTTTTGCATGACCCTTTACAATTGGTTGCAGCGATCTCCTTTTGTTTTTGAAACGAGAATCTGATTTTCTATTGTGTTTCGTGAAAATTTATGATTTAACTCCTTCGTTTTAGACTGCTAATTAAGTGTTCGTTAATTAAAGATAAAAATTGCTTCCTTGAAAGTATAAATAGCGTAATATTTGAAAATGTTTCAGAACAGTTCAATTAATTAATTAAAGTTTTAACATCAATGACGCACTTTCTTAATTAATGGAAAAAACTGCGCTCAAAATATGGAGGACAGTAGGTAATATGAAACGTGGGAACTGACTGAAGCTAAAAGGCTTATATTATTGGAACGAAGTTCCTTATCGCGCGTTGTGAAAGGGGGCTAGACGGAAAAAATTCTTACGAAAAGTTGTCAAGACACTTTTTTTGTTTTAGATGATTATCGCTAGATGGCGCTGTGATCAAAATCTTTTAAAACACGTTCCTTATCGCTCGTAAAAAAAATATTAGGAAAAAAAAATATAAGATATCTTTTAATCGAAAGGAACTTCGTTCCATCCGGGTGTCCCTTGATACCTCTCAAGTTTTTTATTATCTTAGTGCGGTAGGGTTGTGCTTATTTGATTGACTTGTAGTCAGACGAGCTTACGGCCAGCTGATCATTGAAGTAACCGTCGCTAATGGACCTCTATAATGTCAGAACACTGGGCGGCTTCCACCTACGATCAACTTGAAAGGACTTTCTTAAAGCCTTGTTTGTCTATATTATTCAGTTCAAACAAAAACTCCTCTGTGTAGAATATAAAAATGTCGAATGTTTTAGCGCCAAAAACTATAAAACAATTATTGTAAAACCAACACGTCTCATCTTATTTATTTCTTCGATATTGCTTCAATTTACTTCCATATCATGGTCCTTCGAGCCGGATATATCTATAATCTTCATAAAATTGTCCAGAGTAGTTTGCCATATACTATACATGTTCTAAAATCACTCTTCAAATATAAACCTACTTAAACTACATTTAGTATTTACCTTTACTAAGCCATATACAAAATAGACTTCAAATAAACAAATGATCTGTGTACAAGTGTCGAGAACAAACGTTTTAAACTAAGGATTTGGTTTTGAACAACATCAAAACAATCTCTTTGTTTACCTCGAGGGCGTTCCCGAAGTTTTCCTTTTAAAGTGTTTCGTCCGGGGAACTCCGTCGTGTTTCGAATAATTCAGATATACGCTGTCACACTGGCTTGTCTTAACAATATAGTGGCTTATTGAATGGATAACATTTAAAATTTTAGGTAAACGTTACACATATTTAAAATTGTAGATCAAAGTTCTAGAGTGGCGGTCACGAACCGGTAAGTGCTTCAGACCTCCCACAAGATGGACAGACGACCTGGTCAAGATCGCAGGAAGTCACTGGATGCAGATAGCACAGGACCGGTCGTTGTCGCGATGTTTTAGGGAGGCCTATGTCCAGCAGTGGACGTCAATAGGTTGATGTCGAAAATGATGTTACACGTAAAATCGTCACTAAAAAGGTAAATGTACGAAAGGTGCTAAAACACAATTTTACAGGAGAACAGAAAATACTAGAAAAGCTAGAAAAACTATTTCGTATACCTGTATAATTTATTTACTTATTTAGTTTAATTAATTCCCCATCTTTGCGTATTTTTTTAGTACTTTTAAACATAAACGTTTCTAAATCATTTACAGTAATTTCGCGTTTTGGTTTTGTTTGTAATGACGATATATTTCAAGGAAATTAGTGCTTATTAACTGGTACATTTTAAATAGTATACTCGCTCTCAGCTGCTTCCTTGGTCAAATACAGTACCTAATACAAACATAGGTGTTACAAACCATTTTTAATTGTAAAAAATGTAATTCTATTCTTAATCTCGCTCTCGATTTGTTGTGAAGGGACACTAAAAGAGACGAACAATGTCTCGCCTTCCGATTAAGTTACACATTACTTTAAAAAAACTTGAGAGGTGTCAAGGGACACCTGGATGGAACGAACTTCCTTTCGATTAAAAGATATCTTATATTTTTTTTTCACTCGCGATAAGGAACGTGTTTTAAAAGAATTTGATCACAGCGCCATCTAGCGATAATCATCTAAAACAAATAAAGAACGTGTTTTAAAAGATTTTGATCACAGCGCCATCTAGTGATAATCATCTAAAACAAAAAAGTGTCGTGACAACTTTTCGTAAGAATTTTTTCCGACTAGCCCCTTTCAATAACGCGCGATAAGGAACTTCGTTCCAAAAGACAACACCTATTAATATACTCACTTTAAATATTAAACACGACAAAGTTTTGCCATAGCTCAGGTTGCATTGCTCAAGACTTATCTGCAAGCGAAGGTTTATAACGTACAAACATGGCCTGTATGAGTTTCAAATTGTTTGTCTGATGGAGGTCTTTACTCTACAAAATATTAGCGACTAACTCTGCTGTGTAATTTAAAAGATACTTTTAAAACTATTATTATACCTACTATGAATATTTCATACCTGAGGTTCATCAGCGACGGTGACCGCTTACCTTCAGGGCCCTAAGGTCGTTTATCTAGAAATAAAAAAAAATATAATGATTCTTTAAGGATTCCTTTTGTGACTAAACTTATGTGAGAGTGCTGTTCGAGTATGAATTTGGTTTTGGATACCATTTCTTGTATATAATATCTGGGGGTGACGGGGCGATACGTGAGCGACAATCGTGAACGCGTCCTGTCACCCCTACCAGCGAGGCTGGTTCTGTCCCGGCCGGGGATCGGACGTCGAGCGTGAGTGGCGGGAGGTTTTAGTGCGGTTCAACCCCCACATACCCCAGTCGCGGGGCGAGTGGAAGTCCGGCGATTTCCTCCCGTCCAAAAAAATGTTTTTACTCGCTTTAATGTTATCACTTAAACCGTTCCTGAGCGAATAAGGAGCGTGTTATGCGACCACTAATGAAGCCAAGCGTTTCTCAACAAAGTATATGTTACCTAGCTACATAACTTCTTTGTTAATCCTAAACTTAACTATTTAAACTATACTTAAATGATTATTCATTCTTACTTAGTAACTAATCATTTGAAAGTGAAGGATATGCCTTAGCGATCTGTTTTGTTTTTTGTTGAAAAAGTAAACTATCGGGACCCTTGATCGTTAGTGGTTACCATCACTTTTTACCTCAATAATGTCCGGGTAATAGTTGATATAATTAATATTAAATACAGGATTTTGTTTTTAGCAGTTTGCAGGAAAACATCGTGAGGAAACTTTAATTTTGGAGGAAGCTTAACTCGTTGAAAATGTTATTATGTGAAACCCCAAACCCGCATTAGGCAAGCGTTGTGAATTATCCCTGCTCCTTCTAGAGATGAAATACTAAGAGACAACGTTTTTCAGTCATAACTATATACTACAAATTTTATGTTTGTACTATTTTGTTAATCTTAAAAATCTTGATTATAAGTTGCTGGTAGTGATTACTTTACACTTAGGTTCGTGAGAGATGACAATTACATGACATCAGACAGTCCGTCAACTCGTTCACCTATTATTAGGTTCAATATTCTAAAGTTGCCTTTTGGGCGCACAATATTCATATTTAAATATATTTCATTTCTATATCAACATAGATTTAAGCAGCTTTTAGTGCACTTTTCTGACAGTGTATATTACCTACCTATTTTTTTTTGTTTTCCTAGTATACGCAATATTATAATTACAATCTAGTCTAATTCAGACTAATAAGCTATTTTGTTTTAACCTAAATTACTATATGATTTTATGCTAAGAATGTGTCCATTGGCACTTTTCTTATTGTCTCTATTATTAAGGTGTAGAATGTTCATGTAGTCTTTGTTATTACACTTCACTGATTTTATACACTAATTGTATTATTAAGTACACTAGACTAACTCGAACGGTTTTGTTCTTTTGAGTCTTCTTTTACCTAATAAATGTACCTATTCTTTGTTATAATCTGGCAACAAAAATTTAATATCTCATACTAGTTCCCAGCCACAACTCCGTTTTCAAATAGCTAATACCACTTAACCAGTAAGCAGTCATAAAACATGTTAATCTAATTGATTAGATCTGCTGGCAGTGCCGTGGAACTTGGCAAAACACCAAGAAAATGCATTTATTAACATTAATTAGTCCAGATAATAAGTTTATTGTACAGTTCTGGTAATTATCAAACGTACTTTTGCAATAAAACCGTTTTGCGAGGTTAATTGCAATTCTCCCCTAACTTATTATGAGAACTTTACTTTGTTTGTGTTAAATAAATCTCTTTTATTCGTTGTCCAACCGCTTAACCTTACAATAATTTTAGAAAAGGTTTTATGAATTTTACGATTTAAAAATCATCGTTTTAGATTGGTTAATTATCGGTGTAATTATCAGTACCCACCAAAATGATTATATTTGGATTCTAAACAATGAATCATTGATATCTTATCTGTTGTCTGTGTATTGATCATCATTTTGATCTTGTAAAATGCTCGCAAATCAAGATGCAATAACACATCAAATTTAATTTTACAAGTACAAACACACATCCCTACAGACAGCAACAACTTTCATACAACGTAATAGTAAATAAAACATCCTTCCGTTTATAATCCTAAAACCCTTACGTCATGGTTACTCATCCCACCATAAAGCAACGCTTAACACACAAGATAAACAACAGTCAGAAGGAATCCACAGGGCCGAAGCCAGTGCAAACACTCTTAAGCCAAGGAGACGATTTGTAGCGAGGTGGGTAATTGGGCAAATCTCTATATACTTCAGTTTAAGGTATAGAAAATCCGGTGTTCGTATACCGCTGCTGTATCTCGAGGGATTAAGGCGCTTGCTGCCGAAACACGGGAGAACGGTAGTTTTGACGGGGTCGGATTAAGGGGTATTTTTAATAGGTTCTTTCCACGATTATTTTCAATTGAGAGGGTAGATAGATTTGTCTGCTCTTAAATGACCTACCCGCAGTTCTTTAGTCCTCCCGTGATCATGGCGCTTGAAACAGTGCCGAAATATCGGGATCGCTCAATTGAAAATAATCATGGACAGAACCCGTTTGGAAATAGTATAAGTGATGTAGATAACCGCGAGTGTTTAAAGAAATTTAAATTTAATAGTTTTTTTATGAAAACTTCAACGTTGTTTGAATATTACCTTAAACTTGCTTTAATAATACGATAGGTACTAACTATTATTACTATTGACTCTTAATCTCAAAAGAAGATTCTGCCGTGGAGAGCTAATTTGAATAATTAATATTTGTAAAATAATGCGTAATTAAGTAGGTAAGATCGATAATTAAAGCCTAATTGCTACGCAACCGCGATAGTCGTATTATCATAATAACTAAACAATGCCTCCTCTGCTGTAATAATTTAATACACAAACACATAATCAACTTACATACAATATTGAGTTTCATTGTCAGTTACGTGAAACCATCTAAAAGAAACCATCATATAAAAGAAAGTCGTGTTAGTTACACCACTTATAACTCAAGAACGGCAGAACAGATTTAGCTAAAAATTGGTAGGGAGGTAGCTTAGAGCCAGGAGACAGACAAAGGATACTTTTTATCCCGTTCGACGGCGTTCCCGTGTAACTTGACATGAAACGTCAGTCACTATAAAACGTGGTATAACAAAAAAGAATCAGAGTCTGATTCTTTTTTTGATTATCTGTCTGTTTTTTGTATATCTTTGTCTGATTATCAGACTTGGAATAACAAAACGCAAATGACAGCTATGTAATACATAAAAAAGTTTTAAAAAAAGTCTTCGAAAAGTACAAAATTCACATTTCTCTGAATCGATTTGGCTAATTTTAGTCTTGAAATATTCGCAGAAGTCCAGGGAAGGTTTAGACCGTGAGAAAATTCACTTATGTGACGCAGACGAAGTTGCGTGGGCCAGCTAGTTTTGAATAATTTTAATTTACTCACAAGCAATTTACTCATTCAATAATAATTAACAATACACATAAAAAAATAATGCTAGTATGTATCTGATCTAGTCAAAAAATACACATAGCAGAGGTCCATGAGCGACGGTAAACTTCAAGTCCACCATGATTAGGTGGTTCGATTCTAACCTACATGGCAATAAGAAAAATATATACTTTATCTATGACGTCATTTTTGTTGCCTTGTAAGTAGACGAGCTAACAGTCCACTTGATGATTGCGCAAGGACCTTTACATTGTCAGGAGACACTGCGAGGCCGCTTCTTACGGCCTACCTTTAAAGACTTTCTTTTTGAGATAACTACCATTATATCCAAATCCGACCCTGTAGTTGTCGATGTTATCTATGCAATATGAGTGTATCCTTCGTTGGGATTATCCAGGGAAAGCCGCGCCAAGTAATACGTCACGTAAGCCGAGCCAGGATTATTTCTAACTTTAATTCAACTAACTTTCTTTTGTTTTTATCTTATTGGCCGCTATGAAGTAGTTTCTGTTAATATCTTTTTTTTTTTTTCGGAAAAAACCTTAGGTACGTTTTATATTTCTGGATATTATTTTCTTTATGTCCTACTCCTATCTTTGATTTAGTTTGTTACGGGGTCTAAGATATGTTTTTCTTCCCTGGTGTTCCTGGGTATTATTCCTCGATGGTAACCGCTGTGATTCTGGCTACACAGGAGTTACAGTAGTGGTATTGAGATATGGGCTAAGATCTTTAGTCATTCACTCTTGACAGATAGACACCGCTGTCATTGCGATGTTTCGTCAATTTCTGCGTCTCGAGATATTGTGAGAAAATTGGAGCAATGAGGACTCAATAGTTTTTGCTATGTAGATTTATTACATAAAGGTTAACTTTTTTTGATTTGAATAGGTTAAAATTTACGGTGTATCTCTGAAACTCCCAACTATTTTCAGACTAATTTCTTTTAGATTTCTAAGTAGTAAGTATTGTTTAAGTATCTGTAACCCTTTAATTATTAATCTGTAAAAAGGAATACATTCCTGACATGTCAGGTCATAAAATACTACCTTACCTCATACTAGATCGATTACTTCAGACTCATGATATACCTTCTTCAAGATTATTGTATTTAATTTTACTCCTAAAAGTAAAACCGAAACTTGAACAATAAATCCTTAAAAACAATAAAGAATATAACCATTAATTTCGGATTGAATACGCAAAGTTTGCTTAATATAAAGTACATTGAAAGTTGGGGCCCGACAGTCGACTGCGACTGTTGTAAGTGACAAGTCTGGCTCGATGTATACCTAGACGATTTACTATCGGTTCTCATCATTTATTAGAAATCGTTTTTTAAATACTTTTTGGCAAGATGAAGCAATGAAACTGCGGAGTATAGCAAGATATGAACACTACTATACGTTGTTTCTTTAACGTTTTAAGTGAGTTTATCTTGTTTATTTATTTCTTATTTCTATTTCTTATTTCTTTAAACGAGATTTAAAAACATTAAATTTTGGTAGGTACAGCTAACTGGTCCTGCATGCCCTAAGATTGCAAAGGTTTACAGAACCACGTGCCAGTAGATGGGTAATGAAGTTATTTGTAGTAAAAATGTGGTTTTCTCAAAATAATCTATTATTCAACATAACTCTAAAAGTTTAATCAAAATTCAACTCAGAGAAATCGTTAAAATACTATAACAAACAACAAATACACTTTAAACGAGTTCCTTCTATTAGCTAAATGATAAATGAATAAGCGAAGAAATCTCGGAATAATAATGAACAACCTGCTATTCTCGTAACTTTGACTAGAATTCCCAAACGACGTGAATTCCTAGGTCTCATTCCAGACTATAATCTGTCTTTATGTCAAACATCCAATTCCGTTCAACCGTTTAAGCGTGATTGAGTAACAAACTTCCCGCCCATTTAAACTTATATTCGTACAGTATCAATATAGGTTAACTACTATAGGCTGTTGTCTCATTTGGTAACGCTACTGGCAAATTTCGTGAAGTGAACGCGATATTTTTCGTGAAGAAACGATGCTTGAAGATAGTCGTTAAAGGTAGGACGTAGCGGCCCAGTAATGTCCTCTGACATTGCAGAGTCTGGGTATTGATGGTATTAGGCCTAAGGGAGATCTCTGACCGGGCGAAGTGGTGTATGCCCGGTCAGACCGAAGCCCTCTGTAGTAGATTTCAGATGTCGTATATATGCGAAGATTTTTGCAAATGTCGTAACCGCGATTCAGGATCTCGCGCGTTATTATGGTCGCCACACAGAGGTGTATGAGCGACTGTAACCATTTACGATCATGGTCCGTAAGCTTCTGCCTACATGACAATAAAAAAGTAACTAACGAGTGTTTAACAAAGATAATTTTCGTTCGGGATGTAATCTACATTTTCCTTTGTACTTTAAATCAAAAATAAATAGTCATCTAATTTAATGAGGATACAAGAATTATAAAATTATGTTAAGGAAACAGCGAAAGTATTTTTTTCGTTAATGTATTTTTTCTTGTCCCAGTGGCACTAAACAAAGTATAATAAATGTTGTAAAATATCCCGCGCAGATGTTTTCATACTCGTACCTCCCATCATCAAAGACTCCCTAATTTAATTGGGTTTCGCCTGGAGCCTCTAATTATTAACGTGTGAACATTCGGGAAAAGTCCTGGGGAAATTTAATTTGTTTTTAATTTCAAATGATTAACTGCGCATTTTGTTTTGTTTCGGGACTTTGAAGTAGCTTTACGGAGGTTCAGTGAACTAACAGAATTTCTGATTTCCAGGCAAATTTTGTTGATAAAGAGTAAAATTAGCATTCGGACATTATCCCTAGAAGTCAGAAGTATTCGAAGGCTATTTTCGAATACGACTGACTAACTCTTGATTACATTGTCTAATTATTCGAAATTAAATAGTTAGTGTAACCTAGATTTTTTGGAACGAAGTTCCTTATCGCGCCTTGTGAAAGGGGTCTAGACGGAAAAAAATCTTACGAAAAGTTGTCACGACACTTTTTTGTTTTAGATGATTATCGCTAGATGGCGCTGTGATCAAAATCTTTTAAAACACGTTCCTTATCGCGCGTTACGTTAGGAAAAAAAAAATATAAGATATCTTTTAACCGAAAGGAACTTCGTTCTATTCGGGTGTCCCATGACAATTCTCAAGTCTTTTTTTCAAAATGAACTTCTACAATATCACATTATCAATTATACCTTTGCGCGACTTAAATATACTCTATGACATGCGAAATAGGAATGAATTTCAATCCGATTTCGAGAACTGCATTTCATAAACTATTCACATGTCCACTCGTATGAACAACGATCACTTGACAAATCGACCCACGTGGATCTTTCGTACCCACATAACCAACTAGAAAATAGCAAATCTCTTGCAAAGAAAATCCGAAACAACACATGCACTATAAAAATTTCATTCGATTAGGGCTCAATCGAGTCCGAACTTGTATTCAATACAAATAGACACAATATTTTACACTCGAGTTCTTTTAGTAGGGGATGCAGACGTCGGCTCCCTCTGGACACAGTTCAAATCAATGACAGAGAGTTAGGTTACGTAGTTTGAAACGTACGGTATTACTAAGTTTGATTGTTTTAGATAGTTTATAATTGGGCTGAGTCTAGTCTTCAGTGTTCTACCGTTTATTTAGTGTAGTAGGTATATCATAACTTACTAACAGATACAACTTAGATAAGTATACTTTTGTATGATTCACAGGGAAGCCACAAAGAGAAACTTGCCGTTCAATAGTATGATGTAAGTAAATGAAATATAATCTTTTTCAGAATTTAAAGCTTATTTTACCAACGCGATTCCCCTTCCCGAGAACTATCTCTCTTGAGTAAGATTTCACTTGATAGTTTTAACATTTAGGCATAACTCTCGACTTAAATACAATGTTTACATTTAACATTTTTTTTATTACTTTGTAGGCAGACGAGCTAAAAGAAGATAACTCATGGCGCTCGACCAACACCGATAAGCGGAGCTCATTCCATTTGATTCCATAGCCGGACTACTATGCCAAGTATTTGATCATTCTCAGTGGAGTTCCAAAACTGTTGAGTGATACTTCTGTTTGTCTCTAAACTGTGCTAGTTACATCTGTCCACGATATTGAAGTGTTCTTTGTGCCACGTCTCTATGCACTCGTTCAGTCTTTGCACAATTCAGCGCTGAAATGTTGATACATTCTCGCTTACTCAGCTTTTATTTGGATGGAAAAATAAAATAAATAAACTGTTGGTTAATATTTGATTAGCTTGTTGTAGGTTTTTTTTATGGCTGTTTGATAGTGTACTTTAAAATGTTTTGAATAAGTTTTATATGGGAGATTCTTTTAATCTTATTTTACGATTGCGTCAATAAAAATGACTTCAAGGTCATTTAGAATAAGTAAGTGGTAACAAACACATACAGTGGGGGCGGCGCGACGTCCCTCAAAACCCCGTGCTGGGTTCTGACCTTAGCCGGAGTTCGGACGCTGAGTGTGAGCGGCTGGAGGTGTTAGAAAAAAAACAAACACATACAGTAGTATGTAGAAATTATTAAGTAAGTAATTCACCTCTTATTATGAATAGTTACCATCACCTATGGATTTCTGTGGTGCGACAATGAAAACAGTGAAACCTTCAGCTGCCTAAAAAAAGTTTGAAGTATGGGTATTTCCGAGAATTTATGACTTTAGTTTATTTTTGAAATTCGAACATTCGTATTTTTATGTTATTCGAAATCAACAATCATACGATGACCTTCTGATTCCTGTTCAATCTTGGTTGTTATGTTATGTAGACTGCGTGACGCATCTACACATGTATAATGTATATGTATGTATGTATGTACATATTTATAGTTACGTAACAGTATGTATGTTGATCTGTCTCAGATGTCTGGCGCCCTTGATCTTGGTTTATGGCGGTACAGCATCCCTATCTTATCGCATTACAATCTCGACGCCACCCAATCGTAATATTCATTTTTATTTATTCCTGTTTATTACTCTACTCGGAATTCCATCTACATTTCCAATGGGCAGATGAGTGTTTTATATTTTATAAAGTTTTTTAAGATGCTATTTATATTAAAAGAGATTCATGTTGATTTATTTCTTTGTACATAGGTATTTGTTATACTTTCACAATTTCAATTATTATGTTTTTTTTTTGTATTTTTAATTCGTTTTAGGTTGTCTGTATTCGAATACAATTTCTTCTGCTTATATTTTTTTGACTGCAATGCGCATTTTTCAGTAGTTCGTCCAACTAATAGGTTAATCAAACATAAGATTACAAAAAAAACTTGAGAGGTGTCAAGGGACACCCGGATGAAACGAACGATCCTTTCCATTAATTAGTGAGGGAATTGTAATCAAATTTTATTTTTTAAGTTATAATAATTAATTAGTTTAAAAAGTCTCTCGAGAGAGAGTTTAAAACGTCTGTCTCTTTCGATCCACCTAGCATTAATCATATAAAACAAAATAAGGAATTGTTTTATTTTAATCACAGCGACATCTATCGATAATCATCTAAAACAAAAAAAGTGTCGTGACAACTTTTTCATAAGAATTTCCGTCTAGCCCCCTTTCGATAACGCGCGATAAGGAACTTCGTTCCAAAAATTGATACGGAAGTACAGTTGTTGTATTATGTTCATAAGGCACTTCCATACCTACCTATAAATATCAAGTAACTAATACATATTCTATCACTCGTGCTAAATATTCATCTTGTAATGATCCTATAAATGGTAAATATAATTTCGTAGTAGTTTTATTACTGTCCAATAATGAACCGTCTTAAATACACAATCTTGACAGTGCTGCATTACTCCTTACTATCAAGAAGGACCAGGTATATACCACACTTGCTTCAATTGCTTTAATTCATTTATCTATTGTATGTCTATGGTATACTCGATCTCCAAACGAACAGTAAAACGTTATAATATATATGTAAACGACATGGTCCGGGCAGTCGCGTTACGGCGCTGAATTTACGCTCAGCATTCAATTCCAGCGCGGTCCGGTTCACTCGTTTAAATGTTAATAAAACCACTTAATTCAGATGCGTATTGTTCATCTTAATATATATATTTCTTGTGTACGTCTGTATGTGACTAAACTCCTCCTAAACGACTGGACCGATTTTGATGAAATTTTTTGTGTGTGTTCGTGGATATTCGAGAATGGTTTAGATTTACAATTGGTCAAGGTCTGATGATGGAGCTGGAAGGTGGCTATGGGAACTCCGTCAATAAGCAAGATAACCTCATCGTGTTTAGGCTCTAATGAAGCGTCTTGATGAGTTCTTTGCGTAGAGGATGAATGTCAAGGTCTGATGATGGAGCGGGTAGGTGGCCACTGTCTGTTTGTTCTGGCTAATCTCTGAAATGGCTAGACCGATTCGAACGGGCTGACTATCAATGGCAACGAAGTTGCGCGGGGCAGCTAGTTTCATTATATAACGTAGACTAGACTTTAGTGACTCGAGAAATTCTTATTTCAAGACAGATAAACAGGCCTGATAGTATGAGGTTACCTTTACAAAATATGAGCATCTGTAATGTCATGGTAATAGGGGCCGTTGGCCGTTATCCATCATCCCACTATACAGAACTTTTCATAAACCTCGTTAAAAAATAGGTTTAAAGAGTGACACGTCAGTTCACGTCACACGAAACTTTTCAACTACACTTAGGTATGAATAGAATGTGGGAGAAATTAGCTAAGTGTAGTTGAAAAATGTCTATTTGTTTTACCGTTGTTTTGCAATTAAAATGTCTCAAAAATAGCACCGGTAAACCCAATGGATTTCATAATGTAAACTTTGTGAGGATATTTAGATGTTGGGAACATACACCGCACTAACATAGACCCAGGCTATTATTTACCTCATATTCAGTAGGATATCTATTTCTTCCTTAATATGGTGACATTTGGACCCGTAGACAACTACCAGTTAAGAATAAATTCTATTTAGTAGTAAATCATACGTGTTACACATAAAATGAGATCATTTCTTCGCAGACGATATCACGTAGAGGTTGTTATTTCTTATTTTGTTTTTATAGACACATAGACGCCAACATTACCTGCACGTAGGCGTCGTTTACCTTTATTATATTATTCACTTAAAACCTAACAATAACTCTTTGAGTCAGAAATGGAGAGATGCCTTTATTCACAATATAAACTAAAATAGCGGGGCAAAGCGAAACCTCGTTGGATTTTGGGCTCAGCTAGAGTTCGGACGCTGAGTGTGAGCATCATGAATGAGGTTTTAATGTGGTTATAATTTCTCATCTGCCACCTATGAGGCAAAAAGAAGTCCAGCAATTTTCTCCATTTCAAAAATGTGAACTTCTTCAAACGAGGCTTGAGGAGGGTCCTTAAAGTTAGGTCGTAGTTAGCGACCTCTCAGTGTCCCCTGACATTGCAGAGGTTCATGAGCGACGGTAACCACTTACGATGGCCCGTTGGCTCGTCTGCTTACATGGCAATAAAAAAAATCTCATGTTAAGTGGTCATCGACATCTCATTATCTTAAAAGACCACCACCTACTGCCAAACAGTAAGGACTCATTTTCAACCCCGAGGTAGGGATCATAGTAATTTCTTAGACTAATATTGAACTTTTTAACCGTTCTACTAAGGAGAACATCGTTTTAAAATAGTAATAAAAGCTTAAATAAAATATAGTTACAACTTGAAAAACGACTTACATCTTTTCTCTCACGAAAGTAGTCGAAAAGAACATCCAGGAAGTAAATTCCTAGTTCATTTTTATTGTTATTCGCGTGTGTAACTAAATATAAGCATCACGCAACCTATTAAGAGTAGAAACTTAACGAGGATCCTCGGAGGAGTCGCGTGACTTACACATTCGCTGGTTAATGTTTAACCATTGCACATTACTGCCCTTTTATAGCTAACGACTGGGAAGTAACAGTTAAACCAATTAGTATGGTAAACGAAATTTGGAATAGGAATTTCTAACCTAAATTGTATTTAGGTTAGAAATTTGTTCAGTTAGTACTATCAAAACTGTATAACAAATATTAGATATGCAAGAAATTCAATAAAAACTCTTGACTGACAGTAAAAATTCTATGTAGGTACCTATGTATTGAAACAATCTTATATACCTACTAAATTCATACCTATAAAATTTGTGAAGAGTTAAGATCTATTCAATCTCAATAGAAAGCAGATATCTCTACAATCTTGAAGAAGCGTTTTATTGAAAACTGAAGATTTTATATCCAACATCAGACGTCATAAATGAAGAATCGCTCCACGATAAAGCAACCAAATAAAATTTCGATTGGAATTTCGTATTGAAACGCCAAAAACCTGGCAGCCAGTAAAAAAACCAAGTCGCGTACTCCCGTGGCATGAATATAATACGACCATTCGTATTCCAGAGAGAGTACGCCTCGTACTACGTAAAACTTGAGTGTTTTTAACATTGCCTTCTACGAGCCTTTTAAATGTTTCAAAAACCACTAGTTCATTGAGTTGGATGGCTACTTCAGTTTTAAAAGGAATTTGCGGTTTAACTGGTATCTGACGCGTTTTACCAGTAGACAGTTACCGGCTTTTTTTATTACCAGATTTAATTGTGGAAGAAACGCAAAGAGCTGGAGGTGCGGAGGTTACCTGGACGTTCTCGTAATTATTAGTGATAGCAGTCAACAATGCCTAGTAATAGAAATACCTACAAACAGCCCTTCATCAGCAAACACAACACGCCCCCTCAAGCTACAACTAAAAAATCCATTTTGTCGGTCGTACAGTTCTCTTAAACTCATTGAATTCATTTTACTTACAGAGAAGTCTCCTTACATAATCATTGATACGTTTCCTCCTAGCGTCGTCATAGGAACACAATCGGAATCGATCCTTCTACTTTTTTGAGAAAAACAAATGCTTACGAGACTGAAAGACGAGACGGCTTCGCAAACGATAAGTGTATAGATACAGGGGGAGCTAAAGTAATCGAGGCACCGCCGTCGGCCACGCGAATTACGGAAACAGGATACCCGCGAACCGAGGCAAAATGTCTGATGAAAGCGTTTACAATGATTATGTGGAGTAGATATGACAAGCCTCGAAATAAAATGAGTTTTTAGATTTCGCTCAAATAGCTTAAACTTTATTACAGTCACAGGAACTCTTTGGATGCAGGCCACTATCAACCAAGAACATTGGATTGACTAGGGGATATACAGGATAAATATAACACATAGGATAGACATAGATATCCCATCTATGTAAAGTTCGGTGGTCGTCTTATAGCTCAGAATGAATTCACAACTAATTTATAAATAATTACTGTTTTTATATATAAGCAGTTTTTTTTTAGCTTTACGGTTAAAATAAAGTCGGTCGTTTGATTCGTTTGTTTACAACAATATTTTTTTTTAAGTAGGAAGAAATCGCTGCCCGCTGGGACGAACCATACTGAAACCTCCTACCGCTCACACTCAACGTTCAAAACGAGTATCCAGCACTGAGTATTGCGGGGCAACTCGCCATCTTAACCACCCCGGTATTTTATACCGTCGCACATTTAGGCACTGCAACTTACAATACTTATTACCAAACCTAAGATGTGCCTTCTAGATCGTTTTATCTATTCTATGTCTGAGTAGTGTTCCGTGCGTAAACAACGTTTGTAAGTTTAATTCTATCATGTTTTTCCTCCAGCCAAATAATGTTAGCAGAATTTCATTAGGGAGCGTTGTTGATACACGTTGACGTGCATTGTGCGATTTATTCCACATATTGTTCCTGTGTGCTTTGTGTGCAAATTAAATTCATAGTAGAGTTCGCTTTGAAATTTTAATTTGCTTTTGTGTATTTTAGTATGTTATGGTTGCTTAATAGTTTCATTATTGCGTTTTGCTGTTGCTATGGTTGACTGTGAGGAGTCTGTTGGCTTCGATTAAATATGAACAAAACGTTGGAAAATTGTGTCTCCAAATATTTACTCTTGACACCTAATAACTTAGAAATCAATGATATTTTCATGAGTGGATTGGAAAGTGAAGTCTATCGCATTCACTAACTTCATTTTCTCGGAAAACGTTTATTAATAAGAATAATATTACACCGAATACGAAATATTGGTTCTCTAAGTACCTAACTGCCATTAAATTATCTTTTTTACTGTACCTAGAGGTTTTTAATTGGTGCGTATTTGAAAAAGGGTACAATTAAATCAGCAAGAGCCTTGCGACAAATAACAAATTCCGAGAAACAAGTGAATATCAAAACAAGGTAACACATTAGGGGAGCACGTTCCCCTTTGAGCGTTGAGGAGGCTGTATCATATAAATTAGAATTGATTACGAAGCCCCGAAGTTCCCCGGCGCGGCGTCGAGACACGACTCAAACACTGAAGTAATGAGTATCCATTTAAAAAACTTCGTCTGCCTGCTTCGAGAGTTTTACTGACTGTGTTTGGTAGTGTGCTGAGCGAGTGTGCTTTAGAATTCGTAATTATATTAACTATTCATAGAATTATGATCTGTTTATATGAAATTGAAATAAATATTATGCTCAATATTACAATAAAGAATGGTCAGTCGTATTCTAATGGCTAACAAATTATAACAACAGACAATGTCATTGTAAGAATGTCTTGATTCTTTTTTATTTAAAATCTCTCTTGATTCATTATCTAGCCTAGCTTATTGAAATTAGATCGATAACGCAGGTTTCGGCTTTCATTTAATTAATGTTGTAATTTATCTGTTCTCTTCTAAAAATGTTCCCGCTAAAGATTCATTAATAAAACAGTAGTTCCAACGATGCACAGAAGGTACACTTCCATCTCCAAACTTTTATGCTATTTTCTACTTAGGTATGTACCTCAGAGAAACTTTTAGTCGACTCAGGCGTAAAACTTCAATATTGTAAAATGCTACCTATTTATTTGGTCCCTTATTTTAAAGTTTAAGCTCTAAAATAAGAATAACTTGTTATACTTGTGAAACTTCCTACAGAAACTAAGATTGAAGTCACACGTCCCAAGATGGACGTGGTGATGAATACATTGCAGTAATCTTAAAACAATTAACTTCCAAATCAATTTGGCATCTCTACATAATACCTTATACCTATTTTATGAAAATAACCTTTTAAACTTATTTTCATGCATGATATGCAATGACGCGTGGTTCAATGGATCTCAAATATAAAATAATACGTGGCAAGCGTACGCTGGAGTGGAAGTAACGAGCAGAGACATCATAAAAGTAATGGCATTATTATTAAATTCCAGTTTTCCACCTTATATCAAATTTTTCAGGAGAAAATTGGAGTTGTAGAGGTTACTATAAGTATATTTATTTGTTACTTACTAGTGTTGTCGCTTAATTTTCATCAGAAAATAACTCAAGACGACGTAACAACAACTATTGATTTAAAACAAAGACACTGCCCAAAATTTCACTCCAATTACCCAAAAAAGTAAATGAAATATGTTCCCGACAATTAAGGAAAATCAAGGTCAAAATAAAACTGTAAATCGATTTAAAACAAACTCGACATGGTCCAGTAATCGAATAATATCGAATTGGCGGCCGGACCGACGTTGCAATTTATACGTATCGAGAGAACAAAGTTAACAACAACGGTGCTACAGATGAATTTGTATGCCGATGGTGAGATCACACTGTTTGCTCGAAGGGATAGACGACAGCGAGTGTAGAGCGAAATATAGAAATATCAGGAATAGGTTTTATAGGGAATCTACAAGTAAAACAACTGAAAATAGGTAATCTTTGGGTTCCAAAGACTGAAACAAAGAAAATAACCTGTGAAATTGAATTAGTTGGTCTTGTTAGCGGTCGATGTTTGACAAAATAATATTTTCATCATAATCTGCCTGGCTCATCAATTATCCTTTAAGATCATGTGGTGATCTGTACTCCCTCATTTAGGACACTGAGGAAATGGTCCAGTGAGTATAATAGTGTCCCCGGACATTGTAGACTTTCGTGGACGACAGTGGGCCCTGAAATAGTGTACATATATGTCAATAAGAAAAAAATAAAGATCTACTTCTGAGTAACCTTTCTGTAACTTTAGACAATCGCTGTATCCCCTCCCTGGAACCGCAGATAAAAACGTGAGCAGCCAATAAATGTGAGGCACTCTGTTAAATGGCGCGCCCCGGGGCTGACCTCACGATAACAGTGGCTAATCAAAGTTCTTTACCGCGTTAAACTTTCACAAGCACTCGTTACCTGACGCCGACCTGACGAGTCTTGAGGAAAATGCTGAAGGTTACCGCTAGGATTGGACTAGACCTAAACTTGCCTTTTAATTTAACTGGCTGTTGAATTAATCTTTATGATTTTTAGTTTTGGTCTTCGTCGTTTGGATTTCTTTTGTAAAATTAACAAGATACACTTCACCATGTCTTTATGCCCCTTCGATCATCCTTTTACTATAGAATGTTCCGGACTTCCTTTCCAGGGTTAATGTGCAGGACAAAAAAGATTTATTGTACAGAAAGAGACTCCCGGTCATTTACCTGAATGACACACTCAACGAGCCCAGTAGCTTATTACAATAGTAGGTGTCTATGACCTAGATTTATTGTATGGTAGGATTATTATTTCATACAGGGTAAAATATGTAAATCCACATCAAAGGTTACGAGGGAAATACGCAGTTTCATTGATTATTTCCTTCTTTTCGTAATGAACAAGGAAAAATGAAATAATAAAATTCTTGCATGTCGGATTTTACAAACAACCGAAATGTGTTTGCTGCAATCACTCTGAAAGCGTTTACCACAAACACACAGAATACATTAGATTGTTGGATTTGACTTCCATTTCCGTTTACCGTGTTAGTCGGAGCATTTCATATTGTTCAAAAGGATCAATTATAATACGTATGGGTAGATGTTGTTGTATACTCATGGTGCGGCTTAAGGCGGTTCCAAAATGTATACGTAAGAGACGCTTAAAGAATCAACTAAAACAAATACACATCAAATTAGTAGATAATATGAATGCTTTCATGCATTTTGAACGGGTTCTTACCACGATACGGGAACTTAAAATGCATGAAAGTATCATAGAAAACCGCGAGTGTTTTAATAAGTTTTTAGATAATATGAACACTTTTACATAATATTAAATCAAACAAAACACTTCAAGTTTTAACGATTAGCATTTATTCTGAAAAGAGTTGGAGGAACAAACGGACAGAGACAAAGTTTTTTTCCTAGATCCTAAATAAGAATATTCTATAAAATTTGTAATAAACTATCAATGATTATTTAATTGATTATTGAGGTATCCATTATTGCCTACAAAGTTTATACATTTTTGTTAGCAAATTCTCACCTTGGAGTTGTAATTAAACAAAATCTAAAAATAAATTAATTCTAAATTCATTTCCTTAGTATTTAATAACCAATTTCAGTAACAAAATTATCGCAGAGTTATAAAAATGATTGAAATATGAGGTATAGCTCATTTTGGCCATTAAGCTTTGTATTAGATAATTTATAATAATCTACTTTTTAATTTACTGCACTAATTAAACCGTTAAGAAGATATCCTTTTTTGCTATTTAGTCCTCTGCAAAGGCATGCTTATTCTCTACGATTCTAAGTATGATCGGCAATAATTGTACCGCGTTTAATACCTCATCATTAAGATTTTAAAATTCAAATTACGTTTGTGTATTATCGATTATTTGGCTTAAGTAGCATCTTCTTTCAGTGCTACGTTTCCGATTCTCGCTACCCAATAAACAACCGATAAGACAGCCATTTTAAATCAGTAGTCGCGCAATTGATCGCATTTCCGTTAAAGAATAACCCTGCCGGTCATAGGTGGTTATCAGGACACACACGAACTACACTTAAGGACTCTCTTCAAAACTTTGAGAAGCTCTAGTAACGAATTACTTTGTCTACTCCTGACACAGGTAATATCAAACTTATTAAACATGACTGGACCTAGTTAATGAAGAATAAAGAAAAACAATGACAATTTCTTATTAATTGATACAAACCATATAAGTTTAGAAATTATAACAAGTCTAGCAATTTAATGTCCCAGCCGCCAATTTCGCAGAAATCACGTCTCTATCCGTGTCGCTAATAGAGATTACGTGGAGGCCATAAAACATAGCAACACTGACGCGAGGGTGAGGGCAACATAGCTCCGTGATGTATGGTGTTGCCACTGTGTAAAATAAAAAGGCCCATAACGCGCGATTGAGCGCGTGCCTTGCTCTCCGACAGGGCTGGAGTGAGGCTAAGTGAATAATTGAAACTATTGATAGTCAAAAAAATGCCTGAATTTTTTTAATGGTTTTGATGTCCAACGGTTGACCATAACTAGACGATCTGTACTTTATCAAATATTTTACAGATATCTTCTAGGTTATTTCAATATCGCATATACAGGGTGGAATTTATAACGCCCCAGGCGAAGTACTCGAAATACTCCAGGGGAAGTACTCGATATAATGATTTTAGCAAGTTTTGCTGAAAGGAAACATTATTTTATTTTGGAAAAGAAACAAAACTGCATTCATAGATTTTTAAAATAAATCTTGATTTACCCGGGATCGAACCTGGTCGAATTCGTAAAAATCGCACCCCGTATTTTTATTGTACCAATCGATAAAGTGACTTTTAAGGATCAAATCTCTCAAGAAACATGATAGATTAAATGAAAATAACACCACGAAATTCAAGTTTTAGTCATTAAATTTCATTGAACGAGTAATAATCGACAATTGTTCATTGACGACCGACCTAACCTTTTCATAAATAACTCAAGAATTACTAGGTAGATCTCGATTAAATTTAAACAAGATATCAGTAGACGTTTTACCTTTCAGATAAAAAAATAATCTTGTTGTTTAGATTCAATCGTACTAATTACCACAGATCTAAAATCTATTAGACATTCGGTAATCCCAGAGCGCTATGACTTGTCCTTCTTCAAACGAGACTTAAGGAGGGTCCTTAGAGTTAGGTAGTAGGTAGCGACCCCTCAATGTCCCCTGACATTGCAGAGGTTCATGAGCGACGGTAACCACTTACGATCAGGTGGCCCGTTGGCTCGTCTGCCTACATGGCAATAAAAAAATAATAATAAAAAAAAAATCTCAACCAAATCCAGCCCTGCTCTAGTGGACATGACGTCTCGACGAAAAAAAAATTGTAACCGTTTCGAGGCGCCTTTATGTTTCTCGTTTTCGTACTTTACTGTGTGATTTTGTTATTTTCTCTCTCATTCCGTTTTCATATTCCGCCTGTCTATTACATACAAAAAAACTCCTGACATATTTTAATAGTAAATTGTTGAGAATGCTAAAAAGATGTTGGTTTTCTTTCATGTAGGAGCATTTTTTGTGTGATTGTGTTCACCAATATCGAATATCCCTTGTGCCCACAACACATTTACCTTATATGAAACTTTACTTATAATACCTTCATGCATTTTCAACGGGTTCTTACCACGATATTTAATTAATTGAGTTGTCTATTATCATGATCTACTCGTGATCATGACGTTTGACACAACGTCGAAATATCGAGACAACTCAATCAATAAAATATCGTGGTAAGAACCCGTTGAAAATGCATGAAGGTATTATAGAAAACCGCGAGTGTCTGAATAAGTTTATAACTTTACTTATAGTTAAAACCTTCTTAAAACATGGAACCAGCTGTGTTTTCCTTCGTATTCTTAGCCAATGATGTTATATTGCAGATAGGCAAATGTCTACTATTTAGACTTGAGTGATACCGGCATAGAATTCGAAAACGTCCCAAATGTTTGGTCATCACGGGTTCAAACACATTTGTGCTTAGACTAAATGCCAGTCAGCCCAAGAGAATAGAAACGATAGGTCCAAAATTAAAGTATAGTATAGTATAAGCATTGTAGTAGTCAGACAGACTTACAAATAATGCAATACAAAATAAACAGTAATTTTATTAACATACTTTGCTCGTAAATGCAAATGATAAGATGTACCTATAGATTGTAAGTATTAATCTTCATGTTATCTTCAACATAAAATCTTAAGTAATTTCGAATCTTTTTGGGAATTTTGTTTGGTCAGCTTATCTGGCGGATAAATTCGAATTATATTTTCCTTATTATGTACACAGGTCGGTTTTCCCGGCGTTTCTAATCTATCCTCATGGTTACGATCTACCCACCGTTGGATACACGTGATTACTGGATTATACCTACTTCATGTCGATGTGTAGTTAGGTATTGTGATGTAAAGAAAATGCTGGGGAAATAAATGCACGACGGTTATCGTTCAACTATTACTTGTTTAGTCAAATGAATCATGTTTTTTTTTTTTATTCCATGTAGGCAGACGAGCCAACGGGCCTCCTGATCGTAAGTGGTTACCGTCGCTCATGAACCTCTGCGATGTCAGGGGACATTGAGGGGTCGCTACCTACTACCTAACTTTAAGGACCCTCCTCAAGCCTCGTTTGAAGAAGGACAAGTCATAGAGCTCTGGGAATACCGTAGAGGGGAGCTCATTCCATAGTCGGATGGTGCGTGGCAAAAAAGTGTTCCTGAAACGGACCGTGGTTGACCGTGGTGGTTCCATATAGTAAGGATGAACTCCACCTCGACGCCGATTTTCATGTTTTTTATTTCTTTAATAATAAGACGAGTCGATACCGACCTACTTGTTTCGTTTCAATTTTCTTCATTAAATCTACGCTATACAACAATTTGAATTCAATTGAATCACACAACCCATTTTTTTATTAATAGGTATGACAAAGAAAAATCGCGATTCTATTATCGATTTCAATTCTGAACCTCGCTCCCGGGACCAATGTGTTGGTGATGGATTCAGCTTCCCGATCGCTTCGTCTGAATACTATTTGACTGATGTTAGACGATTTTATGTGTACCGACCTCGGTGTTAGGGCTGTGAACCTTATTAAAAACTGTTAGGTATTTCTGTTGTTTCTTTTTTTTTAGTTGGAGGAAATCATCGGTATGTGGGAGTTGAACCGCACTAAAACCTCCAACCGCTCACACTCAGCGTCCGAACCCCGGCTGAGGCCAGAACCCAGCACGGGGTTATGAGGGACGACGCAACGCGTTACGCCATCGGCACTCTTTCCCGCCCCCAGGTATTTGTGTTGTAGACTGTTTGTATTGTAATAAATTTCTTTAAACACTCGCGGTTATCTACATCACTTACACTATTACCCGAAGAAGCGGTAAGAACCCGTTTAGTAATGGTGTAAGTGATGTATGTATTGTAATTGTTATTTGTAGGCAAGCCTAGCGGTGAACGGTGGCATAAAAAGTTGTTTGGATGAACTTGGTCGGAAGCAAAATGCTTAGCCCAGAAACAAATGACACAACACTGTGGCCCAATGGCTTTCTATATCAAAGGAAGTAAACGAAAATTATGCTTGCCAAGGAAGTTGAAATTCTTCAGTTAAAATAAGAGGTGCATAGTGACGTAATAGAACAACTTAAAAACAAAAAAGAAGAATAATGAATCAAAAGGAATCAAGAATATCTATTATTGATTTCTTTTGCAAGATATATATACGAGCCTACGGTCCACATGATGGTAAGCGGTCACCGTCACTAATGATCCTCTATGATATAATAAATAATAGTAGAACAATTTTTTTTTTTTTTCACTTGGAGGAAATCACCGGATCCCCGCCCGGGGTATGTGGGAGTTGAACCGCACTAAAACCTCCAACCGCTCACACTCAGCGTCCGAACCCCGGCTGAGGCCAGAACCCAAGGTTTGGAGGGACGACGCGACGCGTTACGCGCTCGGCACTCTTTCCCGTCGCTCCGCCCCCAGAACGATTTAATACCTTTTTGAGGTAAGAATTGTATAATTTAAAAAGGTTTCAATGAAACTAAAAATAATTAAAAACTATTTTTAGTTTCATACGCGAAACTATCTACTCAATGTATATTATTTTTATCGTGTGAATTCTGAACTAATTAATTATTGGGAAAACCAATAATTTTCAACACGTATAAACGTGTTACAATTTAAATATATTATAAATTGTTTCTTTCAATATTTTTGTATCGAACTCATATTATTGTACAACTAGCTGCTGCCCGCGACGTCATCTGCGTGAATGCTATACAGCACCAAAGATACCTACAATGATACCTTTATGACCTTAATATACCCATTTCCTCTTTAAATTTCATATACACAGAAAGTGCAGTAATAGAGAAAAGATTGTCTTTTGTAAAATCGGACTTCAAAATTTGTTGACTTTCAGCCTGATTTGAATAAATGACTTTATGGTGACTACTGAATTAAGTCATAAGTCGTGACTGAACCGGATGTTTTATCACGCGATATGAGGTTGTTGAACCGCATTAAAACTTCCAAAAATTTACGATCACTCACACATAGCGTCCGAACGCCGACTGAGGCCAGAACCCAACACGGGGATTATGTGGGACGGCGCGACGCGTTATTCACTACAGCATTCTTTCACGCCGCGCTGCCCCCAGAACACTGAACCGGCAGCTGCCGGTGATACGGCCACCGGCTCTCTAGATCAGCGGGCTTTCCGTTACCCCTCAAGATGGGATCAAGTAAGAACACCCCGTTGAGTCAGTACCGGGGTTGCGTCGGGGAGCGCGGCCTTCCATCCCCCGGTTGCTCTGACACAATGGGCCCAGCGATACCCAAGAATAAAGTGTCCCTCTCGCTGAGTAGCGTTCGGGACCCAAAACTCTTAAGAGGTCAGATTCCAGGCGAGATCCCGGTTCCCATCCCTGGTCGACGGCGGCGGGTTCCTGTCCTGCGTGGAGATAAGAGCTCTCTTACACACGCCCCATTGCCCTCATCCGCGAGTGCACCGAGGTCGACACCCGCTGCTCTCAGTGTTTGTCCTTGCGGCTTTAGGGTTGTTTAACACGAAGCAAACGCTGGTAAACTGTACGCGCTTATGGTAGGTATGAGAAGTACGCGTTTTAGTAATATTGTCTCGCCGATGCTTCAACCCGTTTTTCTTAAGTTGGAGAATATGTTGGAATTGGAACTAAAATCTCCAAACGCTCACACTCAGCGTCCAAACCTCAGCTGAGGACAGAACCCAGCACAGGCTTATCCGGAGATCCGCGGGGCGACGCGTTACGCATTTCAGCACTTTTTACCATCGCTAACGCCTCAACCCGTAAGAAGTAGCCAACGGTGTGTCTGTTGAGATGACTTTAAGGCAGATCCCGTTACACAACTTCAGAGATATATAGGTTCCAAAGGCGCATTATTGGGACACAGACCTTCAGCTTGATGGTATGCGCTGAAAGTCCACTGACTGCTGACATAGAATTCAGAAATTCCACGGGATTATGTGTGGCGTCAGTTTGCTCTACGACAGTATATTTATAGAGATCATTTGCACTTCATTCGTCTCAATTTCTGAGAAAATGCATTCGTCAATAGTTGCACCCTGATCTTTTTGGGCGTCAAAATGCGCTTTTGCACACCCAAGGATTCTGCTGGTGCGATCTGCTTAGTTTTACTCTTTCTTCACTATTTAGCTCAAAGTTCTTTTTGAGTTCTGTTTGTTATTACAGACAGACAACCTCGAGTAATTTTAAAAGATATGAAGTACTTCAAAACTCGTATAAAACATTTATTTATTTGTCTTGCTAATCTCTGAAACGAATTAACGATACATTTTTTAAGAAGAAAAGGCACACAGCTCCATCTATCTATGACAATTAAAAAACAATTATTGAAGTCGTCAAAAATGTCATAGTCAAATTTAAATTATGGTATAAGAGCTAGCAACGTTTTTGACAGAGTATTTCAGTAAGTCCAAGGCTGAAGGCAAGCAATTTTTATGTATGCTACATATCACACAGTCCCAGACGTCATACGGGCTGTCTGGCTGCTGGTCGTGGTTGCGTTAATCAGTGCGCGTCTTATTTGTGCAGGTGAAAAATCGATTTACAAATTATTTTAAGACATTTTTACTTTAATTAATTTCATTAACCATATTGCTTCGTAAATTTGTTATTGCGAGATATTTTTATTGTTGTTAAATTGCCTGCCTTGCCTTGCGCTTATTCTATAAATAAAAAAAACATTTTTTTTCTTCAAAGTATTTCAGTATGTTTGTAATTTTTAAGTGATAGTATTGAAGCACCTACAAACCTAAAATGAATTTGCCAAGCGACAATTCGGTTGTGAAACTTCAGACAGATATAAAAGTGAAAGAGTATGAGAGATAGCAATATAAAAACTGGCCTTACTGAGATGCTTGTTTTCCCGACGTTGCTAGCTCTCGTACCAACAAAAATGCTTCCACATGAAATTTGACTTGAACGCCGATAGATGTCGGTGCTCTAAAATTGTTTAATGAAATTTATTATATTTATATCCCGTTCCTCGGAGATGATAGTACCATAATATATAGCCTATGTGTTGACCCGACCTCTAAGCAATATTCTTGCCAAATTTGAAGTAAATCCGTGCAGTAGTTTTCTAGATTACCCCGGACAAAGCTGAATTTTGTACCATACTAAATGTATTGATTCTGCATCGCGGTGACTTTATGTGCAACGGTTGCTTGACTTGGAAGAGTGTATTTTGAAGTGTTGACTTTTCTATCATTTTATTATATGTATAGATTTTGATTTTTTTATTTGAGTCACAAAAGTAGGAACGATTATAAATTCCAGACAGTACAATGACAAGTGCAATCACAGAAACAAAGAACTTCTTTACTGTACTTTAGTGTTGTATTTCGACAGGACATTGACCCCACTTCGACTGGGAGGATATACACCCTGTGTATAAATAGCCTTCTATAACTCTTTCGTATCATCCCTAACGTTAGAACGGAATGCACAATCAATACGATGTCTATGATTGATGAACCCGCTTTTAATGGAAATGCTCTTCCGAATCCAACTTCATTTACCACACTCTCGTATTTCCGTAAAAGCTAAAATATAAAACCTGATATTGTGATATAAAAACTTGAGAGGTGTCAAGGGACACCCGGATGGAACGAAGTTCCTTTCGATTAATTAGTGAGGGAATTGTAATAAAATTTTATTTTTTAAGTTATAATAATTAGTTCTCTTCCTATAAGAGAGACAGGCGTTTTAAACTAACTAATTATTATAACTTAAATAAAATATTTTGATCACAGCGCCATCTAGCTATATCTATAGCTATAATCATCTAAAACACAAAAAGTGTCGTGACAACTTTTTCATAAGAATTTCCGTCTAGCCCCCTTTCGATAACGCGCGATAAGGAACTTCGTTCCAATAAATCTTGTTATGAATATCATAATTGCCATGTATTGGAAGCCTGTATTAAGATAAATTTTGGGAATAATTATCAAAAAATAATAAAGTTATAATTCTAAAGAATAAGTGCGCTTGCACTTTAACGTCACAGTGTGTTTTTTACTTAACTGATAATACAATTTATTTACCTAAAGTAAGAACTACGTAAATATATTCATCTGTTTTTAAATTTGATTTTTTATTTATTTTAACATATAAAAATTATTAAAAATGCATAAATCTTAAATCAAAATATCGTATTTCTTGTAACATCTAATGTAGGTACTTTCCGTTCGTCATAATAAAGCTCTGCAACTCCCAGAAAGTCCGAAGCCATTATCATAAGCAACTTATGAGTCAACTCGCGTAAAACGTGCATTTCACAATCACTTCGGGAATACCATATCTACTGGAGTTTCTTTTGCATGTATGACCGAAATCTAGGTCGTTGACCAAGTTTAAATCCTGAGTCAGATACAATACGTCAAATTTTAAATCAATAAGATAATTGAATATTGTGAAATTATATTCTTTTAGTGGTTACTTATTTAGAGCAAAAACAAAGTATTTTTTTTATAAATGATAATGCTATTTTTTTATAATTATAAATACGTATCAAAACGACAAACATTTCATTGAATTTCAAACTATTTCATTTCATTACTACGAGATGACCCGATGGATTTTCTTGAACCCCCATCACACCTATACCTATATCAATATGCAAGACTTATACCAGAGCTCAAGAAGCAAGCTAATCCAACAAGATATGGTATGCAATAGATACACCCTTCCTAAGCCTATAGTTTTCGATAACGTCCACCCAAGCCCTCGCCATTAAGTAGGAGATCCAAAAACCCAATTCAGTTCGAATAGACCTCGTATAATAAACGATGCGATATACACGATACATCGAGATGTCCGAAACCTCGCGAAGGGACTGCGGTTATGGCGTGACCCGACGTTGACAAAATTGAGGGTTTCGACGGCCAACGAAACTAGATTGAAATGGCGTGGAAAGGATTGCCAACTAATAATTCATGGTGAAACTGAGTGTCAGATAGACGAACCATTTGCTAAGAATGATGTAAAAATAAGTATCTTAACTGAACTGACCAAAATTGGTGTTTGTCTAGTGGTGCCATCTATATGAGACATTTGAGAGCCATTGATTGAAAAGCAAGTAAAGGATACAAAAATACAAAATAATTTATTTTCAAACAAAATACACAGTACAGAAAAATATAGCAGTGGTCCCTGTAGGCTAGGTCTGTATCGCAGGGGACCGTTACGTTTTAAATACTATTACATTAGGATCAGAGATGAGTTAAGGACTTTTGTGCAATTTATCTATACATTCTGAGAATTTATTTTGTTGTGACCCGTCCCACTCCTAAATATATCCAGAAAACATTTTACCTTATACGGCAACCGTCGTAAAATTAACTTAAATTTTGTTATATATTTTTATTTATACATTTACACACCAGGAAAACCGAGGAAAACCCACGACAAATAATAAAATATAACAATAGTATTATTCACTTACAGTAACTTTATTACAAAGCAAGCTTTTCCCAAGAGGAAAATCCAACAATTTAAAACAATAACATGGGTACTATTAAATTATTTATTTTCAAAAATAATTAAAATGAAGACGAAATTTTAAGAATTTCTTCCGAATACATAAAAAAAACCACATACAAATTGGTTCAGCGCCGTTTCTGAGTAAATCGCGCACAAACACAGTCACTAATCTTTTAGGAAAGAGGTAACTACGTTCATAAGGACGCGGGACGTAAATAATTGATAAACTGGAAAGTCCCAAAAACATTTAGATAACTCTAAGAATCGCTTGGGATTTTTTTTTCCTAGTCTATAGAAGTACCAATCATTAAATTTCCATTGATTGTCTGAAAACTGATTCACGCTGTAATATAAATCCCAAGTATTTCGGGAAAAACATCGGGAATATCAGCTGATTCATTCTTAAATTATTTATAACTGCGTTACTTTCTGTGTTGGATGGAATGTTAAACTATCTATAGTGACAGTGCTCCAAATTGTAACTATATATACTGAATTTTGTTAATTATTTTTAAAAAGATATAGTTACCTTTAATAACATTTGTAGATTTTTGGAAATACTCATGCCCCTCCGGAGACTCGAATTTGCTAAAACTTGAAAAAAACATTTAATAATATTATGAAAAAATGTATCAATATTGTCTTGATCAGATCTTTATCAATTATTATCACAATACTTAATGAAACTATATTATGAGATCCCAGGTTCCAAACAAAGAAAAAATAAAATCGGTCCACTGTTTTCAAGTTGCAAAATTACCCGATGTCTGATAATTTCAGAGGAAGTCTGCCGGGGGAGTACCGGCCCCGTGGACGGGGCGGGGATCCGGTGATTTACCCAACTGAAAAAAAAAAATGTCTGATCATTTTCACAAATAGACTACTAATTTGACTATTTAAGGATAATTGACAATTTCTAATTAGATTTTTAAAATAGGTCTCTACCTAACAAAATACATGAGACTTACCAAAGAACCGTACCTGTGCCAACCCATTACTGCCCACTGTTGGTCTCAGGTCTCCTCAGAAGAGGGATTAGGCATAGTCCACCACGCTTGCCCAGTGCGGATTGGGGACTTCTCATATCTTCAAAGGATTTTTAGAACCCTTTTCCGATATGCAGGTTTCCTCACGATGTTGTCCTTCACCGTTTATAGCCAGTGGTGTTGTGAAAAATTGCACGTAAATATTTTTCACATTTAGATTTAGAGGTAGGAGGAGACAAGCCGGCCGGATTTGAACCCGGGACCGGAAGGACGCGCTTCGACCACTCGGCCACCACGACTTTGACTTAAGAACCGTACATTACCAAAGAACTCAGTGTCCCAAAATTGCAGGGATCCATGGACAACAACCACTTGCAATTATGTGGCTCGTTAATTCTTCAGTCTGGGCAAAACAACGGAATACATCCTCCTTTAGCACGATCATGAAGAACAAGTCATCATAGCATTTTGAAACGTCCAGGGTTATTTACGTTGTGAATTGGCAACACTGCCAAATTTTAAACATGCTTACAATATTTTGTTAAGTAGGTCAGTGACTACATCGAATTGCAGTTAATGTGTGACGTCTTGTGGAAAATACAAATCAGAATTGGATGTCTGAGTCATTATACTGTTTTTGTTTTTGTGATTATTCGTCATAGTTTAGCTGGTTTTTATGCTGAGTTAAACCATGTGTTGCACTTATAAACAAACTTTTGTTTTTGTTTCTAGATGCTAATTCTTAAAATAATAGGAGACCTAGGTTCATAATTTCAACACATTATAACTTCTTGATGGAACGATGACCTAAGAAAGCTGCGCGGTAACAACTGAATGAGACGAACAGAAGATCGAGCTCAGTGACGTATTTTGGGAGAGGCCTATGTCCAGCAGTGGACGAGTGTGGGCTGATGATGATGATGATGATAACTTCTTGAGGAAAAGTTTTGGTGAAAAGCTCTTGGAAAATATGATAAGTCCTCAATCCGAGGCTAATAATCTATGTATTTCTACTAAAAAAAAGATGTGACACCATAATAGGTCACCTGTAAAACTCCAAGTCTCTCTGAGCCCCTAGATGGAGGTGTACAACGAGAAAATTAATAAGAATTTATTGGTCCTTCATAGGCGTTAAACTATATTCTTTGTTGGTTATGATTATGATCACACCCTTCAATTTAAACTTTGTTTAACTTTCAAATTTAGATAAAATACCTACATAACTTATTTTTCTGTGTCTTTGGTCTTTGCTTATGAATTTATGTATTATAGTTAATTTAATCATAGTAGTCTTAGCAACAATGTTTGTAAGGCACTTAATGAAAATGAACGTAACTTTTAAGCTTGCTAATGTACTAAACGTGTATAAAATTAATAAATTAATTGTTATTTAATTTTGATAAAGGAATAGGCACTGTTCTGAATATCTCTAGTACATTTATGTATGTGTCTAGAGAACAGAGGTTTAATGTCACTAAAAAGACCAATCCAAACCAAATCTTTGTATTATTCATATTTTTTGTGACTAATCGATATATTTTATTATTCTGCGTGTTCTTAGAATTGATTACTAGTATTATGATTATCTATCGTGCAAAATATGACTTCTTTTCAAGTCATAGTTCTTTGGGCCCTGTACAGTCCCTGGTCTCAAACTTTTTGTTTTATTACCATAATAGGCAAACCAGCAAAGTCTACTGAATATATAAAGATCGTCGCTCATGATCCTAATATCAAGACCAGGACACCACGAGGTCGGGACGTTCTTTATTACAAAGGCAACTGCATACTAATTACTTGTGCTTGTCTCTAAACCGAGTATTGCATGCACGTTACAAACACTAGCGGTTATATGGCCACGGGCAATAGCCTCTAAAACTTTATGCTAGCCGTTGACATCGGCAGTAAATCGTTAAACCCCAGCCGCAGTTAACGGAACCTCGTTACTTTTATCTTCGCTGCCCTTGCGAATAGGAATAGCCTAAATTGCCAAACAGCTACTATACATATTTATACATTGTTTATTTCCTACTTAACATAAATATTTAAAAGAAACTGACAAAAAGACTAAGGTCTAAGACAGGGGGCGGCGCGACGGGAAAGAGTGCCGAGCGCGTAACGCGTCGCGCCGTCCCTCCAAATCCTGTGCTGGGTTCTGGCCTCAGCCGGGGTTCGGACGCTGAGTGTGAGCGGTTGGAGGTTTTAGTGCGGTTCAACTCCCACATATCCCACCCGCGGGTCGGGCGGGGATCCGGTGATTTTCCTCCAACTGAAAAAAAAAAAAAGGTCTAAGACAAAGAGTTTAGGTAGTCTAGGCATTGAAACCTATAATTTGCACAAGTTCCAAGAATCTAATTTTATGTACCTGCCTCATGTTTTAACCAACGGGTGGCTTCAGTGGTTTTTACCGTAGCTGGACTTTGAGCAACTAAACACAACACTATTATTACATTTAATTACAATACCCACAGAGGTTTTCCCAGCTATCCATTATGATTAAGTTTATATTTATTTACTAAAGGAAACAACAGTACAATGTAACACTTATAAAGACGTGATTACATAAATTTACCAAATTATACAGATTTCATGAACTATCTAATGAGTTATGGAAAAAAGTAAGTGGTAAATGTCTATGAAAAGGATCTAGATTTAGCTATAAGATTTACGAGTTTGTCTTCACCTTGTCCAGTTTGTCAACTGTATTCTGTCTAAACTGATCATTTTCGATAGTAATTTTCTGTAACTAATTAATTATGGCTAAAAACTTTCCTCATCCTCCGAAACTGACAGAAATACTAACTACCACATCAGTCGGGTTTGGGTAAATTCGCGTTGAACAGTTAAATTGATATTATTGTTTATATCAATTAAGTTTCCAGAATTACCATTTCCCTGTTGATGACTACAATGGCTGGGGATATCCTGAAATTCTGTGAATTCCGAAATAGATTAGAATTGTAGGTAAAGTTAATTACAATTTCCTCACGACTACAAAAGTTAAAATTTACCACAAATTCAGTACATAATTAGAGGGAAAATATACTGTACCTACACAATGTATTATAAGTTTTTTGTATTGCCATATAGACGAGCCAACAGGCCACCTGATCGTTAATGGTTACTGTCGCTCATGGGCACTACAAAACCTCCACCTTTAAGAACTCTTTAAACGACATGCTATTATTATTTTCATTATTTCCTGCTTCAAAGTTCAATATTAATTTAATTTTGAGTAGGTAGATTAATTCCATTTATTCGACTACAAGTCCTGTGATATAAGATGCATTCAATACAAAACTGATAGCCTAGTTAAGTCAGTTTAAATTGAGCTAGAACATTCTGATTGTGTCGCCAAACGAGGCCTTCACTCGGCTGGACCGATAATGGAGCCAATCATCCTTCCCCCCGGACTCCTGACGTCCTGCGCCAGATAATTGGCTCGAATCGTGCCAGAGCCGTATCAGAGCTCGCGCATCCATGAGGAATCTAACATTAGATAGTTGGCCATTTTAGTTTACCTAATTGTACAGAGTTGTAGTAGATGGTCCTGTACCAAACCATTACTGCCCACTGTTGGGCTCAGGTCTCCTCAGAAGAGGGATTAGGCATAGTCCACCACGCTTGCCTAGTGCGGATTGGGGACTTCACATTTCTTCAAAGGATTTTTAGAATCCTTTTCCTTAGTAGGTGGTCATAACAACATAATCATGACTATTATACTATGTATCAGGATCAAGGATTCAAATATTTCGATTTAAAACAGATGCGGATGTCATGACAGTTTGTTTCATCGGTTCTGCAATCTATACAAAGAAATTTGTTTTCCTACTAAAATATATAAATATCAAACTAATTGTATGCAATTTTAATACTTAAAACTTAATAATACCTATTAAATTATTATATTAAATTTAACCGCTAACCACAACCATACAAATGCTGGGTTTTTATATACACCTACTCACATTATTATAATTATAGGTACAACTGTTTTTGTTTTAAACCAGGGGCAGAACTAGACTTTTACCTACCGTAGAAAACATCTGTTAAACTTCATTTGAAGATAAATAATAACATATTGTGCAGTGCTATCTTAGTACTAAATAGAGACAAATACTTGAAGTATATAGGTAGCCTAACTATCAACTTAAGGAAATGAGATTTCTATTCTTACTTATTCTCAGTGTATCCGTACACAAAGTTAAAGTATAAAGCTCTGGCATCACGTAAAAATACTTTCAAAATCCAATTTCCATTTAAAGTCCCAAACTTCCACCATTTCAAAACTTCGAAACAAACTAGAAACATTGCCCTTTTCAAAGCGAATTCTATGAAATACTTCGACTTTTTTAATTCGAAGTTACGAAGAGTGTCTGTGACGGCCGGTGATGGTCGACTTTTGACACAAAAAAGCTCACAAAGTGACTTTGAATCGTTGGCGAGCTGCTCTCAGGTATTCAATGCACGATTTTCGTGAAAAGCCTGTCTGTGACAGGTGAACTTGGAACGTGGACGCCTGGGAAAGCTAGAAAATTAAATTTTACGATTTTTGTATCGCTGTGATTGTGAGACTTTAGACAATTATACAGGGTGATTTTTTAAAGAAGGTACATATTGCAGGAGGGTGATGAGTACTCTGTTCTAAAACGGAATATTACAAAAAAAAAAGGTAAAATTTTTTTTTTCTAAATCTAAATATGTCAAAACTACCTCAAACTTGAACAATTTAGGCTAAAACAGTGTTGACTAACGACCTCTAGTGATCTCGCGCACCCCACACCTCCGCCACACCCATCAGCTGTCGAAAAAACCATCATTTTGCAAGAATTTTAGATACTTTTAAGTTGCGATTACTAAGGCATTAAGCCATATTCTTTGGTAATAATATTTTTACTGGTCGTATATAACCATCAGCTACCATGACCTTCAATATGTACCCTCACTAAGAAATTACCCTGTATAATTGCTGGTTAGTAATTATTAATAGATAGTATAGTTATTAAATGTTGCATAGACTCGCATTCTCGACCCCTTAGTTCGGCTTTTCAGCAGAAGTCTCTGACCTCTCTTGCTGGTTTCGGATTACTATTTATTTAGGTACTTCTGTTACAGAAATGGTTTATCAACTGGCAGCTGGACTATATTACATTTGCGAATTTTCTTCTTCGGAACGACCTTAAGATTTAAGATTTGTATTTCAGATTTCTTGGCAACGGCCGCATTGGCTCATTCAAAATAACTATCGTGCATGATCTATTTATCAACGAAACACTTAGCGGGTCTCATAAAATTAAATAATGGACAAAGTTCCTGCATTAGAACTCCAGAACAGAAAATGTGCAGTGAAATATTTTAGTGCTACAGTAAATGTAGATTTACGACGATAATACTCGAAGAATACTAATGGTATTAGTAGTTTTTTAGGTCATGACTGGGGTGTTACTTCTGTGAATGCAGTTCACTGTATCTTTCTGTTGAAAATTACAATATTGTTGAATACTATTTCATTTCTATTTTACGGAACACAGTGGAAAAGTTTTAAAAATTATGATTATTTTTTGAGCCACAAAATCATTACTGCACAGAAGAAAAGTCACAAAATATTAAATCATATTCCAATAATGATTGCAAAGCCAGACCAAAAGTATGAAAACATCATTCAGTCCATTTCATGATATAGTGCAGAATTGGCAATTGTTTTAGTAAAAAATTAGATACGAAAAATCATATAGCTATTTTCTAACAGTTGAATTATAGTGACAGACCTATAAATAACAACCAACAGGATCACAATAAAATAAATTTATTCTTAAAAAATTTACTTAATTTTATGTACAATCCTAAAAACTTCACAGTAGTTCACAGTATCTGTTTCAAAATACCCTGTCGTATTAAAGTCTGACATTCAGACGTGGGAAGGTAATGTCTACTATTCTTCTTCAGCATCACAACATCACCATCTTCAAGTTCTAATTTTCCATAATCTACTACACATAATACTTCTATGAACAATGATTTAGGAGGTTTCAAATTTTCAGTTAAATCTATTCCGCTGTATCCAATATCTTGCCCCAAAGATCTCATGTAAGAAGCTAGGTTGGCTGAATATTTTGAAAACCAATCATACTCATTATCAGATAGTAATTCTCGGACATCTGGTGGTAGTACTGCACCAAATTCCCAACGTAACGTCTTAATCTTTTTCATTCTGTTGTACAGGTAAGCAAGTAAGCACCGTTTGTTGCGTTCTAAAGCTGAATGTCTAACTTGAACTGTTGTCCATAATGACCTGTTCTCTGTAGTAGCATTCCTAAAAGATAATTTTATTAAAATGGTAATTAAAATAAATAGCTGCCAAAGAACAAGCATGGTTCAATTTAAATACAAATAAAAAATTGTTTTACATAATAGTATACCTATTTTTTAAATAATGGAGTAATGTTACTTACGCATCATTCATGTTGAGTTTAAATAATAAATGCATTTCTTCTATTATTTGACGAATTTTTTCATCCTATAAATTTTATTTAGTGTTAATATAGTTTTTTCTTATCTTGTTGGGAAGGAAGTTTGGGACGCAGCAAAAGTATCAGATTGACTTAGAATGAAGTATGTATTTACGAAAATCTACTCTTGAAACAGTTATTTACGATTGGGTAAACAACAGGAACTATTCATTGGAAAAGCCTAATTAAAACATAAATAATTATAAAATGAACTAAAAATTTCATAAAGTTACTACTTACATTAAACTGATCTATAGTATCAGGATTTCTTTCCACTTCTTTAATTAGTTCTATAACTTTTTCTGCGAACATAATTCTACTTAATGTTAAACTTAATTAATTTTCCTAAAAATGGATACTTATAACATTTCGATTTTCAACTTTTTAATAATTAAATTTGATACAAAAAAAATTGGCGCGAAAATCGAAATTGTTTTAGAAAATGTCAAATGTGACAATTTAAAAACTTTGACGTTTATTTTTTCGGATACATGAAAAAACAAAAAACATTAACAATTTTCAAAACAAACATCACGATGCCTCCTTGGTGTGAGAGTGTCAAGAAACGTAAAAATTTAATAATGATATTTATGAAATCTGACGTTTCGGCACTCCGACGCAACTCCGAGCTCTTTTTGTGCAGGAAGAGAGTCAAAACGACGTCAGGAAAACGAGCGTCACTATTTCGTTACAGTATTTTTCTAAAATAATTATTGTACAACTTCTTAACAAGTGGTTTTAATTCTCCTCGTCCGCCTACCCACATTCGCTCGGCAACCGAAGATGAACACTAATTAAATGATGATAATGACAATGTGTCGTTAAATATAATTAATTATTGACATTATGAAGAAGTCAATGTTTCTAAGTTTTCTTTTAATACGCCTTTGAAGCGATTACATGCTACGGCTCACGCCGAGAATCAGAGTTTCATATTTTTAAAATATAATGTTTGTTGATTGCTATTAATTACAAGATTAGAATGGAACAAAATGTAGCGTAATTTTCAGAGATAGTGTGCTTTATGTACCCGAATCAATACGATGTATGTTCCGCTATTTTTCGTACGCATCGAGTTATGAACTTTTTTCTGAAGTTTTGAAAATTTTCGACCCAAACAACTCTATACTTCAAAAAAAAAATAAGTATAAGAGTTCTTCACGATTTTGTTGGCGACTGAATCTTCATGGGTTGTGCTTTTATGTGTAAAATAATGAGCTTCATAATTTTGAATGAAAATTATTTCAATATTAGTGTAAAGTGAAGAATTTATTGTGACTTAAATTTTGAACTGCAAAAAAGTTTTTTATTCAGATGGTCAATTATAATAGTTTTCCTATGATAGCCGCACAATTATATAAGTTCTACTTTTTTAAATGAGACTTTCTTTTTTTTATAGTTGAGATTTTTAAGAATTTAAAAATTATCAAGACAATTATTTTAAACATGAAAATTCAGTTACTGTTGCCAAAAAAATCTTGAAGAACTCTTATACTAATTTACTTTTAAAGTATAAAGCTATTCATTAGGATCAAAAATTTACAAAATTTCAGTAAACAGTAATTTATAACTTGAAAACTACAAAAAATCGCGAAGGAGGATTCGCTTGTCAGTACTTTCTGGAACACCATGTATGTGTGAGCTGATCACTCCTTTACTATATGTATAAATATAATTTAACTAAAATATTCAGTCATTATTGTGACTAATTAAATTATGTAAACATAAACAAGCCTAAATCCAGATTAAAAAAAATATAATGGATTTAAAAAAAAAAGATAAGTAAAAAGTTTAAAACATAATTCAACCGTTGTGGAGAAATATTTTTGTAGTGTATCCGAACGCGCTGTCAGTAAGTGACGTCATGGCAAAAAATGGCAACCGTACCTACTCTGCTTCCTCATTTTGTTAACAAATACGCGAGCATTGAATAATAATCACGCATTGTAAACGCGAAATTGTTGAAGAAAGGCCGTTTATCACGCGACAGTTTTTTTTTGCGTCGAAACATGTTTCCGTGTTTATAAATAATTCTTATAAAACAATAGTGTAAAAAGTTGTTATTGGAAAACAAACGGTGTTAAGTAGAACCAAAAATGAGTGCCAAAAAAGATTTCGATACGAAGTTGCCCGAGGACCAAAATGTGGATTCCGGTTTTCTTACTGGTGAATTATCAGGACCTTGTGATTCCGGTCCTTATGTTGATTCGGGAGTCATATGTGACGAGAAGATTAGTGATGTTGATAGTGGAGTGAAAACCATAACAGAAAATTTATCTCAAGTTTTAGTGAGTGACACGACGAGGTCGCAGAGCACAGAAATCCCTCTACAGTTACTATTCCAGCAGGATGAGGATGGAGACACGTATGTATCTAATATAATACACCTACTAACACATAGGAATTTTCCAGTTCATCTATCTGTTAATTGAGATTTCTCATACATGACTTGGTAAAAGTCTTTTGTTAGACTATGATATAATGAGAGTGCCCTATTGTACTATTTTTTGTGTAAAAATGTAAACAAAGTATTTTTTGTTGACATTGTAAATTTTCTTCCATTTCCAAGTTGATTAAGTCCCTAAGTTTGCATTTATAAAACATATTTTATTTTAATAGTAAAATGATCAGTACAGCACAATATTAGAACTGTAGTTAAGGCAGTTTAAAATATCTATTTAATCTTAATAATTTAAAGTTATTTAATTAAATAAAGTACTAATAACATGTTCTTGAAAGAGTCTGGATAATATAGTGAACTATAAAATAACAAATATAGGCAATTTAATAAAATGTCTGAGCTTTTCGCTCATAGTCATTTCTTTCAACCAGCCATGGCTATAGTTATTCTGTTGCAGTTGGTTAATTATTTGTAGTCACAAATATTATAATTGAATTTATTTATTTATTTGGGAAACCACAGTACAAGTTATTACTTCAAAACAGGGACACAAAAAACCAAAACTAGACCAAATAAGTAATATATATCAATAATTTAGGTGCAGTATATAAGAGACAGCTATTTCTGTTAAAATGTTAAATATCTATATTACTTCATAAAAACCTATAATTTATAAAGGTTTAAAAAAAAATTCAATTAATATTTTTAATAAGGAAATAATTTTTTATGACTAAATTGGTAACTTCCTGCAATAAAATGTATAAAAATAAATTATGTAGTTGATTTAATATTTAAATAACTTGTTAATATGGTAATACTGTCTGTATCATTATATTTCCTAATTTATTTGTTCATAGTATAGATGTTACAATGTACTTATTAAAATGATGTTTGTAAAAATCCTTTTCATAAGCCTGGCCCTAAAGTTCCACTACAGTAATAAATTTGTCTTGGGAATATCAAGAAGCTATTACACATTCTAAAAATTAGATGGTACTAAGTGCTATACAATAACACTGCATTTTATTTAATTTGGTCATTACAATAAACAGTTCTATACAATAAACAGCTTTAAATTAATTCTTGTTTAGCATTTAAAAACTGATTCCCAAATATTTTAAGATCTGATGTTTAATTTTTTGGTCATAAGTAACGTACACACCACCTTCCTTTTTTTACTTTGGCAAGGAAAACTCTTAATATTTCATATTTAATTACAAAAATAGTCACATTTTGAATATTGAAACTATTGATAAATCCATCACTTTCTCTAATTATGGCAAATATTGTTTCCTATGCAATGATTCACTAAAACAAAAATATAATAATAATTACAGACTGCAGACCCATTGCTAATATGTAATTGTGTCATGCATAATTATGTTTTAAATATGACAGAAATCATCAACAGTTCAAGAGCAGTATTAATCACTGAAAACAAATGTTATCAGACATTTAGAAACAGGAAACACCTGTGATTAGAAACAATTAAATTGATTAGTCCATCATCAAGATAATTCATTCATAATTTCCAAATAAAAGATAATACTGACTGTCCTTAATGAAAAAAATCTAAATTTTGAAAAACTTGATGTCACATCATCATTAGGAACTTTAAGATTGCTTATACCATCTCCCACTATAATACCTTAAGTCATCAGAAGTTATAAACAGAAACATATTATATTGAAGGAGAAGAGAATTTTACTCAGTTCGGGACCTAATCCTCCTCTATTTGAATGTGCCACTTCTTAAAAGACTACCACAAACAATAAATTGAATGCTTTCTACAATTTTGAACGTCAATATAATCTAGAATCTTTTGTTACAGGCAGCTTCACATCGCCTCAGTTCACGGCTGCGAAAAGTCAGTCGGTACCTTAATCAAAGTGTGTCCCGATAAATTATGGTTGAACACACGCAATGACTACGGTCACACAGCGCTCCACCTCGCGGTGATGAGCGGGAACTCTCTCGTCACGAGGATGCTGGTGATCGCCGGCGCGGACATCGGAGCGAGGGACTTCCTCGGCGACACCCCCGTACACAAGGCAACAGCCGCCCGCCATTTAGATTGTATAAACGCCCTACTTACAACAGTTCCTGAACACACAAGCAGAAAGTTAACGACAGTACTCGAACAGAAAAATTATAATGGTGAGTTGATTAAAACAAATTACTGTTTTTCCAGCAAATCTCTAACAAATCTCCGTATCATGCTAGCTCAAATATTCATCAGCACTTCTTAAACATTCTAGATGTTTTATTCAAGTCCTTAAATAAATATAAGATGTAAAACCAGTCATTTCATAACCGAGTAAATTATTGTTACATGTCTCACTGTATTAGGTGTAAAAACCCATACAAACTCGGAATTTCCATTTACAATTCCGTTTTAAGCCTTCTCAAAGGTTTTATGTTCATTTTAAAAAGACAACTTTAGTAAGTACATGCAATTATGTCGTTTTACCGTTTTAAATTACCTTCACGTGCACAATGCTTAATCTTCATGAGGTTATCGCCTCTGAATTTAAACTATAAATGTCATTTTCGTAAAACGCTTATGAAATTAATTATAATTAATAAAACATGGACATTTACAAAGTAAAATGTGTATTTGACACGAAGAAATTAACGTTTCTATCATAATTATTGTGCTATGAACATATTTTTTATAAGGTCCTCTGTGTCATAGTCTTTGCGGACATGATCCTGCATTCTGACGTAATGTCACGTGTAACTTGCAGAAAAAATACGGAGCTTCACTAGGATATAATATTATTGAATTAACTACGATTAGACATTGTTTACGCGCGAACCGCGAACATCGTGTCTACTGTGTGACGTAATTCAAGGTCTACATTACGCTCCATGCTACTAAAGAGCTATCCTGCATTCGGTCAGAACACAACGAAAACAGTGAACACTCATTCAATAATGTATGTAATTATGTACGAGAGATGACCGCGTGCACCTTTACAAATATTTGCGGAATTCCCGGTGCCAGTAAAACTGCACACCAACAAATCAAGATTTATAATTATGTGGTTTTTCCGTGTCTTCTTTCGGCCGTCCGCGGCCTCACGTCTCGCGTAAAAGAATTTCGTACTGTTTCTTGTCTTCGATTTACATACGGTTTTACCCGACGCTTGACCTTGCCGAGACACTCAAACACGTATTATAACATAATTTTCGGACTTAATTATTAAACAAGTATGTAGGTAGTGGATGGAAAGGGGCCGCTTACGTGACGGTCGGAGGTATCGAGCAAGAGACGCTGTGACCGCGGATTGGGTATTTCCAACGAGCGCTCTCGTATCTCAGTGAAAGCTTTATTATCTTATGTTGAACCGTATCTACCGCTTTGTACGATTGTTCAGTTGGGATGCCCCACCGTGATACCGCTAATTACACAGTATTAGGAGCGTGTAAGGCGGTCTCTGTGCTAAGCTGGGTTTTCCGACACTATGTTATAAATTGAACAAATACACAATATTTAATTTTCATATCTACACAGTATTTAAACATACAAATTCCTTCGCATATTATGATTTATTTTCATGGATTAATGTGTAGTTGTAATAGCTTGTTGATTACTATTCCGTGGCGCCATTGTCCACTAGTTAAAATGTGAGGAAAACCGCATTCAACGTTGTTTGGGTGCAGCGCTGTCGTACCATTTAGTTCGAGCCGAACAATGAGTCGCGTTGATGATGGGTTATACCCACGTGAAAGTGTGACCTGGCGCTGCGGCGTTACATACCCACGGAAATCCCAGCCGCCGTGTATAACAGCGTTACGTCTACTCCCACACTTTCCAATTTTGCATCGCTGTGCCGAATCTCATACACACATCATGTTCATAATACCGTACTAAATTAAACTCTTACGTGTTCATTTTTGACCAAAAAATATTCGAGTGATCGAATGGCTGAGGGAATTCGAAAAACCGGTTTCGTTGATGACCAAAGTGCGAGAGGTCGTGAATACTGTTCGTTTTTGCTTAGTCTCGAGTAGGTAGTGTATAAATTATCAGTCGATTCATGTAAATAAAGTAACAAAATGCCAGAAGGCAGCGGAATTTCCACATTAACGAACTAAACGGTTCGAAACATGTACGGAGAGTGCCCTTGTGATGTCGGTTTGTTTTATTTATAATATTGTATTCGGTGACTAAACTATATTCAAACAGTCTTTCTTCTGAAATAAATTAATAAATACTTAAAACGGCACGTATTGTGAGGAGGTTCCTCTCTCTTGAGCCCTGACCACTGATGGCTTGGGTCGTAGACCTCGTCTCCAGTGCCTCTCTGTTTTTTATATTGTATTTTTAAATTTATTTTTTTTGTGATTGTTTTTTTTTAAATATAATGTAAAAAATGAGCAAATAAATGAATACGGAAAAAACTTAAAACAAATTAATCCTCGGCTGGGTTTAACCGTGAATAACTATTTTTAAAAATAGGAAAGCATTATATTTGTTGAAGTACTCCAATAATCATTGGCATTAAGTCACTGTAATTGTAAAACAAAAACATCACTGTTTACGTTTTACTTATTATCACTACACCATAATTTATTCCAATCGCCTTGGTATGAATTGTAAAACATAGACACCATTATTGCAGCAATGAACAACTGGGTTTCCCTACACTCGGCCTGCTTCTCCAACGACCTCTGTTATTAAGATTACACCGTTTATCTTTATAATAGTGTCAGCTGTACTAGTTTGTACTACTTTTGTAAAAAGAATTCAAAATTCTGTGGCACACTTAAAATTAACTTTCGACTCTTTGATCTCAATGTTATGTAAATGCTGCATTACATGAGCAGTGTTCGTGCTCAGGAATAGACTCCGGATGCTGGTACTGTATCCGTTGTTTAATAATTGATTGTCATACTATTGTTTTTATGTAACCTTGCTTTCAAATCTCTGAAGTTTTCTTGAAGGAAAGGTTTATCACTTTTGCTTTATAATTCTGCAATATAATGCTGAATGTAAGCACTAGGCATGCGCTTCATTTGAACGTTTAATAGTCGTTGCTTATAGCTACGGTTTTTTGCTGTTGAATTCGATGACCTGTTGGAATTTTTGAATGATGTAGATTTATATCTGATGAGATTAATAATAAATTGTTTGCTGCAATAATATCTAGCAGTAATTAATTTGTTTTTTGCGATCTATTCAACGACCTATTTAAAGAAGGAATTTCTTTGTTTCAATTTAGTTTTAAAATTTGATTTTGGAAGTTTTCTAATAAATTGAAACCTACTCATGTACAATTGTTACCATCCAGGTGTCATTTGTAATCGACAATCGATTTCCGATATTTAAAAAATGTGATAACCTACAATCAGTACATAATCGCGATGAATTATTTTCATATGGCTGTAAACAGAGATAAGCTTAACACGATTTATTGTTGCAATGCGCGATAAAAAAAACTGGGGAAATACTTTTTATTGAATGTAACGCAATAGTACGTCTTATTAATAAAAATTATATCCTTTAAAACCGGTGTACTTATACCGGGATTAATTTAAATGTATTTTAGTGCGTCGTGTTTAAATATAGTTCTTATCATTTGGCAGCGAGATATCTGCTGCGCCAAGAATAACCGGTGACTGTTTAAGATCTATAAAATCTTTGCTCGCTAGATTCGCGGTAACGCTAATCACTAATAAAACCAAGATGTAGTCCGGTACCAATAAAGTTCCACAACTTTATACTGAGAATTCTTATAGATCACTTCTATCAATAGCGATTTACATTACTCATACCTTGATATTTAGGGTTTAAATTGATATTATGTGAGGTAGCGGTGAAAATGCCATCGTTCACAGCCTTATAAGGCGCGGGAGGCGTGTGCACATAGTTGGGAAAACCCCACGTGTCGGCTATTCCCCCCTCCCCGCCTCCCCCCAGCACCCCGCGTCCGTGCCAGCTGCTATCTGCGTCGTAAACACACATGTTTCCGTATATCTGGTAAAACTACAATTTCATCGTTTAACAACATTTGTAATGTAAAATATTATTATGAAGACCGTGATTGTAGACCGTGAACTCATTGTGCAAAAACGAATTGAAGGATTTTACCCTGTTTTCTTATTCTGTCTTCTTTAAACTGATGTCCTAAATTTGTCAATCTATTGGTCTTTTACTGAGAAAATCTTAGCGTTTGATAAATAGCGACAAAACGACATGGTACAACCTGTGTCAATATTTTGGACAAATATTAACATTCTCATCGGATTTCCATTAAACTTCGCAGCAATACGGAGTAGTGGTCAACGTTTGATTAGTCATAGATGACTTGGAACGCGTACAAACAATTACTATTTTATAATAGTGGGTTTTACTGTACTATTAGCTAATGGAAAAGCGCACCTAGTCATGTAGGTAGCCTAGACTTTTCAACCGGTATAATACTGAATTAAGGTCATATTGATGTGTTCAGGGGTTATCCCAGATGCAGCGGTCAGGATTGATGAACAATAATAAAAATGTTGATGAATAACTTTTACGAGTCACAAATGCTTGTAGTATCCGGTCAGTGTTACATTGCTCATCTCGAGGACCTGATTACTAAGATTTTAGAAAACCCGATTATTCAAAGTTCACTGGCTTATAACCCCATTCGTTTTAGCCAATGCAGACTTTGAACTATAGTACAACCGCTAACTGGAAATTACTAGATATCTTCTAACCTACCAGTGTAATCATATCTAGAGATATGAGAATAGGATCTCAGATCTCATTAAAAGTTTCAACACTCACGATGACTGAATATTCTCGTTAGCGTGATAACCGTTTGACAGCAGTATGACGTAGTTTCCATGATAAGTCCCTCATAAGTATCATTCAAGCCAATCAACGTCATTATAGTTATCGAGAGGTCAAAGGTATTATAAGAGACAATCTATGTAGTGTACTCATCAGGATAGACTCCAACAATGACAAGTCAAGACATTTATAAGAAGATAACTACGTACATAAATAGTGGATTATAACCAATTAGTGTTGAAATTATTTTTCTTCAAAAAGTCTCAAAAACAAACACATTGAAAGTTTATCTTTCGACTTTAAAATCTTCAAGTTTCTGCTATGAAAACACTATCCAGAAGCAACAAAGATTTGAAGACTAATGCTCCTTCAATTCAAGTGACATTCAAGTACTTATTGTAATAACTGTACCATAATTAACATTGAATCGAACGAAAGATCCACGTGTGGGAAAAACATATGACGTATGATCGGTCGTTGGCTATCTGATGACGCTTGGAAATGATTTGGACATACGCAAATACGAAATCAATCATTATCAAGTAGAATCACCGAATAAACTTAATTATTATGCTTCTTTTGACGTTTTCAAAGTCGTTAATCAATGTTTTTTGTTGAACGATAAAAAATAGAGATTTAATTTTATTTTAAACGTGTGTTCAGGTCAGATGCTATGTGGGTAAATCCTTGATGTACCCGACTTAAAAATTACAAGTTACTCAGTTCAACTCGTGTGATTTAAAGTTGTTTTAGGTTTAGTAACTTAGTCACTAAACCCTTTTCATACTAGTAGTCATTATTAATGCCCTCAAAGAATTTTCCCCAAGCAAGTCTGTGGCTAAACAAGGAAAACCTTCGGATTTTTCGCAGAAGACCAACGGAACACATCTGAAACAATACTATTTTTTTACTACATTTGTTGATGAAAAACATCAACTGGAACTTTTCAACTGTTTCTCAGAAGTTGTCCTCGTAGACATATTTTTATTGTGAAGTTTAAATTAATGTCAATTAAAAGTTCAATTACTACTTGAAACTAAGCCAAATAAAATAAACTATTGTGAAGCACTGGAAGTTTTGAGTTATTAAATACAATAGGATTAAAATAACAATTGCAATTTCCCCATGATAATATTTTAACAAAATATTCGAATCATATACTTAATTAACAAACGATAATATAAAGCAACATTGAACCGGTTAAATGTTATTTGTCATAAGGCACGAAAAACCCAAGATAATGATTATTCAAGTTTCCTCACATGATGTAATATAACTGACATTTATCATATTTACAAGTTATTTTGTTGCGGATTATAAAAAAATCACACACAGAAACTATCGATAATTTTATAATCTAAAAGTGACCTAAATTCCTAGCAACACGACTAGCTGAACTCAGCAGTTCTATTTTCGTTTGAGTTTGGAGGTTGTCCAACTGACGCGGGGAAAAAACGAAGCGTACAAGTAAACAATTATATTGAAATGATCACATTCAATTGAATAGGTACAACCCGTCCACTCAACTCGAGGTTATCTTTGTCGAATGAGACAGTGTTTTGGGGAAAACTTTTATCATTTGGGAAAAACAAGCAAGTGAATTTTAAAATATTTCTTTTCAATTGAACCACACAGTTCTATTGTTGTATCTGTTAGTAGGAACCGATAACAATGCCAGTTTTAGGTGAAAGCTGAAGCAGTTAACAGATTCGGAACCACCACCCATTTTGATTCCTAGTAAATTGTTTATATGTATAAGTGTGAACTAATACAAAACAGTAAAAATATTACAAATTCGATTTTCCTTGTTTATTTTTCACAATAAACTTATAAACATCATGTACTTATTATAATACCGTGTCATATGTTTAATGTGGTTATGAACTCATCAATTGTCTCATATCAGAGTTGACTACATTGTACTAAACGAAATTAGTAAACGATCTGGTCAAAATAAGTTCATTTACCTCTGACATTGGTTCTTCCCAAATAAATTTGTAATACAATAATTTACTATTTAACATAAATATATTATTTATTTAACACCAATTTAATATTTAGTTATTACAAAAGGGTTTTTCCGGTGACTCGGTGTAGGTAGGACGGAAGCTATTACTGGATGCGTAATAATAATTGTTTATTTTAATATATGAATAATGCAGATTGCTTTGAGAATGCATTCGTCTATTAATTCTTCAATATGAGTTTGAACTAAATTGAGTTTTCTTTTGTTTCAGGACAAGCATGCGTTCATCTTGCAGCTGCAGCCGGCAGTGTTGAAACTATGAAAACGCTCCTTCACTACGGAGCTAATATTAATGATGGGGTAAGTTTTAAACACAAACGCATCTTGTTGTTTTAAAGGTTTTTATTTAAAGCTAGAATGGAGATGTGTTTGAACTGGGATCATTTGCGAGATAAAGTTGTGTAAACAGAGATAAACTCAGAATAATGTCAAAGATCGATTTATTTATAACAAATTATTGACTGTATCTTATATTCTTTGAGTACAGAAACTAACCTATTTATCTTCAACTTAAGAACTGTTTAACTGCTACTATAGAGACTATTCGATACTTAAATATATTTTCATATCGAATGAAGTTATTAAGATAATTCGACTTTATAACAATAGAAGACAGCTATAGATTTTATGATTGTCTTGTAGGTATCATAAACGAAAGGCGAAATAAAAACTGGAAAATACGCCTGTAAACCGGGAAAACCTTATTTCGACACAATCTCGCGATAAAATAGATAATTTACTTTGGGTTTTTCAGATACCTACGTAAATACCTATATATATACAGGGTGTTATAATCCGATGAAACAATATTTTCACAGCAAATAGTATACTTGATGTAGAAGCCATCCACCAACTTTGGGTTTTCTAGGCATAATATATCATAAGTTATAACTAATCAAAACTAAGTGTCAATTCGTGCAGGATCAACCCTACTGTACTGACCTACACCAACAGCTAAAGCCTTAAGCCGGCTAGTCACCTCCTGTATCATAGAACATTGTAATAATACACGGGACAAAAATCAAATTCTAAACAGGATACATTTTTTTTTGCAAGGAAAGCATACTAGTCTTCACCCACCTGATGATACGTGTTTATCTTACTACCGCCCAAAGTTTATTGTTTTTTTTTCTACGTTATAACAAAATATCGACATGATCATATTTTTTAATTAAAAAAAAAGAACTATTCGGTATAATATTGCTAGGGGCATAAAGACAAATCTACAAACTTTTGTTGAAATGTACAACGATTTATTTTAAAGGTATTCAATTCAACAGAACTCGTTATTTTGGAGAAGACATCACAATTCCAACTATTTAAAACAAGAAATTAGTTTTTAAATTGTATGAGCACTTCTGAAATTACGATAATTTATTAATAATAATACATATTTTTTTTGAATACTTCCGACACATCTGTATGTGTTTATTCTATGCTAATCCACGTGGACTGAGTCGGTTGCGTCAAACGAAATTTCGGCTTTCACAAAAGACAATAATACGAAGCGCTCTCATTCTATTGGAACAGTCTTAGTTTTGTAAAATGCCGATTTTCTATGATTGGTTGATTAGAAAATGGTATCCGCCCATAAATAAATAAATATCTGCAAACAAATTTGAAAGTGGTTCCGTCGTATTTTTTTGTTTTATTTTTTGAAATTGGAATGAGTGAAATTAAAATAAATCATTCGATGATATTATGTGGTTCGAATAACGCTCGACGAAAAAATTGAGTGAATATCACCCACCCTAAAATTTTTACAACAAAATAAAGTACTTTACACCAAAACATGTACCTACAGTACCTATTAGATTTTCATATGTAAGATGAGAATACAATTGTCAGCTAATAATATTATTCGTTAGCCACGCGAATTCATTTTCTATTAGTAGATTATTAGAGTACGGAACTCTAAAATTGCACCTTATGAAGTTTGCAGTACAAATTAAAACTAAAACTCAAAAATCAGTCAGTAAACTCTTGCATTTCGTCCAAAGTAGTTTATGATAATTTTATTCCTGCCCTGTAATTTTCAATTCAAAAAATATGTCATCACCATACTTGAATGCCGAGTATTACGACACGCTTTTAAGTGTTGGAGCTGCAGATGGAAGCTACCACGGCGGACGCGAACTTTACCGACAACGATACGTGGTCGGTAGACCGCCTTCCGAACAACGAAGACTTCCTTCTTATACGTGTTTTCGGAACTGTGTAGTGCTAAAATGTGCTTTACAAACCTATCTGTGTAGTGCTAAAATTCGTTTCATAAGTGACAGTGTAACAATAAACTTTCCATAACGTTTGTTTGACCATTCATAATTTCTTCATCAACTGACTGAAATTGGGGGCCTCTGAATATATGGCATAAACTATCATTATGAGTACTGAAAATTTAAACGCGAACATCGAAACAATCGACGGACTTAATATCTCGATAATACGGTACATACTTTTACATAAATCTGTAGGTTAAATGTTAGTAGGCAATCTACTTTTTTGTAAAATTTTAATAAATTGTTATAATTTCTGTTTCTGTTTTATTTTCCATTTACTATGAATCGATAGGTAGGTAAGATTTAAAAATAAAGTACTGAAAGTTGGTACGGTGTGGTAGTTTTCACGATATGTTAGGTTATGCAAACACGGTTTCCTTTCTAATAAACTACTTATGACATTCTATTTCATTACCAACGCCTACTGATTGAACATAATTTGATTAGAACAAAACTTACTCATTTTATGTAATGAAGCGAAAGATATAACACATTTTGTATTAGGTATATGACCAGAAAATGCCGCTTATTACTTTTAGGGAGTTCTCAGTTCTTCAATTAAAAACCTTACTTGTAATTTTACCACATGATTAGTACTTAACTAGGATTAGGACTAGATTATTGATTAGTTTTACGGCTGCGGCCGTCGCTGAGTTCGATGACCTTGAGTGTCACTTGTAAATATTGCGCTACGATCGGATGCGCTTGTGTGCTCACGCACACGCACAACACGCTAAATGTAGGTCAGGGTAGGGTTGTCAAAAATAATACAAAATAATATTTTTTTAACTTTGTATGGGAAAATAAAGTGATCGTCTCCGTTTCAAAAGTATGTGTATATGATTTGAAATGTGAAATAGATTAAGCCCTTAAAGTATTGTTTCATCGGATTATAACACCCTGTATATTGTTTCAGTAACGTTGTATCTACAAATATTTGTTTTGTTATCGTTGTTTCCGTATATTATGGACACAATGAATTTCTCCACTTATCTTTATCGCTTTCTTGACATAAGCAGGTATCGGCATGATTCCCGCGTTTTATCAATAAATCGTCGGATAGTTCAGTAAATATTTACTAACGAAAACATAAATACAATCATGAATACTAGATTCTTGGAATTCTAACTGAAAATGCAAAAATAATACGGAAAATCCCGGAAATAAAATTCTTAATCCATCACACATCAATACGACTGATGTATCATCATAAATGATTCATACAATTTGCCTTTATAATTTAAATATCTTCATTCTCGCTTTATATCAAGACTTTTGAAACCACATTTAAAGAGGTAAATGTGGCGCTCCGGCACTCAGCGAACACAGAGAACAGGAATTCTTTCCTAAATCATGATAGTAAGAACCTGTAGATGTGTGAATGATAATACTATTATCAGTCTGTAGTCGTCCACTACTGACCCTGACCTCATCTTATTGACTAGGTCATCGAAACACTCTAGAAGAGATTACTAGAAGTGTTATTAACAATGACTTTTTGTTGTTATAGGAGAGACTAGCCGGCTGGACTCCGCTGCACATCGCGGCGCGACGCGGTGACCGGCGCCTGGTGCGGTTCCTGCGTTCGCGTGACGTCACGAGCGGCGCGCGCGACTACGCCGGCCGTCTGCCGCGGCACTACGCGCGACGCACACGCATCACTGATGAGTTCGGACCGCTGCGGGACGACAGTGACTCTGATGACGACGATGATGATGTTAGTATACACCTTCAAAAACATCCTTTACTTGATTTTAGTGGTATTGGCAGGTTATAAAGCAAACAGTCCGACTGATAGAACCCTTATATCCGGTCTCTTTAACTATAGAAGTTGTAAATATATGTAACCCGAAATGGACTTTCTTGATTGAACATTCATTACTGACTCTACTAAATATTATAAATTGTAATGTTTTTGAATGAGATTAAAACTTAACACAGGGAGAGTGAGATTACATGTCATTTAATCTATGAGAATCTTGATTAATTTGTTTTTTCTTTTGTCAACAGTTAAGCGACAGCGAAAGTGACAGTGAGAGCGTGTACGAGAAGTACAAGAACAGTCTGACCGGAGCCTCCATCAACGTCGCCTAGCACGCCGTTCACCCCGCGCCGCCGTCACACCACACTGCACCCTCGCTACACACAGGAGCTACGAGGTTGGACTCTTCAGAAAAATACCTCAAGGACATAAATAAACTAGAAATGTTGTCAAGTGGAAACGACGTCCCTGGGAAGTTGTCTCAAAATCAACATTAAGAATTTATGTAAAATTGTAACTTTTAGTTTATTGTGTGTGGCGGGAGTGTGGACCGCACTGTGACACTCGCATGTTATAATCGCAGCGTGAATCGTTTGAATGTTATTATAATATAAGTGTAGTTGACTTGTTGACACACTATAAAGTATATTGTTATCTATGCCACTCGAATGTTGAAATGTGAGAATATATTGTGAAATCATCTCTGTCGTATGTACGTAAGGTTCATAATTGTATAAACGAGTTGACCTCGAATTATTGTCCCGTATGAGTTTGAAATGTTACAATGAAATGAAAAGATTGTCTCATTTTGTGTATGAAACTGTTTGATAAAACGAATGATGTATTATATTGTTAGTCTTCCTTAGAAAATGTTGAATATTAGATGTATTATAGATAAAATTTACGCTTACAAATAATGTTGTTTAGTCATAGTTATTTAATTAAAACATTGTTTTTGAAATTGCCTTTTCATTTCGAACTCTGTGCCTTGTGGACATTACATTCGAGGACAAGTCGTTGTACTGTATTGGCAGCGATGGTTCCGTAGCTTTTCAACTTTAATTATATTTTATGTATGTCGAAGACCGCCTCACTTTGATTGACTCTTGTCACTACAAGTTTATCTCAAACTGGAAAAAATTAAAACTAAAGAGAGATATTTTATTACTATTTTATCCCGTAAATCGTGTAATTACGAGTATAGAAATACGCAAGATATTCACACCTTGACGCTTTTAAACTCTATCTTGCTCGAACTTTTAGCTAAGCGGCAGTTAAGTTAGAGTTTAATATAACATGTACGGAAAACGAAAAAAACTGCGTCAAGGTTTTTCCAATATGGTTTAACACGGTATGACTGCGTTTTCTGAAAACGGGACCACAGGAAAATGTATTTTTCCTTTATTTATTAACAATATTATTTTTGCTCTCTCATATTCAGTAACATGAAGAGTATAAATCTCGCTAAGATACTTTTTGCAGTTATTTTAATCCCACCTTCAAGTAGGATTGCCAGAACCTACACTAAAGCTTCATCTAATCTGTAGAATGAGGTCTCATTCAACTTGTTTACTGAATATAGTAAGGTTCATTTCACCTTCATTTTACATCGAAGAAAAAAAAACTAATTTGCAAGGAATGAAGCTTTATTCTACAGACTTAGGTATGTAGGTCGATATTTATTATTGTATGAAAATATTGGTGATGAGTGTAATATTCGATGTAAGCGGCTAAGCTGCTTGTCATATTTTGTATATGGTTATATGACAATAAATTTTATATATGAAATACATTGTTTCATTTATGAAATGAAATAGTTTATTTTACCAAAAAAAAATCGGTTTTAATACTCTACAGTATTCGGTCAACACTAGTGGTAGATTCATACGTAAACAAATCAATTATCATAATCAAGTGGACTACTGATTCGTCTAATTCTATGGATAAAGTAGAGAAATACCGATAATTTTATCGGTTTTGATGTGATGTCGTAAATAAGCACATTGATCTGCACTTACTGAGTTCTCCATTCGTGAAGTTGCGCGGGTCAGCTAGTAGACTACAAATACATATTTTTATTTCTTTTGGATAAATAAATATTCATTAAGAGGTCTACTAATCTACACATAAGTTCCAAGTCATAAGTTTGACTTCTTATTTGTACTTGATGCAATAATATTGAAGATGGTCATGAGCGACGGTAACCCCTTAGCATCAGGTGCGCCGAAAGATCATTAATATTTTGCAATAAAAACTTGATTTACCTAATAATACAATAATTACCTAATAGGTAAGTAATTATAGTTATTTCAACATTTCCTACAGGAAAAAATTACAAAACTCAACTGCTATCTTGCTACGATGCGAAATTAATTAGTTGCGAAGGAAAACTTTAATAAAAACTTATCACATTGAGATTAAATTGATTATGCTCATCAAATTTGTCCCTCGTCGACTTGATTTCAATAAAGAACACTTAACAACTATGGAACTTCTTTAAGTCTTCTATGAGACGGTGACCACTTAACACCAAGTGGGCTGTTAGCTCGACCGTTAGCGTTAACAATATACGAATGAACGGGTACGATGACTATTATATTATACGTATATACAGGGTGGATCTGTAACTTTGGACAATCTGACGTGGGGAGAATGACCTGTCGAAATACAACATAGCACCATTTTTATTTTTTGGATCGGTTAAACATCTTTTTCTGACATTGTATGGAAAACGTACGACTATCGTTGCGAGCGTCCATACTATGATTCCTAAAATAAAAGTGGTTCTAAGTTTTATTTATACAGGTCATTCACCCCACGTCAGATTGTCCAAAGTTACAGAACCACCCTGTATATTATTATTTTGTAAAATACTAGCAACCTCCTCTGCACCACTGTGAGGGTTCAGATAGCGTTTGCGAAGAGCAGAAAAATGTGCTGATTTACAAGATTACATCAAAAACATCTTATATTCTTGGTGTTTCTCTACTATATTATTTTATTAATTATGTACCTATGTATATGTTTTACACATAAACCTTCCTCTTAACCCTTTCACGCTCAAGGGAAATATTTTTCCCTTCTACAAAAATCGTTATTGATTAATTATTATTGAATCGATATTTTTTTAATGAATTTCAAACGTAGGTACGTTGTGTTAAAATGTTTCCCATGAAATTTATAGGAAATTTGTACACCCTACTATGTTTTTCTAGTGATACCTCTTACTTTACAGAATAACTTAAATATTATGTCAGTCATGGTGGCCGAGTGGTTGAAGCGCTTGCCTTCCGTACGGGAGGTCGAGGGTTCAAAACCGGCCGGCTTGTACCTCTAAATCTTAATATGAAAAAGATTTATGTGCAATTTTTCACAACACCACTGGCTAAAAACGGTGAAGGAAAACATCGTGAGGAAACCTGCATGTCGGAAAAGGGTTCTAAAAATCCTTTGAAGATATGTGAAGTCCCCATTCCGCATTAGGCAAGCGTGGTGGACTATGCCTAACCCCTCTTCGGAGGAGACCTGAGCTCAGCAGTGGGCAGTAATGGGTTGTTACAGTACAGTACAGTATGTAGTATTCGCATATTTAGTCTCAGCCATCTTATTGTCCTGAAAGGGTTAAAAAAGCTGCAACAAAATGTATTGCGTAATTTAAGCAAACATGGGGCCCTACAGTAGAGACGTTGTACCTATATAGTTTGTAGGTATTATTCATAATCCGTTCATCCATTAATTTGGTTACCTTGAACAACAGAATTCCCCCTCATTTTTCCTGTCCTCGTTACACTCAATGGAAGATTTTTAACAAATTAAAGGAATTTTTAACGAGGAAAATAAATAAAACAAATGCGTAGATAATTTAATGGCAGTTCTTATAATGTATCACATACCCAATTCCACGTAACGTTATCACAAATACTTACAATGAATCAAACAAAATAATAAACACGACTGGAATGATTATTTTTGAGAGCTCACAATATAATAGATATTAACAATTATATAACATTTTATAGTAATCCTAAAGCTAAATAACAATTAGCAATTAAATAAATGGAAGTAAGTGGTGTCAATTAGTTCCAATTATTAACTGACAAAAACATACAGAACCTAAATAAAATACAAATAGGTAAATTCTTTATAACCACATTAGCAAAAGAGTTTCCATATATGGGTTTTCCATAACATATAATAATATATTTATTTTTGTATTTAGTAAATTACATTGTGTTCCTGTTATGGATTTCATTAAATAAGGGTTATTTAATTAATGTATTTATTTATTGGTTTACTATTAATATTCTCTAATTCCTTCGTAAAAAAAATAAATTCAATAATCAACAAGTTTATCCCAATCTTACAATCGTAATTATGAAAAGAAAATCTAATACCAAAACTAATTTCGTTATGCAAAATATACATTTAAGAACAGTTAACCATTATCTATTTTAAAACTACTTTGGAATGAACGTAACATACATAGATGTAGTCATTTTTAATTCACATTACATAAATCTCTGATAGGTACAATAGTGACATAACGTGAATCATCTAATTCTTAACAAACAACTAAATTCTTAGTTAATTGTAATTAATATAAGCTCGATCATTAACGTTAAAAAATGCCAGTGACGATTACATCAAAGAGTAAGTCACATGTTCTCGTTAAAGGAAATATGTGAAACCCCGTCGCCGCAGAGAAAACCGCAGATCTTACTGCGAAGTATGCGCCCTTGTTCGTGAGAAATTAGAAACAGAATCATTGGGAATGCCGTAAAGCACGTCATTACTCATGTACTACGCAATATGATAGAAATTATACGCGCTACTACGGATTGACAAAACTTGTAACTCGTCTCGAGTTTCGGAATGGTTCTTTTGACAAACGTTAGAGGACAACTATTAAGACGCGGTTTTAAAGAATACATGATTCCTAAAAAAAGTCTGATTAAACGATTATAAACAATTAACATAATCTGGGATAAAAAAATAGCAACAGGAAAACCGCTAGCTTATTTCTATAAATCATTTCTAGTAGGTATTTACAATTACAATTTCGAATAATAAACATTTAATGGCCAAGGCAAAGTTCATGTTTTCGTCATCGTTGACGAGTGAATTAAATAAAAAACATTTTCCCAATGAGTAGACTCGAAATCATTGAGGGTTCGTAGAAATATCTGGTTTTCATAATAGCGCTCGCATACGATGCGAAGTTGTTTTTTCCCGGTTTGACCGTGTTTTATGTGATTTTTAATTCGCCTTTCTTAGTCACTAACATTTTTGTAGCTGAAATTTACTTCTACTATTCTCGCTATCTATCTATCTATGCCAAATTTTGATTGTCGGATCTGAGGTTTGGGAGTTTTGTAATGAATCATCTAATAATATTCCTCGAATTAAAATTAGAAGAAGCGTGGGAATAGATGGAGTAGATCGTTTTCCCTAAATTAAATATACCTAAATAAGAATTTCACAGTTCGAGATGTCTCGTGGGCCGTGGCGCCGGAAATGAGTGTTTTTGTTTTGACGAATCGAGATTCCTCGAAGAGCGATTGAATACGCGAGTAGTGAGGAAAGAACTCGCATTTTGTTGCATCATTCCTCGGTCAAGTAAATTTGCCGTTTGGAAATCCCGAAACAGTATTGAGTTTAATGTACTAAATGGATCGGTTTTTATCTGTCTTATGTTGGGAGTCACGGCCAATAGGGATCGCAGTGCGGGCCGTCCTTCTCGACATGAGTGTAATATGCGATTGGCTACTCGAACCTCCCATTCAAATGTAGGAACACAATTCATATACCTACGCAGCGATTAGTAATTGACCAATCCCCTTCAGTGTTTTCTGAGCCCTTTCTTGTACTTATTAAGGTCATAAAATAAATCATTTCAACTTCGGTGTTCAATCCGTATTGAACATACGAAACTTTTTATATTTTATTTGTATTCAAACTTTTTTGTTTTCGCGATGACTCTGTCTCGCGCTATGGAAAACTAAATTCAAATTTAATTCTATGTCAAATTTCACTTTTCTTTCTATCCTTTTTTTTTTTTTTTTTTTTTAGTTGGAGGAAATCACCGGATCCCCGCCCGCCCCGCGGGCGGGGTATGTGGGAGTTGAACCTCACTAAAACCTCCAACCGCTCACACTCAGCGTCCGAACCCCGGCTGAGGCCAGAACCCAGCGCGGGGTTATGAGGGACGGGGCGACGCGTTACGCCATGGGCACTATTTCCCGTCGCTCCGTCCCCGGACGCCGAACCGGTAGCCGCCGGCGAATACGGCCACCGGCTCTCTCGGTCGGCGGGCTTTCCGAAGCCCGCCAAGATGGGACCGCGTGTCACCCTCCCACGGAATACCCCGCTGGGTCAGGACCAGCGTGGGTCGGGGAGTACGCGGTCTACCATCCCCCGGTTGCTCTGACGTAAGGGCGTGTTGAGCGAGACACGGCACCTTCTTGGGTCCCCGCTCGCACTCGCATGCGTTGGGGACCCGAAACTCTTAGGGGGCCAGAATCCGGGCCAGACCCCGGTCCCGACCCCCTGCTCGACGGCGGCGGGTTTCTGCGTAGAGAGAAGAGCTTTCTCTCACACGCCCCGCCGCCTGCTTCTGCGAGATGGTGGACTCGCAGAAGTCGAGCATCGCCTTCCAGGACTCGTCGCTCTCGAGCATCGACGCCACGACACCCGAGAGCGACAAGTCCGGTCCTATTTGCATGACCAGGACACAACGCTGCCGCTCCCAAGCGGGGCACAGCGCGAGCGTATGCTCTGGCGTGTCCTGGTCACACTCTACACAGTGATGGCACCTCGTCGTCGGCTCCACCTGAATTCGGTGCAGATACCGACCAAAGCACCCGTGCCCGGTCAGCATCTGCACCATCCAAAAGGTGAGGCGTCCCTTGCCACGACCCACCCAATCCTTTAGGACGGGGCGGATCGCCTCGACGGTCCGTAGACCCCAGTTGGGGTTGGCCAGCCGTCTCTCCCACGACTCCATTACGGACCGCCGAGATTGGACCTTCCGATCGCGGACCGCTTTCCGCAGGGGACGCACTACGCCCCGGGAGCGGAGGTCGCATCGCCAGCGATAATCGCCAGTGATCGCCTCCGCCTCCAAATCCCAGGGCGGCGTCCCCGCGGTACCCACGAATGACCCTAATGGCTACGATGCGCTGTGGCCGGCGCAGGCGTCGGGCAAGATTTGCCGGAACGCGCGGCTCGGCCCAGACGGGCGCACCGTATAGGGCCATCGAGCGCACCACCCCCGCATAGAGGCGGCGCACCGCGTGGCTGGGCCCCCCGATATTCGGGAGCAACCGACCTAGTTTTTTTTTTTTTTTTTTTATTGCCACGTAGGCAGACGAGCTAACGGCCCACCTGATCGTAAGCGGTTACCGTCGCTCATGGACCTCTGCATTGCCAGAAGACATTGCGGGGCCGCTACCTACGGCCTACCCTTAAGGACTCTCTTCAAGCCTCGTTTGAAGAAGGACAAGTCATAGCGCTCGGGAAACACCGAAGAGGGGAGCTCATTCCATAGCCGGATGGTGCGTGGCAAAAAAGTATTCTTGTTGGCCGGCCGCCCCTACCAATCGGGGGACCAGGTCCGCGAAATGGGCTCGAAAGGTCCAACGGCTATCCAACAAGAGGCCGAGGTACTTCAACTGCACCCCGACCTCAATCTGGACGCCTCCAACCATTATGTGGGCGTCGACCGGTGGCGCCGTCCGAGACCCCCGAAACAACAGGGCCTGGGATTTGTTCAGCGCCACGTCGAGGCCCAACCTCCTTATTCTGCCGACGACGAGGGCCACCCCCGCTGTGGCAAGACGGGCAGACTCTCCGAAGTCATCCCCCCGGGCCACGACCAAAGTGTCGTCTGCGTAACACACGACGCTAAGGCCCGGGAGGAGGGCGCCCCTCAGCACCCAGTCGTACCCGATATTCCACAGGAGAGGTCCAAGAACGGACCCCTGCGGAACACCGCGCACGACCTGGAACCGGTGCAAGGTCCCACCGTACCCTCTTTCTATCCTTGTAGAGATTACTTGCATTTTATTTTTATTTTACTTTTTATATAAATTTATTGTATTCTATAAATACAATAAATAAATAAATTATTATGTTGTGGTTTCAATAATATCCCAACATTCGGTATGCTTTTATTTAAGATTCTTCAACCGACAAAAGTCTAGGTTCCGTTTACTTTTAGGTAAAATATCTAAATGCCATTCAGGGCTATTACGTTGGATACCGAGAAACATATTATAAGAGTAAGGCCAAATGAGTAATAACGCGAGCTTAAATTAATGTGCAAGATGTTCATGTCTGTTTGAGATAGAGCATGTTGATTGAACATGTGTTATAAGTCATGAATGCGTTGTGGTGTTGGTGGGAAAACATATTACATGTTTATGAGAATAGTATTAGGTCGCGTATACAATATGGTATGAATCAATTCCAGTGTATGATAAAAGGTAACATGTAAAAAAGACTTATGGAGATGAAAAAATTTTAGACCTAAGCCAGCTCGTCCACTTCTCGAAAAATTAAAAATATTTTAATAAGCATTTAATTAACATTCCCGTTTATTTTCATCACTTTAAAACTCTTTAATTTTGTATGAAAACATTAAAATACGTAAGGCACATTTTTATTATAATAATATTCCATATTAAGACGCCTTCCACTATTCGATACAGTAGCGCCATCTATGCACGATGACGTGAAACTTGTGATATAGACAAATAACGTTCCAATGACGACATCAATGCAATAGTAGTTTTACAAAAGTGATTTTTTTTAATTTATTCAAACACTCGCGGTTTTTTATACTAATTTCATGCATCGTGAACGGGTTCTTACCACGATATTTCATTAATTGATTGATCTCGATTAATTAAATTAATTCAATCAATTAAATATCGTGGTAAGAACCCGTTCACAATGCATGATTTTTAAAATTTTAATCTTATACTTTATTGATAAAAAATCATCCAATTATCATTAAATTCTAAGAACATGAATAGAAAATCGTAATTATGAATGAAATTAAAATGACATCATACGTAATGTATAAACTATTTTAATATCTTCATTAATTGTATGGTGTTGTGCACAATTAATAAACCTTCAAGTGCGAAGTCTTCAAAAATAAAATAAATAACAATATTGTGAATATAAAAAATATGTTGTATGAGAAAAAGTTCACTATTTGTGCGTGCGTATGTGTGTTAATTTTTGTGAAAGTGTTATTTATATTTTAAAGAACGTGTTTGAGCTTATATTTAGTGGTCCTGTCATTATTTACGAATGGCAGTATTATACTCGATAACAATAAATACGGGTCAATTTGAAAGCAACCTATAAATCTTGGAAACAAAGAATGCTATCATATCCATTCCACTAGGACCAAAACTGGTCTTAGTCCAGTAGTGCCATGACATTTGACAGTCACAGATGAGTGAAACTATTAGAAGTTTTAATATACAGAGTGGATCTGTAACTTTGTACAAGCTGAAGTGAGGTGAATGACCTGTCAGGATACAACTTAGAACCACTTTTATTTTTGGAATTTTTTCGACTTAGGACTTCAACATCATACAACGACAGAAAAAAAGTTTAACAGATTCCAAAAATAAAAGTTGCATTTAGACAGTTTCACCCCACTTCAGCTGGGATAAAGTTACAGATCCACCCTGTATATAAGGATTCCTAGTGAGGGTACATATTGAAGGTCATGGTAGCTGATGGTTATATACGACCAGTAAAAATATTATTACCAAAGAATATGGCTTAATGCCTTAGTAATCGCAACTTAAGAATATCTAAAATTCTTGCAAAATTATGGTTTTTCGACAGCTGATGGGTGTGGCGGAGGTGTGGGGTGCGCGAGATCACTAGAGGTCGTTAGTCAACACTCTTTAAGCCGAAATTGTTTATGTTTGAGGTAGTTTTGTCGAATTTAGATTAAAAAAAAATATATAAATAATATAAAATAATTTTACTTATTTTTTTGTAATATTCCGTATTAGAACAGAGTACCCTCCTGCAATATGTACCCTCTCTAACAAATCACCCTGTATATTATTCATTTCATTAACCACTCTTAATGTCCAATATTTATAGGTTTTTTAAGTGACCGGATTAATTGCTCTCGTGTGTATATTTACATACTAAAACTATTAGTGTATAATTTTATACATAATTTACATAAAATTGTTCCTCCACAACCTTGATCATTGACTAGGCCAATAGGTGATGTTTAAAAACGTGTTAGTTGTTATAATAAACTATGTTTTATAGTGATGTGCTAAATTAATACTGAATTTAGTTGTTACTGCAGACTAGACGTGAAGAAATAATCATAAAATGTTGTTTAATGTTTGATCGAATGTCTAAATATACTCTTTTTTCATATTATTGGAACGAAGTTCCTTATTGCGGGTTATCGGAAGGGAGCTAGACGGAAATTCTTATGAAAAAGTTGTCACGACACTTTTTTGTTTTAGATGATTATCGGTAGATGGCGCTGTGATTAAAATCTTTTAAAACAAGTCCTTATTTTGTTTTATATGATTAATGCTAGATGGCGCTGTGATCAAAATATTTTATTTAAATTATAATAATTAGTTAGTTTAAAACGTCTGTCTCTCTCTCTCTCTCTTTCTAAGGAACTTCGTTACATCCGGGTGTCCCTTGACACCTCTCAAGTTTTTATGTTTGTTTAATATACATCGTTCGTCCATTCACACACGCACTTGTAAAATCATGTTTTCTACAATTTTATATTGTTGTAGTAGGTATGTTTTATCATGATCACAAGCTGTTTTACTTTAAGTATGAATGTGACGTGAATAAAACAAAGTGTATACTCAAACATTCGTCAAACATTTTCGGAAATTCCTAACCAAAACAATTCATATCTCAGTATAATACGTGGGCCTGTTTATCCTTAACAAATAAAAAACATTCGGGAACACAAAGGTCGTGTTGAAACCGATCATACCATACGTGAAGTACTTGTAACAGAGTTCCACTATGATCTTGTTCTTGTTGTCGAGGCTGTCCTCGGAGTTCCTGAGTTCGTTCTTGTCCTTCCCGAGCAGAGCGCACACCACGGCGTAGGAGAGCGACTTGCCGGCCGCGCGCGTGGCCAGCACCCCGCAGAACCCGAGCACCGTGCGCAGGATGGTGCAGCCCAGCATCTCCACGGAGGGCCAGATGACGCGGTAGGGAGGCGGCAGAGGGGCCGAGGACAGGTTGCCGAGCTGGTAGTTGCTCCACGAGCCCGCCAGGATGCCCGTGCACACGCTCACTATCATCGTAGTGTCGCCTCTGGAATGAAGGATGGGTTGTGTAAGTCATGGGAGTGAAAATAAAAATAACATTACTTCTTCTTCTTCTTAACACGATTTTTTATTAAATGAGTGGTCTCGATTGAGTCGTTTAAGTTGTTGCAAACGAGAGTAATGTAAATTCCTCTTTTGATATACGCGGTTTAATCATGAAATCAATTTTGTTTTATTCAATTTAAAATTACACAAAGCGCCCGTCGCCCATTACTACATTTAATGAAAATCTAATCATTCCACTCACAAACATGTCTTTTATTATTATTGTTTCCTATACTGTAGAAGCAGTATCCTCACCTAGTTGGCGTCCATTTATCAGCATTAGGATGATAGACAATGACTAGTATGGAAGCAGTTATGACCAGCACCGGAGCATACTCCCACGTCAGCAGGATCCCGTCCAACCAGTCCACTACTGGAATCAGAACTAAGAGCAGAGATGACGCCAGGAGTAGACCTGCTGCTATGTCCTGGAATGTAAATAAATTTATTTTTAGATACTTGTTGACAATTTCAAATACTTATTTTTATACCTACACCTAAGTGGATGGGATCTTTGGTATACTTTTCTTTTATTGCCATAAGTAAGTGTAAGCGATGACGGTCGCTCATGGACCTCTGCAATGTCAGGGGGCACTGCTAAGGAAACTTCTGTTCCACATGCATTTCAAATCTGGAATTTCTTTTACTTACACATTAACAACTAACTAAACAAACTCACCAACACAGTATGCATTCCAAGGTACACTCTACTGACACAGATCAGTGTGCACCACGACACAGCTATCAACACGCCCCAGTGCACAGGGTATATGTACCTGTCCATCGTATAGAACAACACCGAGAATGGCATACAAACTCCCACCATGGCGTGTGTGGACGGCATGCCATATTCTATAGCCCATTTTTGCTGTAGCTTCTTCACTGGATAGCCGGGACGGGGCCAACGTATTATATCTTTGAAGCCTTGACCTGTAAGAAGGAATTTTTAGTTAAAAAGTATGATGTATGGTTTGGCTGTGTGATTTTTGAGATCAAGTAATATTATTCATGCTTGTCGATTTTTGAATTTGAAAATGGTTCGAACAGTTTTACTAAAGCAAATCATAACACGAAGATGTTATAACATAGTATGTTATTGATACAAATAATTGAACTATTTGTATTTGACAAAGAATCATAGTAAAATAACACATTTTATATTTTTATGACTGTCCTTGTGGTTAATAACATTTTGTATATAATATGTGTATAATGTACATGCATAGATTTACAACTCACTTTGTAGAACAATGAGCATATCAGAGTTAAATTACACAAGACTTTAGACTCGTAATAATCAGTAATCTTGTGGTTATCAGTCTTTTACTTTATTCTTATCACACATTTCTTATGTTAATCTTCCTCACACAATGTATTACATTTAAGTTAACGATCATACAATAATGTATTGAGATTTATGCTTAACATTATGGAAACTAAAAAATTGTTAAATGTATTTTTAATACTTTGTCCGCATAGTAACAATGAACTAGCAGTTACTATCAGTTAACATTATTTAGATGCTTATACTCAGCTCTAAAGCAATTTATTAACTGTTTTTTCCACCTGTTAGTAAGTGGTAAAATCATTTTAAGGTTTCTCTGCGGCCAGAACAGTCAATTGTCAAGTCAATTGACAAATCACACATATTATTCCCACTACAAACCACAAGCAAACAAATTACTTATAGATAATAAAATTTTCACGTAAAGACAATATTTACTTTCAATACATACTTAATACTATTAAGTTCAGCGTTTATTGTAAAGTAAACATTTACATACCTATGTACATAACAACAGTCCAAACGAGTACTACTCTTCTACCGACCGCACCATCAATGTTCCAAAACCAAAACGGTATAAACGTAGCATAAAATATCTCATCACCAAGTTCAGTTCCAAGCACAAACAAGTAGTACCAGAATTTATTATTTATCGAATACACTAAGTCGTCTTTGATGGGTGTTTCTGAAGTATCTGTGTCGTAAGAAGATTGTGAACTGCTGGATATATTGCTGGGGATTCTCTTGTGCTGCTTGACATCATTTTCCTCTTTCAGCCGGTCGAGTCTATCCGAATCTATTACTTCACTAGTATCATTATCCTGCCGGTTAGTTTTGTACGTCACTCCGAAGAAGTTCTGCACTTTAACGACTAATAGTGGATCTTTTAAGTATTCTATAGCGTTCTCCCACATTTTATTAGATAATTACGTTGCCTTGGAGAAACCTGATTGATATTTCATAAAATATTTGTTGTGAGGTTTACACAAGGTGATTTTAGATGTGATAAAAATTTACTTTAATTTATAAACCTTTAAATCACGGGAGATATTTAATTTTAAAATCTACGATTTATATTATTTGAAATTGGTTTTCTGAATGAATTAAAATTATTTTGTTTCAACTTTCATCTCGATTAAAAACAAATTAGCGAATGATTGACATGATTCGATTGTAAATGATTTCAAACTCGATTTTTAATATCCATTGTTTTATGTAAAACTACGTGTTATCACACATGTTATGTAGTCTGACATTACGTATTACATCTATAAAACATTTAAATTGTTATATAAGACTAACAATTTGTGTAAATTTCAATTTTCGTTTTCAAACCGTATTTATAAAAGTCTAGATTTTGTTTCCAACCGAGAAACAGGCTAACTAACATATCCCACTTTAAAAATTCCGGAATCAAATGAACATAATAATTATAATCAATTATAAATAAAATTAAAGTCGTGGTGGCCGAGTGGTCGAAGCGCGTCCTTCCGAACGTGAGGTCGCGGGTTCAAATCCGGCCGGCTTGTACCTCTAAATCTAGATGTGAAAAAGATTTATGTGCAATTTTTCACAACACCACTGGCTAAAAACGGTGAAGGAAAACATCGTGAGGAAACCTGCATGTCGGAAAAGGGTTCTAAAAATCCTTTGAAGATATGTGAAGTCCCCAATCCGCACTGGGCAAGCGTGGTGGACTATGCCTAATCCCTCTTCTGAGGAGACCAGGAGCCCAACAGTGGGCAGTAATGGGTTGGTACAGTATAAATAAAATTTGATGTGATTATACATCATGAATGATCAAACACATTCATCTACTTTTGAACATGGTATGTAAATTTAGGTTTCTTTCAGTTTTACCATTGTCGGACTAGTTCTTTACTATAACATCCTAAGAAATAGTCTTTTGCTGTTAGTGTGCATAGAAACTTTGTGTTTCTTTTACATTTTTAATAAAACTTTTTTTTAGCTAACTTTAATAAAGCTATTAGTCACGTCTTATTTGAAAAACCAATCATATACGTCAAACAACCCTTTTACGATTTTCGTATTTGGAGGTTTTCGAATATCGATAAGTACTTCGAGTTTCGATTATCGATTCTTTGTATTATTTCACATCCTTATTTTTCCTTTCCTTGACAAATGACAACCGACGCAATTGTCATGTAATGTCAGTTATTTTTTTTTTATGAGAGAACCTGGTCTAGACATATTTTTATAAATTATTTTAGATCTAGTCCTTTAAACTTAAAAGGGTCAGTTTATTTAGACAATTTACCAAATTATCACTAAAAGTCTAACTATCTTTTATCTGCTTGTAACTTATTTCATGAAAATCACTGTATACTGTGTATTACAAATAAATATTAATTTACTTAATATTGTTATGCTTTATGTTATTGGAACCAGCGGCTGTACAAAATAAAACAAACAAAAGTTTTATGTAGGTTGGTGAACGTAAATAAAATAAACAAAAAAGTTCATGGTATAGGGGAATTTTAGAAACTAAGGATATTTATTTTATTAGAAATTGTATACCGGAATGATAAAAATTGTGAATAGATAACAATTAAACTACTTAATTAGCGTTAAAGACAACCAATCGAGATTTACCTACACCGTATGTAAGTAAATTTAATTTATCTAAAAACTTGTACCCACTGATTAGAAGTATTAGTGACTAAATATTTTTCATTACGAATAAACTTATCTTAAACGTTATTTTTATTTCCATGGACGTTATCAAGATTAATACAATGACTTAGCTTAGTTTTAATGTATAAGATTTGTTATTTTTATTTATTTCTTTTTTTTTTTTGCACTAAACACATTATCTATTAAAACTCTATATAATATTATAGAAGTTTCAGAGTTGAGTTATTTTTAATTTAATAAATATAATGTGAATCTCAGGAACTACTGGTCCGATTTGAAAAATTCTTTCACTGTTGGAAAGTCCATTTATCGAGGAAGGCTATAGGCTATGTTGTATCCCTCTGTGACGCAGGCGAAGTTGTCACCTAGTTTAGTAATAAAACACTAATAATAAACTGTAAAGTAATAAATAACACTACACTACTACTACACTACTTAATATGTTTTTATTATTAAGTTTTCATAATTCTTTTTTGGTAATGACTCTTCCATCTTCATTGCAAATGTCTATTAGTGTGATTCACTTATCATTAGGTGAACTGGAGCATTGTGTATATAAGTTATAAATAACTATTTAATAGTGGATTCTGCAGGTTCTGCTATAGGCATGTTAAAGAATGTGGTTACTTCATTTATTTTATTTTACAATTATCTTTTAATGTTTCTATTATATGTACTTTACCATACTTTATCCCCAATTTTAACTATCTTCAAAATGTTTGTTTTAAAATTAATAAGTCATTCAATGCCGAAACAAAGTCAAATCTCATACCTTAACAAACAGATATTTGAAATGTTGAATAATATTTGCTAAATGACAATTAAAGTACATTAAAATCTCAAATTGCTGATAACAATATGACACATGTTATTGTTTTATTATTGTGTATTCAGGAAGTCACTGGGGGCTAATTTCTTCATTCTTATCAGTATATATGTATATACAGGGTGGATCTGTAACTTTGGACAATCTGACGTGGGGTTAATGACCTGTCGAAATACAACTTAGCACCATTTTTATTTTTTGGATCAAATAAACTTTATTTTCTAACATTGCATGGAAAACGTACAACTATTGTGGCGGACATCCATACTCTGATGAAAAAAAAAAAAATATCCAATTCTTAAAATAAAAGTGTTTCTAAGTTTTATTTCGACAGGTCATTCACCCCACGTCAGATTGTCCAAAGTTACAGATCCACCCTGTATATATTTTGATAACAAATTTGTTAAATTGATTCCAAATAATCAGAATAAGATCAACTTTAATCAATCAAGCTGAAGTTATTAAAATGGTTATTTAAAACAAAAATTGCAATATTTATGATAAGTTTCTTAGGTCTATTGTAATAAAGTCTATTTTACAGAAACAAGAATTATCATAGAGTTCTGGATTCTGAATTTGATTTTCCAAACCGATTTCTTACACCAGTGTATTTTCCAAGAGAACCTTTAGCACAAGCTGTTAAATGTAAAACATTACAAATTTAATTATTTATTTGAGATAGCATCTTTCACTTCGTCACAATTGTATAAATCATGGAAAGTTAGTAATTCCTAAATGCGGTCCTGTGATTTATCTGCGTCCCCTCTGATATCCAACAAACAACAAGTCGAGTGATAAGAGCGACAGCCAGTAACATACCCATCCGGTCTGACTATCCGTCGCGTCCACTATCTATACACTTCGTATTTGCGTAGTGATTCATTATCGAAAGCTGGGTCTTAAGAAAACTTTTTATAATACAAAAACAGACTGGTGTTTTGGGTTGTTTATTTTACGCGATTAGTGAGTGAATAGTGGAAAATAATAATGCATTGCGTGTTCTCTACTGATGATTATTTGGTCTTATGCTGTAGTTTGTAATGTGACGTGCTTTGAATCTCAGAAGTAGGTTTTACGAATTTTAAATGCCTTTTATTTAATAGCGGCACCACCCCACGCACTTTTACATTTCGACTCTGACTACTTTCATTCCCAATCTGTGATAGAGTGCAGGGTGTTATTGTGGACCATCACATACAATCAACTGCCTTTCTCAAAGTGCGATTGAAAGGTCGTTGATTTTCTTATTTGCAAAACACAACTGGATCTTAGAAAAGAGCCACTTTCTATATTGTGATATAAGATTCAAATTAGATACTTTAGCAGGTATTTACGGTGCATTTGCTAAACTAAAATAGGTATCATAATCATATTTTGGAAATGGGACTGAATTATACGAATAGGTATATTAAGAAATCTAAAATTCTAGATCAGATGAAGTCTGTTCGAAAGTACCGTATTGAATTAAGAAGAAATCGAAGACTGTAATCTTTCCTAAACAACAAGGAACTATTCACCTATTCTTCATTCAGTAATCACAATCAATTTATGGAACGAGCACTAACAACTAGAAGTAATTGCAGTAACAATAGTCGCTCGACAGCGGAAACTGCTACGTAATGCGTAATTTCGAGGATACCTACCGACTCGTTTACCTTCAAAACATAATTGCTAAAATATATTCCAAAAAAACATGTTCAATGACAAACATTAGTTTATAATGAAGTTAAATTAAATTTCTAAGTTCTACGTCACGCAACATCGTCTGTGTCATAAATCAAATTCCTATTGATTGTTTACTCCTATTTATAGTACCTACCTAAGCCGCAGCTAACACTTTCGATGTAATAAGAACTAAATATCTAATATGAATTGAATTCGAAGCAGCAATTCCTGAAATAAGCGCTCTCATCGGCATTCAATCAATTATAATTACTAGAACAATATGAAATAGTTCGATGCGCTACAATTAGTAAACATAATCGTACATTGCGGTCGGCAGGTCGTCGTTCAGTGAAAATGGCGGAAGGCGAGACGGACACGCTCAAACTGTATTGGGATCATTTCTTCAAGGCCGAGACTGGTACTTATGAGGTATGACGACATACATGATGCTTATTTACTAAAATGATAACTTGCACATTTTTCTACAGATGCTATTTACAGATATTTTTTTTCAAGCGTAGTCCCTGGGTCAGCTTGCGTATACAATTGTACTTTATAAATTAAAATAGAAGTTATAAAATCTTATAGCTTTTCAAATACCTACTAATAGTCTATTTTTAAAAATGATTGATAACTATTTCAGAAAAGTACCTGGCTAGATTTATTTCTAGCCGAATTCCTTGTCCGCGTCAAGGAGGGTGCAGATCCCAAAGAATTAATTAAATTTTGGTAAGTTTAACATTCAATCTACTACTACACTCGCGAAACAGTATCTTTCCCCCAAGTCCGCATATTAACAAAACGTTCTCAATCATTTCGAATTTAGAGGCCTAACAGCATTACCTACCATACACGCTAGGGTACACACGACAGGTACAATTTGCCTCAAAAGTGCATGCACACAGTAAAAGCGAAACTCTCTCGCACGACAATGCAGCGATGTAGGCAATTTGTGAATCTTTGTTATTGTAAAGCTAATAAGTGCAACTTGTGCTTATGCCATACTGTTTTAAAAATGAGCATGCAATAATGACGCTAATTGTACATCGATTTGGTATACCCTAGCGTGTATGACATGTATCTCATTACTTGTTTATAAGCCAGTTGTTATATTACCAGTCCGGTGAGTGGTGTGGTGACGCTGGTGGGATGCGAGCTGCTGTGCGGCATACATCGTGTGACGTCATCGATCACCGCGCACTGCGCTCCCCTCCCCGCGCCCCTCCCCGCGTCTCTACCCGCCTCCGACGCGTACGGACCGACGGACACACGCGCCACCTGTAGTGATACCTGGATATCTGAGACACTAGGTAAGTGACACAACATCACTGTATTCCACCCATCCATCCAATTTAGTTTCTCGTGTGTAGAAGTTTACGAAGTAGTCGTCATTTTAGTAGTTTACAGTTACTGTTGTACAGTTTCAAAAACAAGACAATTTATACAGGCTGAATTTGATACTTTCTCTTAGCCGAAATAGAGTGAAAGTCATATCGAAATACAACCTGGAACCATTTTTATTTTTGTCTAAACTTCATTCATCCCACTTCAGTCTAGGGAAAGCCACCACCCTGTATAAATATGTCTGTTCCTACTAATTGTATGCTGCTTAATGCTCACAACATCAGGCCAATCAATTTAATGCATGTATAATTTTTCGCCTCAAGTACTTCTGCTGATACTTGACACTGTTCGATAATACAGTTCGCAAAGTCTCTTTTCAAAATGATGCTCGTATTCCACCAGAACCGTTACCAAAGTCAGAGGAGGCTAAGCCACTGAGTCTATTCATTCGTAACAACGCGGAGTCGTCGCAGGAGATCCTGAGGAAGTACCTGCTCGGTGGAGTCGCCTGGAAATGTCTGGTGCTGCTCAGGGCACTGGGAGTAGAGGTACCTACTTATATTGAGCTTTTGGTATATTTCAGAGTTATAATGTATTATAAGTCACTGAACTATGCTATGAAATCTGGTGAACCAAGTAGGTAGTTCCCCGAGATTGGTGATTCAACCAGCCCTGACCCTTTTGTCTCTTTTTCTTGAACACCAGCTCTTAGAGGCCCACTTGCTACGTCCGCCTCTCCCAAACTTCCTGTGTTACGCTGCTTGGATGGCGTGACGCCCCAGACTCTCTTTCTAGCAGGATTGTTAACAATTGCCGATTCGAGTCGGACTCGGTGAATTCTATTCAGTTCGTTCCCGATGTAAAGTGTCGAAAGCTTATAAAAATTATATTATATTACATTTTTATAAAATTGCAAAAATAGATTTTCCCGTGTGCATTGCTTATTAGCTTGTGTGTGCTGCACGACTCTGATTGGACCACACTACATAGAATTGGTTCTATTATTTGTAGCCAAAAATATGTTTTTTTAGTTTAAATACTCTTAAAACATCATTACAAGTTATTATCCATCCTAAACTGTGAAAAAGTCAGAGGTCACGTTAATATCGGATGTTATTTTTAGTGTATTTTGTATTATCAGTTGACTTCACGAGTACGTTGGTCATGCGCACTCGTAATCATTTATTACTATTTATCACTCGTATAATACACAATTAATATCTATTTCAAACTGTAGCGAAATCATATCATTTAGTTCTCCAGCTTAAAGTTGTATCTTTGGCCAAAATATCTTTAAGTTACGGTCCCTCAGTGTCCTGACATAGAGGTTTATGAGCGACGGTAACCACTAACTCAGATCATGTCAGGCTCGATGGTAATGCAATAAAAATAATTTACTTCCATGTGCAATCTGCCTAAGATCCAAAACTCATAGCAGAATCATTGTTCATGTGTTAGGGTCTCTCCTGTTGCCGACAACTGAGCTCGGTGCTGATCTGGTTGTTTGACGAGCTGAGTGACGTCACGCACCATGGCACTGCGCCGGCGCACTCGGCAGACACTGAGCCGGCACACTCGCTCGCACCGGCGCACACATCAACCACAACCGCATCGCACACTCCTATACACCAACTATTCTCTAACAAGTATGTGCTCCACAAGTGCATGTGAACTTCACAACTCATCTATAGTTTAGTGGACAATTAAATAAATAATTTGGAATTTTGTTTACCATGCATAACTTACTTATAAACTCGTCAAACTATTATAAAATTGAAAGATTTATTGCAGAATATGGTCAAAGCAGAAGACTGTAGGGTCTCCAACTTCAAAGATAACCTCCGAAGCATCTTCTGAAAAAGGATCCTATGTAGTTAGGTAAATACAAATTCAATTTGAATTCAATCTTTTCAATTAATTCAAAAAATGATTTGTAATTCTCCTTCCTTCTTTAGGTCTAGGCATAGTCATCAAGCTAAATTCGATTCGCTAGAGAAAAAACGCAAGGCAGCTAAAAGTTCAGAGATGTCCTCTGATTCACCCGACACTAACGATGATCTACAAATGTTGAATCGTTCCCTCGCCATCAAAGTATCCGGACCCAACGACGACTTCGACTACTTCAACTCCACCGTCCGCTCGTCCAACGAGTACGGAGACTCGTACTACAGCGATCCGTTCTACTCGCCGCGGAAACACAAGCCCAAGGCGGACGACTACATCGACGACAAGCACAGGGAGATCATCAACTCCGAGATGTCGACCTTCGAGTTCACGCTCGTCATCGTCGACCTGCTACAGGAGCTGTGCAAGGCGGAGAGCAGCCTGGCGGGCGCCGAGGGCTCGCAGATATCGCTGCAGTGCATCAGCTTCGCGCTGCGCAACCTCTGCTCGCTGCAGTTCAACGGCGCGCCCCGCTCCCCGCGCTCCCCGCCCCTCGCGCGCACCAAGCTCGCCCTCACGCACCTGCTCATCGTGGCGCTGGACCGCGTGCTGCCCCGCGCCGACCTCTGCGACAAGCTCATCCACAACGGCACGCTGCCCATGCTGCTGCGGATACTCGAGGACGTCGTCGCCAAGGCGCATGCGCACGACGACCGCGCGCACAGTCGCGACCTCCTCAACTTCGTGTTCGGCGTGGCCTACTCCGTCACTGCGTTCTTTCATTGTCTGCTGATGCAGTGTCGCTCCATCAACAAACTGAGGAAGTTCACGGAACAGTTCAAGCTGTACGGGGAGTGTCTCAAGGGAGGGCTGCTCAAGGAGTGCATGGAGCTCATCATCAGGATCCCGGGGGTGGACGAGGACGAAACAACGGTGCTGCTGAAGAAGCTGATAGAGTCGATCGGCAAGCTGATCAGCGGCATGAAGCGCGTGCGGAGCGAGGTGCTGCACGGCAGCTCGTGCGGGCGCGCGCGGCACAAGGCGTGCAGGGCGCGCGTGGCGGCCGGCACCCACCACCACCACGACGTGCTGGGGGAGCGCGCGCCCTGCACGCCGCCCGCCTGCTGCGTGGCGCTGCTGTACGGCACGCTGGCCGCGCTGCTCACGGACGAGCAGGTGGCCGCCAAGCCGGCGCTGCGCAACAAGATCCTGCGCGTGATGCTGAGCGCCGGCGCGTGCTGCTGCTTCTCGCCCGGCGTGCTCATGGAGAGCATCGTGCGCGTGATGCTGACGCACGGGGCGGCGGCGGCGCTGTGTCTGCAGGTGCTGGAGCGCGCCGTGTACGGGGAGCTGGGCGCGGGCGTGCTGGGCGCGGGGCGGGCGGCGGACCGGCTGCCGTGCGCCACGTGCGAGCCGCGCGCCGCCCGCCCCGCGCCCCCCGCGCCCCCCGCGCCCCCCTCGCCCGACCGCTCCTTCCTCATCCACTACAACTCGCTGCTGCAGCTGGACAACCCGAGCGCGGTGCTGCACGGCACGGTTGCGCACCTGCTGCGCGTGACGCCGCGGTGCCGGCCCGACGTCAAGGCCGAGCTGCTCTTCAGCGTCATCTACCCGACCTTCATCGTCGCCAAGCACCGCTACATCATCCGCCTCGAGGAGTCCGCGCGCTTCCTGACCCTCTCGTGCCTCAACATCTTCGCTAGTTTGCTGAACACTGTCTCCTTCGCCGAACAGTTCATACAGAAGGGAGGCCTGAGCTACGTGTTGGAACTGGTGTCGCTGTCCGAATTCGCAAATCAATGCTGCGCCATACTCGAGATAACGATTATTGTTGAAATCTTCAAACTAATAAGAGACGGCTGCGGCACCACTCACTTCAGAGAGATGAGCACACTATCGTCAGTTCAGATGCTCTTCAAGTCGTTGACCGACGTCACGGACAAATGTTTTAACATGTACAAATCGAGGCTGCCCGTCGAAACGTACGAGGAGTTGCGTGACGTCACAGCTGAACGTGAAGCTCTGAACTTGGTTCCCAGCAGAAAAATGTCGTCTCCTACGCTAATCCAGAGCGGGCGCGAGCACGGGGCGGGGGTGGCGGAGGCGGCGGAGGCGGCGGAGGTGCTGCAGCGCGCGGCGACGTTCTGGCGGAGCGGCGCCAGCGTGTGTCTGTACAGCGCGGTGTTCCGGCGCCACGCGGTGAGCGAGCCCGTGTTCGCGGACTCGTACGCGCTGCTGAAGGCGCTGCTGCTGCACCTGCGCACCGAGCGCTGCTCCGCCGGCGAGCTCAGGCTGCTCGTCAAGATCATAGAGGCCGTACTCACTGTGCAGTTCGCTGTCTCCGGTGAGTGTTCTCTATTTTTTAGCTTCATCAATGTCTGTAATCAAATAGTGCAAGTTAAATTGGACACATTTGAACCCACAGTCGATTGACTGAGATGCTAATAATCTGATAATGACGTTAAGGAATTGACACCTAAAATAATAGTTAGCAGTATTTTAATTCAATTAGTTCACTGAACCAATCACTTAATAGAATCATAAAATTAAGTGAATTACCAAGTCCATACATAACAGTTAAAACCTTACATAATTCCGTAAACCCGTAACTAGCTGATATTAATGAGTCACTAGTAACTCGATATTTCAAGTACAAGATCAGAAACCCTATAGGTAGCGGTCGGTGTGCGCCGGTCAAGGTTGTCGCTAATCTCGTTATAAACACTAATTAACTATTTTAAACGTAATTATATTAATTATTTAACACCAAATATAGATGTTTCCGACGGATTTGTGTTTACGATTGGTTGTTGATAAAACCAGATTTGGGTGTCATTGCTAAATTGTACTTCCTGATATTAGATTAGTTTAATTTACTGTTACACGTTTCAAACACATCATGAAATGATAGTTGTTTCAATATTATTATTTTCTTCAACTTCATTCCTCAGTAAAAATGTTTTTTTTTTTGTAAAAAAAAATTGCTAACGTTATTAATGCACTTTAAGATTTTAACTCGTTATTATAAAAAACGTATTTTTTTTACTTATAAAAAACCTAAGTACAGTTTTTGTTTCGCGATAACCCTATCTAACCCTTGTGGTATAGTTCGTCTAAAACATTACTGTTACACGCTTGATTTGATTACTGACATCTAAGTTATTTTATCTTATGAACCATTCTATTAAACCACGAGTCAATAATGTTATACATTGATAGTATCAAGGCTTATCTGAACACAGTATATTAATTACTATCATTCAAATTTTTGTCTGTTTGAGATAAATCGAAATTGTGAATATATTTTTTGTAAATTCAAACTGTAGAATAATTTAGGATTTGGTATCAATAATAATATGTTTACAATAAAATCTACGATTCTGCCGAGCTAGAGAGGTTGATGTGCCTTACAATTTATACTTTAAAAACAACATTATTCCATTTAAACGCGCAATTTATTTATTTCCATATTTTTATTTTATTTGGAAATTCTTTTTAATGGTAATTAATTGGCCGTCGTCACGAATAGTACCGTAATGCAATGGTAAGTCAAGGTTAGGCAAAAAAGCTTTAAAGAACCTGCCTGCTAGTACGAATAATATGTAGTCGTCGTTAAACACATATCATTTATACTAGGCTTTCATATACTATTGTCAGTACGTGATTGATCATGTCTGCTAGATACCCAAACCCAACAGTGGGTTTGCAGTTTGTAAATCACTTAATTAGGAACTAAGCGAAATTGGCGTTTACTTAGTGGTGCTATCTATTTGACAGACAGATATAAGTGCTTAAAACAATGAAGATTTTATTTCTGACTTCTGCATTGTAAGTGGACGCCTGCTACATACAGCCTACCTTTAAGTAACACATGTCTGTTTGTTCAGACGTAACGGAGGGTAGATCGAAGTCCATCAGCAGCGCGGTGGTGCGCGGCGCGGTGGCTGCGCTGGAGGCGGGCGCGGAGCTGCGCGCGTTGTGCGAGGCGCTCATACGGGTCGCCACGGCCACGCCCAGCAACACGCACTGCATGCCCAAACTTACGCATGCTAAGGTAAGCACACACACATCTTTTAGGGGTTTCCTTTTTAGTTGGAGGAAGCTAGAACCCAGCACGGCAATGTTTCCCTTCGCACCGCCCTATCTTAGGGGTAACTACCACCGTGCGTGTCTGACCTTTAAATATCAAGGGACTTCGACAACTGTTTGCAATTAAAGAAGTCATAACGCTCAAGTAACATTGAATTTAGTAACCGTACGTTGTTCGTAAAGTATTGCAAGGCACGCGATGTTTCATATAATTATTATTTTTTTTATAAGAATATCGAAAAACAAATGCTATTAACCTACTTCGTTCTTAACTTAATTCAGAACATTAAAAATGTCACACTTTACTTTTTATTTTCCCCCTACAACTTAAATACAAAGATGCAAAAGAAGTTTTAAGTTAAATATTCTTATTGACCTACCTATTTCTAGCCAGCCTTAAAAATGTGCAAGCCGAGGAAACGAAGCTAAGTTACTGTTTGTATTTATCAAAAAAACAACATTTTTCGTTTTAGCATAGAATTATTACATCTGGAATCAACATCATGAACAACAGAACGAAGCCAATTTAAAGTGCACCGATCGCGCGTAACAACACGATATTTTGATTCAACATCAGAAATAACAAAGTGAAATTTTAAAGAACTTATGTGTATGTAATATTTTATTAGTGTGTTAAACGAATTGATTGTCATCGGTACACTAACGCTAGAATATCGTGTTGTTACGCGCGATCGGTGCACTTTACATTGGCTTCATTCTGTTATTCATGATGTTGATTCTCGATGTAATAATTGTATGCGTTTTAGTTAGTGACTAAATAATGTTTATTCTAATTAGCTCTAAGACTTCACAAAATCTAGGCGTTAGGTCACAGAGTTACACACGATATCAACATCTGTAAACATTATTCACATCAATTATACTGTTGATTTCCAAATTTGCTAAGAGCAGTCGAATGTAGGTAGCACGTGTATCATCTTACACGTGTACCGCCAAATATTTCATATCAAAACATTAGTTTTTATTGCAAAACCTGTTCTTAAATCTTGCCCAATAATTCTAGTTTATTCTAGTTCTTAAACATTTTATTAACGTGTCCTTAATTGAAAATATTTTTTTGTATTTTATTACGTTTCTCAATCGATTTGCAGTTTAGCTTTTAGTGCAACATATTTATTACTATTATATCAATTAAATATTAAATATTAGGTCTTGTTTACATTATCAATTTAGCCGTTTATAATTTTTATTTTATTGTCGATATAAATGTAAAGATGTGAGAGGAAGTTCATTTATCGTCTATTGATTATTTATTTATTTATTTAATTTATTATCTCAAATGTTCCACTGGGTGATCTGGGTCTCTCTTTGACGTTACAGCAATCGAGCAATTTTATTAAACGACCAAGAAAACTTTAATACAAATTTTATTTATATTCTTATCTTACTTAAAATCTTTCATATCTTTGAATATTTAATCTATAAATATAATCATGTTAAACTATACTTTCACTTTATTGATTTTAAAACTTTCGTCATAAAACTTCGTTCGTTAGGATTTAGCTCAAATATAACGATAAAGTAACAAAGAGAGTTATATGATAGTTTGCAAAAACAAAGTTCGCTAATTCATTTCAATGAAAATTCTTGTCTGATGATGTGTTCTTAAAAATTGCGCAACTTTAAATTGTTAAGTATTACTTATGTATGTAGAATACATTATTATAGGTTTATCAGACCTGTCTGGCTTGTGTTGAACATTTACAATAACTGACTTGACTTACAAAATTTTTAGGTATGCTGTGAGATGGTCCGCTTTTAATAATCGTTTTTTTCGTTCCGATCATTTTATTCAAATTTCAAAAACTATTGTAAATATTGGTTATTCTATTATTTATTTTTATATTGGTTATTTGATTGTGTTTAAAATATAAATTGCAACTTAGAGTTTAGCAGGTAGAAATGTTTTGGTAGAGTGGCACCCTATAACAACAGTAAACAGACTGTCACTAATTTTAATAAATATAGTTTTTGGAAGCGATGATCGTCTCGTCGGTCTATGAAGACCGGTTTTTGTTTCAACTCGATAACATACGCCCCCTTAATGGTTTTCGTTTTTTAGAGATCCGTAATGTTTTTTTTTGTTTGAAGATTTATTTTATATTTTATGCAATACAAATTAAAGTAATTTTTGTTTAATAGTACCTACTTATAAATTTTGTGGTATTACTGACTTTTTAAAATTCTTCTTTGTTTAATTTCTTGTTGAAAAATATCATTCTTTTATGCATTTATTTATTTCTTATGTTATTCTAATGACAATGGGGGTCATGTTTTTGAGCAGTTACTAATTTGTAACAAATAATTTATAGTTATAATTAAATCATTTCAGCAATAAAGCACCAGCCTATTAATGGGTCCATACACGATTTTCATAAATTATATACATGTAATTATATCTACGGAACCCGACTAACACAAAATGCATAGAATTCTTAGTAAAGAATTGGCCTAATGTCTCAGAAAGCGGAACTCGCGGGTCCCCTGCGGTCGTGTTTATACAAACTGACCATTATTTACCAAACAACTATACGAATTGGCAAGTTAGGAAGTCGACTTTAAAAGTGAATATAGTGTTAGATGATTGTGATATTAGTTACATAATTAGTTTCAAGTGAAAGTGATGTTTTTGCACCTGATCAAGGTGGATTAGTGACTGCTGTATCATCATAAAGGTGTATGCGAATTTTGTTTATTTATGACATCCGTTTACCGTTAATATAATTGCAGTGAAATCGATCTTAAGACCACTAGAAACAGTACGTAGATTATGTTATAGATTTTATGATTGATATCACTCTATAATACTATTATTATAAACTGCAAACATTCGCGGTTTTCGACATTACTTTCATGAATTATCGACGGGTTCTTACCTATTATTATATTTTGTAATGATATCCTGATTTCAATCAAAGAATTCCTATTTTTATTTTGATACGTGATATTCAATGCGAATGTTAACAGGTAATCTTTTATTTTGTCCGATTTGTTGTTTTCTTGAAGACATACAATGTCACCTATATGTATAACATAATTATTAATTACTATATGGCGAATAAGATTATACTTATCGACGACATCTTTGTGCATACTTTATTAGTTCTTTTACTTTTATATTTGCACAGATTACATAACTTTATTGAATTTTATTTTTTATATTTAATTTTTATCGCATTTCACTTTTACTTCAGTTTTTTCTAGGTCATAAATCACAACTTTATATTAAATAGTTCTACGGAATTACAAAGAAATATATACCTGCTTTGTACAAGGTCCAAACATGAGAAAAACACCCAAGGATGAGTTTTCGGTTTAGAATTAATATAGATCTAATAATATCTATTTGATGTTGTAAACACGATGAACTTTAAACTGAACTGGCTCACGTGTTAATTAAATTATAACACCGTTTTGTTATGCATCATAATAAAATATTATAAATTCTAATTCGTTACCGTAAATGTTAATAAAAACATTCGGTTTAACTGTTTTTGTAGCTAGTTTCTACGTAGGTGTTTGATTTCGCATTTTGTTTTTGTTTTTAAGGAAGATTTCGTTATATCATTTTTTATGTTCACTTTGTTATTGGTTTGATAAATGTTAACGTAAAACTTCACGCAAGAGTAATCTTTTTTGACTGTTGGTTGGTTGGCGAAGGATTTATACAACTCGATTCCTACCGACATATCCTTGAATTTTTGTTCTATGAATACACTAGTTCATTGTATTTATTACATTAGTTACCTAAACAGACCGAAAGAGCCAGCAGCCGTATCGCCGGCGGCTGCCGGTTCGGCGTCCGGGAACGGCGCGACGGGAAAGAGTGCTGTAGTACTGGTCTCAACAGGGGTGCGAACGTTGATTAGAGCGTTTAGTGCAGTTCAACTCTCACATAATATAGCGACTTCCTTCCAACGCAAAAAGGCTTAACCTAACCTATCTAACCAGGCCCTCGCACACATCATAATCTAGTCTAATATATATTATAAAGGCGAAAGTTTGTAAATATGGATGTATGGATGTTTGTTACTCTTTCACGTAAAAACTACTGAATGGATTTGAATGAAACTTTACCACAATATAGCTTATACATCAGAATAACACATAGGCTACAATTTTTGATAATAATCTAGACGAGACGAACCTGAAGTCCACGTGAACGAAGTCGCGGGCAAAAGCTAGTTTGGAAATAAATCTGACATAACATAATGAACTGTGGTGAACACTCTGGATTTTTGAGTAGTGTAGTTGTTTTACCAAATTGTATTATATTGTGTTTGTTTGTATATGTATCAGGTCCCTCCCCTACCGTGTTCGTCGGTCGGCAGCACGCCCGAGTGTTCGTCGAGCGACGAGAGCGTGGAGGCGCCCTACGCCAGCGAGCACAGCGACAACACTCCCACCAGGCCTGATGAAGGATATGAGGTATCTATAATACAGCACTATTCTTTAACTATCCCATTTAGATAGGTTCTCTTCTCACCTTCCTATCTTTACGTACATCGTCTGTCACACCACAAACTATCTTAATATCATCCTTCAAAAGAGTCAAAAGTTATAGACTGTAGACTGTCGACCTTCGTTAGAAGATGGCACAGAAATAATAATTTTTAACCTAAAAGCAGGCTTCTGTTTTAATGTGCTACTGTATTATTATGCTACTTGATATTGATGACTCGAAGTGTACATTTGCAACCGCATTGCTAGTTGGAACTGAATACCGGGGCTTGGTGTAATCTATGCCGTAGAAATTCAGCATTAAATAAAATCTATGGTGCTATGTTTGTAATACTTTATTGAGTCCTATGATCTGTTGTTTTCGTCTTTTATATATCTTTTCTTTTTGTAAATGCACGTGTAGCCACTGGTAATAAACGATTAATAACTAAGTTATCTAAAACATGACGATTCAAGTCAGAGACATGATGTTTCAAGTCTTAATAGTACTAGAATCTCCTACGTAGTGCTATTAAATCAACTGCGTCATTACTAGCGCCAGTCAACGACCTTCTCAATATTAATTCATTTATTTATTAAACTTTATGCACATAAATGGTACAATGGCGGACTTAATGCCTAAGGCATTCTCTACCAGTTAACCAAATAAATACGTTTAATTACATCTTAAAAGTGTCATTTTTGTTTAAAACTTAAACTAATATTAAATTACATAATTGTTCCTTCAGTTGGCACAAAAAACAAACTTGTTCTAGCTAGTTTACGTATTAGTTGAAGTAAATAATATTTTGAAATCTTTTGTTTTACATTTTCCCAGGCAGACGTAGAATTAGGCAAGCTTGATATAGTGCAAACGACGTACAAGAGTAGAAAACTGTCGACCATGTCTACTACTGTCGATCCGGGTATGTTATATTTTAATAATTATACGCTTAAAAATACACTTGTATTCATCACAAAACATTATTATATGAAATAATATACAGATTGAAATGAAATTTGAATGACTTGGTTAGGTGTCCCTTCCCCCCTGGAGGCGGCCCGGCTGGAGTGCGCGGAGTACACGAAGAGCGGCGACCTCGCGCACCCAGAGCTGTGCATCATCGTCGTCGACATACTCACGCAGCTCATTGACAAGTCAGTACCACTGTTACGAGTTCCTTAACACTAAAAATTACTAAAGTTCAACAAAAATGTGGTCCTTCGAACTGCTAGTACGATATCCGGCTCGAAGGACCAATTTTTTTTAAATCTCGAACTCGAAAACTTATTAACGTATACGAATAGCCGAAGCGTATGTATATTATAAGTACGATTAGAGCATAAAAATAGCACCAATTAAACACTACCAAAGTTCAAAATTGGTTGTGTTTTGATGTCGTAGGCTCTGCGGTATTAAACACTATTTCTGTTCTGTTCAGTGCACTGTATCTATTAAAGATGACACCAATTTCGGTTAGTTATTAGTATTGTGATTGTGCAGGTTGATGAACTCGAAGTGTGACGCGGAGTCGGTGCGCCTGGAGCGCGTGGGTGCGCAGTTGTCGCGCGCGTGCAGTGCGCGTGTGAGCGGCGCCGCGTGTCGCCCGCCGCTGCTGCTGCGCGTGCTGGCGCCCGCACACAGCGCGCTGCTCACCACGCCCCACCAGTACCGAGGTACCAGTTAAAAAACTGGCGCCAAATTTACCCCCCTACCTTTAAGCACTTTCTTCTAAGCCTCGTTTAAAAAAGGACTATGATAGTCTAAAATCTACTTTTTTTCTGTTACAGAGCTCCAACGCAGCGTCCTCGATCTGATCTACACGCTAGCCTCACAAAGCATATCAGCGCCAGAGCTCGCCGCGTACCTGAAACTATTCACAGCGGAGCGACCACCGCTAACACCCTTATTGTCAACGCTACAAAGGCTATTTTTCAACGCAACCTGCAACACTCCGGATTGCATATTGACGTTTCCAATAGATACGAATAATAAAGGTGCATATAAACTTTTCAATACTTTGATAACTATTAATTTGACTTTATTTAATTGAAAAATAATGTTTACAGAAGGATTGCAAACCGTAACGCAAGAATTAAAACATCTTGTGCTCAACAATACCACCTCGCAGAGCCATCTCGCGGAAAATTACGCAAACAACCTGCACGCTTCACATCTCAGAGCTGGTATGTTATTCTTTTTACCAGCGATCTCTCAGCATTTTCTTACATTCCATGGCAAATTATTTACTATTTTCAGAAGCGATCACGTTTGTTAATCTGGAATGTTATGAGTGAAAGTGACGTACAAAGTAACAACATTTATATTGCCGAATGTTGTAAACTTCGATAGCGCGATTCAGGATCTGGTACGCTATTGATTCGCCCCACCGGCTGTAGAAATACTTTAAAACAGTCCACCGTTGCTTTGTCCTCTAACATAGAGGTTATACAGGGTGGATCCGTAATATTATCCTAGCTGAAACGAGGTGAATGACCTGTCGAAATACAACTAAGAACCACTTTTATTTTAGGAATTGGTCAGGTCATTAACTTCGCTTCAGCTGGTTCAATGTTCGCCACCCTGTATAATATGTGAGTGTGTGTGTGTGTGTGGGTAGGTGTGACGTCATGCTGGTCGCGGGGCGCGGCGCGGTGCGGGGTGGAGGGCGCGGGGTGGGCGGCGTGGCTCAGCGGGTTCGCGCTGCATCTCTCCTGTATCATGTATCGACCTCACACGCACAGTACGTATCACAATTTTATTAATACGTATATAACTGACTGACAAATGTTTTAAAGTATTTATTTAATTTTAAGGAAAACCAACAGCTGATACTCTGGGTACAAAACTTAGAATAAAAAACTAAAAACTAATTACAGGTTTTCACTAATATAGAATAAGCTAATAACAAATACAAGTACATTGGTAAGCAAAAAGAACAAACACCAAAGCAATATTTATAGGGTGAACATTACTAGCAGTAACTACTGACTAGTGGGCTCAGAACACCAATTTGTACGGAAAAAAAGGAAAGTAAATATTTAAAAACAATAACTACAATAATACTACATTTAATCTAACTTATTAAAGAAGCGTGTGCTTATCTGCCTGAGCTGAAGAATAAGTCGATATCATGTGATTTAGACATCTCGTTAAAGCTACCACTAGCTCTCACAATAAATGAGCTGATTTTTATTGCCATGGTGGCAGATGAGCCAATGGGCCACTTGTTTGTATTGTTTGTAAGTGGTTACCATTGCTCATAGACCTCTGCGATGGCTAGGGATCTGCAAGGCTGCTACCGACGACGTACCCTTCTTTCTTGTTTTTATTATAGCTGTTCATTTAAACCCCACTTTTTTCGAGACAAATATTTTTTGTTATAAAAATTTTCAAAGATCACGAGACGAATAATATCTGGAAATATGTTCTGTTAGAAGATGTAAACGACATAAATGACGACTCATCTGACGTGGAGTCCCCCAAGAGGAAGTCGCCCGTGAAAGAAGCAGCCAAGCCTTCGGAACTGTCACACGTCATCTCTGTGGGACACGACTCGCTGATGTTCGAACTGTGGCTCGATACTAGCACCGGTGAGTTAACTGCTGTCACATGTCATCTGTAGATGTCATTAGTAGACTAACAACAATCTTGGTTGCATTCAGTCTTGTTTTCAATTTTTGGTCCTTCGAGCCGGATGATGTAAAAAGCATATTTTTGATGAAAAAAAAGAATTTTATACCTTGAATTTTCTCGTAGTCCTTTTAGAATATAGTGGAGTAATATCTAGTTGTTGTGTTGATTAGGGACGTTCACGGTGCGTCTGTGCCGGCCGGAGCCGAGCTGCAACCGCGTGGTGAGCGAGGCGCGCGGCGTGGGGCGGCTGGCGGCGCGGCGCTGGCACTCCGTCGCGCTCAACGTCGCCGAGACGCTGCACAAGCGACACGTCTACGTGCAGGTACATACACACACGGAGCCGAGCTGTACCGAGCTGTACCGAGCTGTACCGCGTGGTGAGCGAGGCGCGCGGCGTGGGGCGGCTGGCGGCGCGGCGCTGGCACTCCGTCGCGCTCAACGTCGCCGAGACGCTGCACAAGCGACACGTCTACGTGCAGGTACATACACACACGGAGCCGAGCTGTACCGAGCTGTACCGAGCTGTACCGCGTGGTGAGCGAGGCGCGCGGCGTGGGGCGGCTGGCGGCGCGGCGCTGGCACTCCGTCGCGCTCAACGTCGCCGAGACGCTGCACAAGCGACACGTCTACGTGCAGGTACATACACACACGGAGCCGAGCTGTACCGAGCTGTACCGAGCTGTACCGCGTGGTGAGCGAGGCGCGCGGCGTGGGGCGGCTGGCGGCGCGGCGCTGGCACTCCGTCGCGCTCAACGTCGCCGAGACGCTGCACAAGCGACACGTCTACGTGCAGGTACATACACACACGGAGCCGAGCTGTACCGAGCTGTACCGCGTGGTGAGCGAGGCGCGCGGCGTGGGGCGGCTGGCGGCGCGGCGCTGGCACTCCGTCGCGCTCAACGTCGCCGAGACGCTGCACAAGCGACACGTCTACGTGCAGGTACATACACACACGGAGCCGAGCTGTACCGAGCTGTACCGAGCTGTACCGCGTGGTGAGCGAGGCGCGCGGCGTGGGGCGGCTGGCGGCGCGGCGCTGGCACTCCGTCGCGCTCAACGTCGCCGAGACGCTGCACAAGCGACACGTCTACGTGCAGGTACATACACACACGGAGCCGAGCTGTACCGAGCTGTACCGAGCTGTACCGCGTGGTGAGCGAGGCGCGCGGCGTGGGGCGGCTGGCGGCGCGGCGCTGGCACTCCGTCGCGCTCAACGTCGCCGAGACGCTGCACAAGCGACACGTCTACGTGCAGGTACATACACACACGGAGCCGAGCTGTACCGAGCTGTACCGAGCTGTACCGCGTGGTGAGCGAGGCGCGCGGCGTGGGGCGGCTGGCGGCGCGGCGCTGGCACTCCGTCGCGCTCAACGTCGCCGAGACGCTGCACAAGCGACACGTCTACGTGCAGGTACATACACACACGGAGCCGAGCTGTACCGAGCTGTACCGAGCTGTACCGCGTGGTGAGCGAGGCGCGCGGCGTGGGGCGGCTGGCGGCGCGGCGCTGGCACTCCGTCGCGCTCAACGTCGCCGAGACGCTGCACAAGCGACACGTCTACGTGCAGGTTGGATAGGGTGAACGATCCAAATGATCGACCTACAGTGCACCATCTATTTTCAAATTAGTTTTGTTTCATTAATAACTTATACAAAAATCGAGATGACTATTTGAGCAGGATTCGAAGTTCATCACAAATAAAGAAATATAAATAACATTTTAATTTGTGCTTATCCTGATATGTTTGTTCAACAGGTCACAATATTCATCGATGGCTATGAGTGTGAACCAGTTTCATTGCCGATTCAAGGTAAGAATATTTTTAGATGTAAACCACACTATAATAGATTTAATATGTTATAATATTATGATAATTGTGTTTAGGTATATTAGTCCGTAAGATAACCCCCACGAGCGTAGTGCTGGGCGACACGCGGGTCGGGCGCGGTGTCGGCGTGACGGGCGCCTGGGACCTCTCCAGCGTGCAGCTGTACCGCGCGCCGCTGCTCACTGCCGCCAGAGCGCTGCACCGGGCCTCGCATCCGCCTGATCATTCCTGTCAGGTACTTACGCACACACTGAGAGTATTGCGAATGTCGATTTTTGGACAATCACAAATGCATATATGCACACGTAAGTATTGCATCGTTGAACGAACTAGATACTCTTGATAATACTTTTACAAGCACATTACTTACTCACGCAATTGTCGACACACATACAACAGAAGTAGCATATCACACATATCATGGATAGATATGCACACTCGACACACACCCACACCAGACTTGATCACTACAAATTTCATACTGAAATTTTTCACACTAAATTAGTTTCTAAATTAGTTAGGCAGTTTCGAAATTATCTTACCAAAATATATCAACTTTTGTAAATCCCCTTTTGCACGTATTAATGTAACTTTATCTAACTTAGCATTCGATTTGCAGGTTCGTTGCGATTTACCAAATTATGCACCGATTCTAACGCCGGAATTACTCGATTCAAATATAAACTGGGAACAGGTGAGTTAAATTTATAAAACTATCTTCAAAATTAATTATTTTGTAATTACTTTGTAATAATGTCTCTTCGTTTATTTGCACCAGGTGTTCAAAATGACGTCATCGGATATGCGTGAGCTACACGACAGTCTGCTGTTATCATTCTCTGCGAGCTCGCCACACGTCATCAACTTGTATCATCAGAATGCAGCATTACCGACAGGTAAGCAACCACCTCTTTTATTGACTATTTTTTTTTTATTGTTCATTGCTGAGGTCATACATCATTCACGGTTTTCTGCAGTAAATAAAATGTGTTATAAATGTTAATTTCCACGGGTAGTGTTCGTGGGTCGCGCGGTGTCCGCGGGCGCGGAGGGCGGCGCGGGCGGCGTGCCCATCCCCGAGACGCTGCTCACCACGTGGGAGGGCGCGCCGCTCTCCAGCCGCCACAAGGGGGTCGCGCCCGCACTCTACCTACTCGGCGGCGTCGACGTGCTGCTCTACCTGTACGCGAGGGTGAGTACACACACTCACATATGAACACATACACGCACACACCCACACGTACTAACAATGCGGCATGGTTCCAGGTGGTGGAGCTAGAAGGCTCGGCAGTGGAGCAGGCGACGGCGCTGAGCGTGTTGCTGCGCGCGGCTCGGCTGGACGGGCGGCTGTACGGCGCGCTGTACGCCGCGCACACGCTCGACATGCTGCTGTGCGTGTTCGCTGCGCCCGCCTGCACCGTGGGACCGCATCTATACCAGGTACTGTCTGTTGCTAAAAGGTATAATTAGGGGGGATGCTAAATATTGGGGATATTATTCAAAAGCTATAGAATGTTTTTCTTCCAAATTTCTATATAATCGGGGTTACGTAACGGCTCCGCTAAGTTTGACATTATTATGTTGGTCGTTTCGTCGTTCACCTGCTATTCCAAATGTAAATTCGATAAATCAAGTTCTTTTTCGTAGGTTATTTTAAACGAGGCGTGCAGCAGTCCGATTCTGAGCATAAACGGTGACAACATAGTGTTAGCGGGGAGAACCGATGCTGTACTACTGGAGCCTTCACTGTTTGTATTGTTGCTCAAGGCGTGGAGACATCTCGAGACTGAACAGGTCAGTTATATCACTTATATTCAATTAGGTACTTTAATTTAACAATGCAACATAGATTTGCAAACATCTGCCAGCTGATGTGGGGTGAATGAGGTGTCAAAATACAACATAGAATCACTTTTGTTTTTGAAATTGAATAGTCTTTTTTATGTTATGGTGTTTGTATGGCTATCTAATTCAGGTTACCATATAATATTGAAAAACAAATTTATCCGAATTAAAAACAATACAAGCGGTTTTAAGTTGTATTTCCACAGGTCATTTACCTTCCTACAGCTGGTCCACTCTGTATACATTGCTAATGATCCATTGCTTAATTTACTTGTTAAGCATGCAGTTATGGCATGACAATGTTATTATTTGTGTCCAGGAGTTATGCTGGGAGGTGGAGGGCTCAGAGGGCGCACGGAGGTCCCGCGGCGACGGCCTGGCGCTGGTGCTGGAGGCGGCGCTGCTGCTGCTGCGGGACCACCACCCGCTGCGACACTACAACCTGCTGCAGATGAACCGGCACCATCTCATCGACTACCTGCTCGCCGCGCTCAAGGTAACTGTTACCACGCACCAGATAGCTTTACCAACCCACGAGCGGGGTATTTAAAAATGGAACGTCACCCTAAAATCTAAAAGCACCAAAACAGCAAAAATTACGTTAAAAATAAAATAGCCTTTATTGACTTATTTTAATGTATCAAATCATTACATTAAATAGGTTGCATTAAATTGATTAGAAATTGAAATTAATTACAAAAATAAAAAAAAAACTAAGTAAAACCTGAAGCCGCTCAGGCGAGAATACCAGCCTTGCAAAAATTGCCTTATAACTCCAAAAAACCCCCAATCCGCCATTTTACATCTAACATTAGGCTGACATCAGATAACATTTTCAAAATCTAAAGAAAATAGCTACTGAAACATTATTTTGTATTTGACAGGAACGGTTTTTAAACTCGAATCCTGGTGGTTTGTGCGCATCGAGCAGCGTCAACTGCGTGCGACTGACGCGCGCTCTACTGGGGGAGCCGCCGCACCCGCGCCGCCTCGCCGCGCTACACGACTTCCTGCTGCTCATGCACCAGGTACACATGCACACGAACACTGTGGAACTGATTACAGTGTATTTGAAGCTTTTCATAACGGAACACAAAAATCTATTAATATCAATATATTATACGGGGTGGTTTTTGCATTTTTATTGGTCATTTACCTCACTTTTGCTGACACAAAGTTATAAATCACCCTGTATTTTTGTTTCATTATCGTAAGTGAAATAACCAGCATTTCACTTTAATACCCTGTATACACACACTAACAAACCTTTAGTTCGGTCTCCTATATCTGTATGACGTCACAGGCCAGCGACACATTCGTCACGCACTCAAGAGCCAACTTCTACTTCCTACTAACCGCCGAGACGCAGGAAACGAGCGAGTTCACGGACTCGTTCAAGCGGAAGTCATCCAAGCGATACAAACGCACCGAGCTCCCCCGACCCAGCCTCTCCGGCGACTCCGCAGACCTGACCACGGACAACAACGACATCTTACTCAAGGACATGTCGCAGAACAACAACAATGAAGGAATAGAGAGTAGTCTAGAATCCACTAAACACTTGAAAGGAATTATTAACGCGCAAATAAAAGAGGGCTGGTGAGAATTATTGTTGAATTTTATGGTGTAGTCAAAATTGAGGGTAGATATTAATGTTTGTGTGTTTGACAGGAAACACGTGTCCTCGACATCGGAACACTCAGACACAACCACCGGTAAGTGAAAGTAAATAGTGTCCACCATTTTGATTAGCCATAGAGATTTCCTTTTCTCTTAATTATACTATTATTTATGACGTCAGATCTGAGTAAATATTTTATATTTCGTAGACTCAGGTGTCAATAAAAATACCTCATAATAATAAATAAATCTATGTTGTAAAGATCGCGGCGGGGGCAGCGAGGGTGAGCAGAAAGAGAACGAGCTGCAGGACTACATCGTGGTGGACATGGACGAGCTCGACCAGCCGCCGCACGACAACACATACACCACCGGCATGTACCAGGTAAGGAAGGACACTTGTTTCAACTGACTCTCACAGTACAGTACAGAGATTTACATCGAAGAATTCATTTACGAGCTCTAAAACCAAAACTACTAGCTATTACAATCTCTTCGTATTATATATTAGTGTATTTAATGAAATTTCAAATTATAGTGGTGACCTAAAATGGATGCATATGTTTGAAGTTGGGTAACTTCAGAATACTTCACATAGCGTGATCCAACACGCACCTAACCTCTTTTACTATAAAAAATGTGGTGTTTACGTGTTGTAACAGCGTCGCGTGCGAGCGGGCGCGGCGCCGGGCTGGGCGGCCTGCGAGGGACTGCTGCTGCTGTTGCGAGACGCCATCACCATGCTGCCCGACCACGAGTTCGCACAGGTAACACACGCAATACCTTACACCGCGTCTCCATATTGGTGACGACCGACCAATATGAGAGTTGGAAGTTGGCGAGCCAATATGGAAATGCGATATTACGCGCAGTGTCTTACTTCCGGTAAGAAGTCTTACCGCGGTACAACGCAGCCTACCTACGAATACTTAATTTAGCGACTTGTTGTTAAGGATTAAAAAATAAAATTGTTTTTTTCGAGCCGGATTTAGTTAGTTATTCTGTTACTGCATTATAGAACGTGTTGTTGCAGAGCAGCGGCATGGCGGAGCGGCTGGTGGTGCTGGGTAACCACCGCGCGGAGTGCGTGCGCGCCGCCATCGTGCGCGCCGCGGCCGCCCTGCAGCGACGCGCCTTCGCCCCGCCGCCGCACCACTACTACGTGCACCTCGCCAACCAGGTACATAGACACCTTCATGATGCTCGCTATTAAAAGAAAGCCATTAGTAAACCTAGATGAACTATTGCAGATAGCCCTATACGAAGGTTCGTGGGAGCTGGCGGCGGCGTGCGCGGCGTTACTCACCAAGTGCGACGTTCCACTTGAGGATCAACTCGATGTAAGTTATACTAACTACTGAGGACAATTTTATTCTAATTAATACTATTACTGGATACAGTGTGCAGAGCAAAACCAAACAATATTACCTATTCTAAACATAGACAGTTTTTTTTAAGCGTAGGAAATCCATAAATTGTTTGCTTAAGAGCTGATTTCAGAAGAATACCATTTTTTGATTTTGGTATTGTTAAATTAGAAGTTGTTGTATGTATACGGTTGCGCAGGAGGACATCTGGCTGGACGTGTCGGAGGAGGGCATGTACCGGAGCGGGCCGCTGCTGGCGCTGCTGCCGCGCTGTCTGCGGGACGTGCCGCTCGCGCACAACATCACGCTCATCGTCAAACGGATCGTCGACAAGGTAATGCCGAGTAACGCGCATAGCTCAGAATGTTTGTACTTTTGTACCTTGTGAATTATAGACAAAGAGAATCTATGAAGACAACGGTTTGGAATCCATCTCAAAAGTAGAACGATAAGTATAAAGCCTTTTACATTTATTCATCATTTCTCCCTTCGATGATTGTGAATGAATTTAAACATATTATGATTTTTCTTATCAGCAATTCCTATTTTAATTTTAAAGGTAATTCCCATTCATTTTGCATAGCCCTGAGACACCCTGTTTAAATGTTCCGGCTCGAAGGACCAGCGTTTGAAACAATAACAATTAACAATGTAATGAATTTGAATATTTTCATACTCATAATCAGAATTATAACAATAGTAGTATGTATTTACGTGGTGATGTCGTTGCAGGCGTCAATAAAGTTGATAAGCGAGGTGGGCGTGGTGGAGGTGGCGGTGCGGTGCGTGCGGGACGCGGGGGCGGCGGGCGCGGCGCGGGGCGAGGGGGGCGCGCTGCTGCTCGACGACCTGCACGACGTGCTCAACACTGTGGCATTGAAAGTGCTCGATAATGTACACCTTAGTATGCAGGTAAATACACTTACATTTCTTATAATCATCATCATCAGCCTATAGACGTCCACTGCTGGACATAGGCCTCCCCCAAACTTCGCCACATCGACCGGTCCTGCGCCATCTGCATCCAGTGACCTCCCGCAATCTTGACCAGATCGTCGGTCCATCTTGTCTACCAACATTGCGCCTTCCGGTTCGTGGCCGTCATTCCAGAACTTTTCATAATCATAATGCGTCATAATCAATTAAGTTATTTATAGAAAAATATAATTAAGGTCTACCAATATCCTACTACTATTATAAAGGCGAAAGTTTGTAAGTATGGATGTATGGATGTATGTTTGTTACTCTTTCACGTAAAAACTACTGAATGGATTTGAATGAAACTTTACCACAATATAGCTTATACATCAAAATAACACATAGGCTACAATTTTTGAGGTTTCTAATGTGAGGTCGTAAAAAAACACATTTTTTGCGGTATAATAGTACTATATTATAGACGTCGCGAACTAGACGGGCTAGACGGGACGAACATGAAGTCCACGCGAACGAAGTCGCGGGCAAAAGCTAGTTACCTTATAAATTCAGTTTCGTACAAGAATTTGTACTTTTTTAAAAATGTTAGGTGAGATGTATATTAGCGTGATTTGCAACATACATTCTTCTCAACTTTGATAAATCTTGTTTTTGACGTGTCTGTAAAACCTATAGATGGCGCTACTAGACAATCGTCAATTTTGTTCAGTCCCCAGTTGTCTGGTTAAAGTGTAGCTAAATTATAGTGATGAGGTGACGTGTTTCAGCCTATAATCGACATGCACCACATGCTGCGGTTCATGGAGGGCGAGGCGGGGGTTGAGGCGGGGGTTGAGGCGGGTGAGGGGGGTGCGGAGTGGGGCGCGCGGCGGGCGGTGCGGGACGCGCAGGTGTCGCTGTACCTCACACAGCTCGACCGACTGCAGCACCTTCTCAACCAGCATCATCAGCAGAAACACGCCAACTACTTCGCTAATGGTACATAATAAAATAACAAAATGAAGATACCAAGTTCTTTAACTTTACATAAAAACTTTCACTCCGCTTTACTTTTCGTTATAACATGAGCCTATGTAGTAGTGTTCAACTAGATTTTAAGTATGCAGAAATGTACATTTGACATTTATTTGTACAAATTTATTTTAATCCAATTTCATAAGTTAGGGTATACAATGCATATTTTCATCTATAGAGTGCACGTCACAGAGGCTCTGTACAGCATTCGAGTCTGTAAGTTCAGAAGTGAAGGTCAACGCATTGATGCATAACTGTCAGTGATATTATGTGATGCAGTTCTGACGTCAGCGGTGTCCCTGGGCGACAGCACGTCGCGCTCGGAGCTGGCGGCGCGGCACCTCGGCACCGTGCAGCGCGCACTCAACTTCCTGCTGCACCAGGCGCACCGACAACACGCGCCGCAGGAACAGCTGCTCTTTGAGAGACTGCTTGATACGCTGCTCGTGGGTACGTACACGATGTCTGAATGTGTCTTTGTCTGAAATGTCTTTTTTGCCTAATCAAATGAACCCTTCATGGATTTATGACCTTCCGTTAAGAGGGGGTTAATCAGTAACCGTGTGTGTTGCAGCCGTAAGCGAGAGCGGCCGGCGCGGTCGCTGGGGCGTGGGCGTGGGCGAGTGGTGCGCGCCGCTGCAGGAGCTGGTGTGCTGGGCCGCCGCGCCCCTCCCCGCCGCGCGCCCCCTGCAGCCCGCCCTGCTGCGACACCTCTACCCCGCGCCGCACCACCTCGTCACGCCGCCGCCCGCCGCCGACCCGCACACCGCACGGAAGGTACCGTATGCTAATTACCTACTTCGATATATTTTGCTTGATAGAAACACCTGTGTCGTATGGAAGGTCCACTAGTGATGTGTTTTGTTTGGTCAGCTAGCGATCTACATCCTGGTGATGCTGAAGCACATGCACGGCGAAGGCTCGGTGGAGGTGGCGCTGACGGACTGGGCGCGCGAGTGGGCGCTGTCCATGCAGGCGCCGCTCGCGGACCGTCTGCACGCCGACACGCTGTCACTCGAGGCGCACGCGCTGCTGCAGCAGGACCACGAGCGCTGGAGCAAGGCCGCCGCCAGGACCAAGCCCGCCGTCGCCAAGTACGTACCCGCCCCCCTACACACATGGTGCGTTGTAGTCCCCAACTAACCCGGGTGTTGTCGTCTCAGGGCGGTGTTCAGCAAGGAGTCGCTGGCGCGGTCGGTGCAGGAGGCGGCGATGAGCATCACGCGCGGCGTCGTGGAGCAGCAGAACGACGCGCGAAAGCAGTTCATGGAACACCTGCGCCGCGCTGACTGCCAGCTCGCCGCCGCACACCACGCCTGGCGCACGCTCATACACACGCACACGCACGAGCAAGGTACCCCACACACATAAATGCGTTTATTGCACAAAATATGCTTAAATAATTAATTCATCACAAAATTAATCTATTGTTTGTACACTTCAGGTGTATGGCACGATCCTCGCAGCTACCCTACGTCGTGGGAATTAGATGACAAGGAAGGGCCGGGTCGAGTCAGAGTGAGGCTCAGGAGGGCACATCTCAATATACCGCCTAAATTCTTAAAGACACAGTTTAAATATAAAAGTGGTAAGGACGTGGATCAATAAAGACTTATTTATTATTCTGAGATAGATAAATAGATACATGGTTTGCGTCAACTGCGTCAAAACTCAGTATTGAGTTAAGCTCGCCTTTTGTGAACATTTTTTTTTATATAACTTGTTTTTCTGTCGTGTACAATAAAGTATTAAATAAATAAATAAAATAAATATGGTTTCGTGCTGTTCAGAGTTGTCATCGGTGTCGGGTCCGCTGGAGAGCGTGCTGGGCGGCGGACGCGGCGCGCACGTGCTGGGCGGCGGGCGCGTGGTGCACACGTGGCGCGCGCTGCACGTGTCGGCGGCGCGCGAGACGCCGGGCGAGCTGCTGGTGTCGGCGTCGCACGCGCACTTCGTGTCGGAGGCGGGCGCGGCGCAGGCGTGGCCGCTGGCGAGCGTGCGCGCGCTCTCCACGCGGCGCTGGTGTCTGCAGGAGCGCGCGCTCGAGCTGTTCCTGGACGACGGCCACGCGCACCTGCTCGCCTTCGACGCCGAGGACGACCGCCGCGCCTTCCTCAAGGTGCTCACCGCCTCCGCCGCGCTCCCCTGCAAGTAAGCACCCGCCCCCTACTTCCCGCCACACTGCACATACAGCTGTAACACGACGTCGCTCGTTGCAGGGTGGACGCTGACTCGTTGACGGACGCGATGTCTCAGTGGCGCAGTGGCAGCATCACCAACTGGGAGTACCTGATGCGACTGAACGGGCTCGGCGGCCGCTCCTACAACGACCTCATGCAGTACCCCGTGCTGCCCTTCGTGCTGGCCGACTACACCGGCAAGATCCTCGACCTGGACGACCCGAACACATTCCGCGACCTCGCCCGACCCATGGCCGTGCAGAACAAGAAACGAGAACAGCATTACATCAATACTTACAATGTCAGTTTCAACTTCATCTTATTCAAATACTATGTATATATATAACAAATACCTTTCAAATAAAAGGTTATTAAAATGCAGGAAATGCCTTATCGCTTACGTGTTTTTCAGTAATATGTTAATGTTGTTATAGAACCTGAAGTCAGCGCGCGGCGAGTCAGGCGGCTCGCAGCTGTCCCGGTCCCCGCACCACTACGCGTCGCTGTACTCCAACTCGGGCGCCGTGCTGCACTACCTGGTGCGCCTGTCGCCCTTCACGCAACTATTCCTCAATTATCAAGGTATGTCCTGACAAATTAATATTACACCCGTTTTCATGAAAGCACTACAAGAGCAAATTACTGAAGCTAACTAAAAGGAGGTCGACAGGAATCGAGTTATTTAGAACCTACGTCACTACTGCAACGTACACATCGAATCCTTCACTGTTACTATTACACTACTACTTCACTACGTTACGATCAGCCTGTGTTTGTGTGTGTAAAAAAATGCAATTTAAATTATTTGTAATTATAATGTACAGACAACAACTTCGACATGCCGGACCGCACGTTCCACTCGCTGGCGACCACGTGGCGACTCATCACCAACGACTCGCCCACCGACGTCAAAGAACTCATACCCGAACTGTTCTATCTACCAGAACTGTTTTATAATAACGAAGGTAATTTAACCTATTCAAAATTGTAGACAGTGCATTTTATAATGTCGTTAGTTTGTAGCTTGTTGTTTTTCAAACGAAGCTTTCAGGTATTCTTCAGAGTTTGTCTCGTAAAGTTCCTAAGACATCTGGAGTTAATTATGATCAGGTAGTTTGATAGTTATCTGTTGTTGTTTCTCATTAAGTTATTTAAAATAGGACAAAACAAGTAACAAATCAACTAGTGATGATTGTTCATTGTTAGCATGTGATGTGTGTGTGCAGGGTTGAACCTGGGCGTCCGTCAGTGCGGCGAGGGCATCGACAGCGTGGAGCTGCCTCCCTGGGCGGCGGACGCGCGGCTGTTCGTGCTGCTGCACCGCCAGGCGCTCGAGGCCGCGCACGTCACCGAGACCCTGCCGCACTGGATCGACCTCGTGTTCGGCTACAAGCAGACCGGACAGCCCGCGCTCGACGCCGTCAACGTCTTCCCGGCATGCGTAAATATACTTACACACTACATAAATAGAATAAACATAATGAAACATAAATATTTATTTATTTATTTATTTATTTATTTAATAATAGGAAGACCTACAGCTTAAATTAAACATAATAGTCGACAATAAAGTTGTGTCAGGAAGCCAATTAGCGGTCCTCACTGATAGTGATTGAGTATGTATGCAATAGATACAATGAGTGCGGTCATAATAAAATTATACAAGACAAAAGGAAAAAAGAAAAACTAGAAACAGATAGAATGCCTTAGTTCGAATTAGGTAAAATAAACTAATTCTATGTACTAGTATCTAAGTATACTAACTATTCTTAAAAATTAAGTTTACATGGTAACCAAATTAGAATAAATAACTAATAATAATATGATGTATTATACTTTGTTTCAGACATACTACGGCTTCGACCCGGACGCGCTGGAGGACGAGGTGGACCGCAGCGCGGCGTGCGCCATGGTCCGCACGTACGGGCAGGTCCCGCGGCGTCTGCTGCGACACCCGCACCCGCACGCCACGCGCGAGCTCAGCGGCGCGGCGAGTGGCGGGGGGAGCGGCGCTGCCCCGGTGAGCGCGTGTGTGCGCGGCGCACGCTGGGGCCGGTACTGCGGGTCGCCGGCGCTGCCCGCCCCCGCGCCCCTCGCGCGCCGCCTGCTGCCCGCCGCCTGCACGCTGCTGGCACTGCCGCATCCACGCTCCGTCGCCGTCTCCACGCCCACCACTGCGCTCTTCGCATTGAACAGTCAGTTCAATCACAACTACTCAATAATGTGGTTAACATCCATTTCAATTATTAAACCGTTTTATATTTTACACAGACGAATCTGGCGGTACAGGGTTAGCGTTGGCATCGTGGGGTCACTCCGACAACATCGTGCGGATTAAGAGACGACGCGAACCACATTTACCTTTACTGCAATCTTATCCATTAGATCAAGTAAGTTACTACTACTAGCATCATGTCCATGCGAGCGTACATTGATAGCAAGTGTATAATGTTGGGTCGCGTGTAGATAACGACAGTGACGAGTAGCGTGGAGTGCGCGGGCGGCGCGTGCTCGCTAGTGCTGGGACACGCGTCGGGCCGCGTGGTGTGCGTGCGCGGCGACACGGTGCACACGCTGCACGCACACCGCAGCGCCGTGCGAGCCCTGCACGCCGCGCCGCGACCCGCGCTGCTGCTCACCGCTGCGGACGACGGCACCGTGCTGCTGTGGGACTTGCACACGTAAGTTAAACTATACAAATTGCTATAAATTAGATACATTTGAACATTGTTTTTGAGTTTTTTGTCGTGATATTTGCAATGTTAATCTATGATTGTAAAGAGTACCATTAGAAAGCTAAAAATTGTTTTAGTACACTAGAAATTAAATGATCGTTGCAATAAAGTAAGTAATGTTTGCATGTGTAGATTGACATACATCCGTGCGCTGCCCAACCGCGACATGTTGCCGGTGTGCGCGGCCACGGTGAGCGAGACGCTGTGCGACGTGGCCACGGTGCACGAGGCGGGGGCGGGGGCGGCGCGGGGCGAGCGCGTGACGTCACCGCCCGCCAACGTGCCCGACCACGACCACGCCGCTGACTCGTACGAAGCGGACGCGCATCACAAGTACAAGTCTATCATCAGGGTGCACACCTGCAATGGACGGTTCGTAGGTAAGTACACACTACACTACTACAAAAATATTTATTTTAATTTAAAAATCAAATTCTAAATTTACATTTAAATTTAATTCACTTTTAAAAGATAGTCAAACTAGGTAGTGTTTCCGAACGAATTCACCATCGCCATCAAGCGAAAATTGACTAATGAAGCTTACGTACGTTTGGTATATGTACAGGCAGCGTGAAGGTGTCGGAGCAGGTGACGAGCATCTGCTACTCGCGCGCGGCGGAGGGCGTCAGCGTCAACAGCATCGCGGCGGGGCTGCGGGGCGGCGGCGTGCGCCTCTACTCCTCCTGGGACCTGCAGCCCGTGTGTGTGCTGCCGCCGCACCACTCGCAACTACCGCTCGTCAGGTACCTGCTATACTTATACAGGGTGTCACAGAACTATACGGCATAAATATAAGTACTTTAAATATTGTAGGTTTTGCTGAAAGGAAGCATTATTTTATTTTTGTTTAGTACTACTGCATTCACAGATTTTTCTACATAATGATACTTGTGGAGTCTACGCTATGCTGAGCAGTCTAGCTACGAACCGGAAACCTTCGAGCAAGCTGGAGTCCCCTAAAAGCGCTATATTGTTGTTTCAGTCTGACGTACAGCAGCGACAGCAGCATCCTGTTCGGTTGTTACGGCGACGGCGCGGTGGTCGCCTGGGAGAGCTCGCACGGCAAGCCCGCGCCCGTCCGCATACACGCAGCTACTGCACTCGTATGACACACACACACACATACAAACACTCACACATACACCATACACAAGAAAACACACTGTACACAAACATATACACACATACATATTATTGAAACATATCTAATTATACCGTCCGAATTTGAACGCTTTTAAATGTATGTAATCTTTGTCAATAACAAATGAAGATCTATGGATTTTACTAGAGATTAATTTAAATTTTAAAATTAGAAGTGAACTTCAAATTGGGTAGCTAAATAATATGCACTATACTACTCAAGAAAAATATTTTTCTATATTAAAGTGATTTTGAATAATTCGTCTTCCAGAAGCATGCCAAATAATATAATACTCTGTATCAATAATTAACGTATATTTTTATATTCTGGAACAAAATAAGCAATACTACATAGTTGTGAGTTTAAACTTACTTTAAAATGTATAAATCAATTTAAAAATGATTCTTTAATAAGCGCAGCTCATTGCAATCTGAGATAAAGTAATAAATTTGTTACATAATCAGTCATTTAAAAAAAACATGTTTTTAAGTAATAGAACTTAAGTGGATTATTTGTTGCGTATTTTATAATCAAATAAAAATATCACAAGCATCAAATAAAAAAAAATGTAATATTTTTCTAAAAGACTGTTTTTCATGTAACCTAACGATAAAAACTTTAATGGCATTCCTTTTCAAATTAAAGTATTTGTTTTATAAAATTAAAATTAATTATTTTAACTAGAAATTAGGGGTGTGCGAATAATTCGAACTTACGAATTATTCCATTCAATTCGATTCGAACTATATTCGCACACCCCTACTAGAAATCCTTATTTCATCAAGTGAATTTCGACAAAGTCGTACCAATCTTTTAAAAATAACCAGTAGATTTTAAGTTTTTAGTGTAATGTTACTTACATTACAAGTAAAACGAGGCTGATATACTTCAAATATTAATGTTATAAGTTGAGTTTACTGTTTGTTAACAAATATTTTGTCAATGAATATAATATTATGTAATTTAGAAATAACGCAATATTTTTACAATAAATTATAAACAATGTTTTATTAAATAAATCGTCTTTTCATTTTAGATTTAATAACATAGCAGGCTGTATAAAGTTTTAAAATTTATAAAACTTACCACAAAACAGACGATCTTTTACATAATCTTTTGCCAAAACAAGCCTAGCTTGATCTTCTATAAACGGCGTAGGCTTAGATTTGAAGCTAAAACTATGAAATAAAATATTCGCAATCAAAAAAGTATCAACCATAGTCAAATTGAGGTTTCAAAGTCATTAAAAAATAGTTTTTGAAAGGTACACGTACCGGTTATTAAATGGCCATTGTATGTTACAAAATTTAAAGATTAAGATCAAAGATTGGATTGAAAGGAAATAGATTTCGCTCTTCGTTTAACTACACGGATAACTTACTAGTTTCTAAAATGTACTGAATGATTATCCGCTCGACTCTGGTCTGTTCCATATTTGAATAAGCGCGCCAATTCGGTCTGTACCAAAAGGAGTCCGAAATACATTTGTAGATTATGATCTACGAACACAAGTTGTAATTATTTTAGGAATAATAGTCATTTATCAAATTTGAATTTGTGTCGTTGTGGCATTTAATAATGATTTTAGACAGTATTTTTAGTTGCTACTATTAAATAATAATGTGATTACACTTTTTTAGGACATCTTCGCTATCTCATTATAATCGAAAAAAATAATAAGTTGAAGTTTGTTATAGTGTCAGTTGTCATTTTGACAGTTATCTTAAGGGATGTACTAAACGGTTCAAAGATCGATTTGAGTAGTTGTCGTATTAATCGATTTAAAAAATATAAAGTCTAAATTATCACTGTCGAAAACTATTTTCCAATTTATTGTTGAATTAATATCAAAGCAGACCAGTTATACTCTCACCAGTTACCGTCTACCTTAACCTTTAATGTTATGGATAATGCTAAGTCAAGCAAAAAATATTGCAAATAATGTTTTTTTTAAATTTAATCCAAAGTTTTTTCCGAACACATTTTTTATAGAATAAGTCCCATTTCGAAGGATATTTAATTTAAATTTGATTTTAATGATCTCCATTCATAAAACTTTCTGCTATGCCTAAAATCGATTTTTGAAAATAGGGTAAAATCGCTATTTTGGCCCTTCTCTAAGTTAGCAGTGTCAAGAGTGTGAACACGTTTGTGTTTATTTGTGATTTATTTTCATAATTCGAGAATTATTTAGCTATTTGCAATAAAAAATATTAAACTCAATCTAAAATACACATAAAACTCTTTTACAATGGGATCAAAAAAACATAAGAAAGAGTCAAAAAAGAAGAAGCACAGGAGCAGGTCGCGTTCACCGCTTGACGGCGAGGAACGAGAACGGAAAAGGCATAAGAAACACAAGGATCGCAAACGAGACCGCTCCCCCGACGGTCAGTACACTCCTACTATAACCTAACATAACGCCAGCTACTGATGATGATGTTATGTTTGCTAACACACGCCGGGTGACGTCACTCGCAAACATAAATAACATGATCAACAGTATTGGATGTTGTACATTTGGCAAAGATAATGGCATTGTTTGCTCGTTATTTCAGAGTCGGTGGCACTGAAGCTCGGCCACCGCGAGTCTCCTTCCCGCTCACGGAGGTAGGTATTTAGTGTTATGGTCCTCTATGAAACACTAAAACTATGGAGAAAGTTATGTAGTACTAGATATTTAAGTATCACCTGGTTTATGTTTCATTGATGTTGTTCAAAATCAGATATAGTTTGTTTTACTGTAATGTCGGCTAGTAGTCCAATTAAATAAAATAACTATTTGATCTTTAAATGTCATAGTACAATAGGCATGACGACAGTATCAAATAATTGAACATAACAACAATATTTGGTTTTACTAACTTTAGAGAGAGATTTAAGTATGACAATCTGCTAATTTGGCTAAAATACAAATTTCACTGAATGATGACAATTACGTAAACAATAATTTACTTTCTTTTCTGTTTTCATAACGGCACTTTTTATGTTTCTTTACCGAAGTATGGTTTTTTCGTAAATAGTAAATGTGTACCCTGAGTCTTTCAGTCTTTCATCATGCCTATTATTATTAAAAGAAGTGGTATACTCACATTTCATTTGTCATCCGATACTGACAGAAAATCGAGAAAAACATCTGCAATATATTATTAAGAACTAATTGTGTAATTCTCTGCAATACAGGATAAGACTGAATTGTTGACAATATGTTTGTAAAGAACATAAGTTATGAAAATAAATTACAATAACTTCAAGGTGTTTTAAAATAGTTTTATTTTAGATAAGTTTATTGTATTCATTAAGGACATTAAAATAAATTTAATTGTTGGTCTAACCATTTCAATTAGTCAGAACAAATAGACAGAAAAGCTAGAGTTAAATTATGAATTACTGAGTTACTACTAACAATTATTAAAATATAAACAACTACCTATTATGTCTAAGAAAAAATGATTAAAAACATCAAAATGTTATTAAATTTTTGATTCTTATTTTTACTGTAAGCAAAAACAATGAAATTTCAATAATATAATGTTCTAAAAATCTAAACATTACTGAAGTTATTATAATTCTTGGTTAAAAACCGAGTTTATAAATGTTAATTTGAAATGTAAATTTAAGTTCAGTGCATGGTATACTTGGAAGAAAAAATCTGTTGTCTCATGGAAGGACTTAGCTGCTATATTATTTATTTACAATCAAAGCAACTAAATTATACACTAAGAATTATTGAATTAAGAATAATTATTTCTTTAAACATGGTATGACTAAAATACCATTACTTTACATGTCTGTGATTTTCATTTTACAATTGTCAGAAATGCACAAAAAATACATTTATCTGTATATCGGTAAAGCTGTGTTTTCGTTAACTTTGTTGGTTTCTGAAAAAAAAAAAAAAATTCTTCTCATTGAAAAATTAAAAACATTTAAAGTTTGGCAGCAGTTTTTGAATGCATATCCAAAGATTATGTTTTGTTATAAGGCATTAGAGTCATACCTTGGCATTATTCATACTGTGACAGTGAAATTGTATATGTTAAGCATGTAATGTTTGTTTGTTACAGTTGAGGAGGTGCCGGTGGACTCGCATCAGATCAGAGAGGATGAGTCGGTCTCCCGCAGTGACAGTGAGGACCGTGACAGACGCATGCGCATGCTGCACCGCGCTGAGAAAAATGAATCTGACGGGTAACTTATTATTATTATTTTAGTTAACAACATGGAATAAAATAAATTTATAAAACATTACATTTTAAGGGAGGTTCAAATTGTACTAATTTTCAATAATACTTTGTTATCTATACTTATAATACCAAAATAAAACTTAAAGTAAGAATTACAAAGTCTTAGATTTAAATTAAATAATATAATAACTTTAAATAAATGTAGATTCAAACATTGTAACTTATATATCTGTCTGTGTGCAGGGATAAGAGCATTGAAAATGAATCATCTCAATCTCCTATACAATCCACAAGTGGAGGAGCTCAGGAGAGCCTCTCCATTGAAGAGACAAACCGCATCCGAGCTAAACTTGGACTCAAGCCACTTGAAGTTAATGAGAAACCAGCTGGTTGGTATCATATTAAAATAAAATAAGAATTTTGGCATTATCAATCTTTAGATGTCCACTGCTAAATAAAAGCCTCCACTAAACATCGCCACAATAACCAAACCTGCGCTGTTTGCATTGAGTGACATCCGCATCCGTGACCAGGTTGTCAGTCAGACTTCAGTTTTTACAGAAACTGACATTTTTCAACCTTATGTCACCCTTTTTAAAATTACAGGAGTATTTTTGTGAGAAACCAATATAAATACCAGGAAAACCGTATTATCATAGATGTGAAACTTAATTATGTAATTCTCTTCAGATGACGGAAAGTTCAAGGATGACCTAGGTGAATTCTACCACAAGCCCGCCTCTAACATTACACAACAGAAGAAAACTGAAAAAATCAAGGAAAAACTTAAAGAACGAAAAGAGAAAAGAACCATTGAAGAGAAGTAAGAATTTTTATTTGTTTGTACTACGCCTACTTTAGGTTTTTTGAAAGTAGACGAGCCAATAAGATAAAAATATTAATTAATGGTTAAATTGTGTTATGCAACTTTAACTGTTACCCATTGTGAACATCTATTACTAAAATTACGAAATAAAATACTTAAAAATTGTTTTCTCAGTTAAATAAAATTTGTTTTCTATTTAGGTTACAGACCACTCTTCTGGCTGAAGGTTCAGATGATGACGACACTTCCTCGTGGGTCAAACGATCCAGGGAAATAGAAACACAGAAGAGGGAGGCTGCCAAAAGAGTAAATTTTATTTATTAACATTTCAACATTGAGAAAAAAAATATGTAGAAAAAAGCTTGTGTGTGTAAGCATTCACTTGAAGGTAGATTGTGTGTATGTGTGGACTTCTTTTAAAATATTTCACGGTTTTTACGTGTTTTCGTATTGATTCTGGGTGAACAGATTTCGATGATTACTTTTATATTTATAAAGTTTTTATCATAGATCTCCTTAAATTTCTTAAAAAAGAGTACTACTTAAATTTATTAGTATGTTATTCCCATGATTAACGTGTAGAGTGTATATGAATGTTTGTGTGTTTCCAGGCGGCCATGTTGGACGAGATGGACGAGGCGTTCGGAGTATCAGCCCTGCTGGATCGGCCCGCCGCGCCGCACTACAGCGCCTCCCATCTCAAGGGACTGCGGGTGGCGCATCAGATCGACTCCGTACGTTCACACAGTAATGCACACTGCTAGGATGTGGTGTACTCCACCACACTTAACCAATGAAAATTGGGACTTCACACGTCTTTGATTTTTTTTAAATTCTTTTTCCAATATTCAAGTTTACAAGCGATGTTATCGTACGCAAGCAAGCAAACAATTATTATTAAACATTAATTAATGTTAAAACTAAAATGTTTGAAATATGAATTGTTAGAACGACAAAACAATAAAAAAAAATCTCATGTTATTTTACACAAATAAAGATAAAATTGTAAGAAAAGTAAGTTATAAGGAATAGACCCCAATACCATGGCATTGACGCCGAATGCCGTGGCTCATTAGCGACAAAATAAAAAAAAATGTAAAGATTATTTTTACGCTTTTATTTACGTCTATTATGTGAGTGAGTGGCTCGAAAGTTTCGAAATATTAAATAATGACTCTAATTACAGTTGGACGATGAACGTGAAACTATCCTGACACTAGCGGACAAGGAAGTGTTGGCGGAAGACGCGGAGGATGTGCTGGTCAACGTTAACATTGTCGACAACGAACGATATAAAAAGGTACGTATTTTATACAGCATCACACACACACACACATACACACACATGACACATCGATACTTCAGATAAGGACTTATTTATTTATTCAGGAAACAAACAGTACATTATTGACAGCAAATTTTAAAATATAAAACAGTACATAACCAACTTATGGGTGTCGCGACGGGAAAGTGCGCTGCAGTGCGTAACGCGTCGCGCCACCCCGCATAACCCCGTGCTGGGTTCTGGCCTCAGACGAGGTTTGGACGCTGAGTATGAGCGGTTGGAGGTTTTAGTGAGGTTCAACTCCCACATACCCCGGCGGTTTCCGGCGATTTCCTCCAACTAAAACAAAAAAAAAAACAACCAACATAGTTTCCACTAATAAATATTACATAAAATCTTGGTATTAACAATAAATTTAACAGTAAGTAACAACACAACCTGTTCTTGTAAAATGTTTTTATGCAAATCTGTAAATTCAAGACACCTAGTTACAATCTGCCTAAATGTGTGCGAAATTCAATTATGTAAATGGTATCCTATCTTGTCAACGTTGCCGACGGACATTCACGGCAAAGGTAGGATACATAAGTCATATCAGAGCATGTCATCAAAGCTCAACCTACCAATGATAAGGGGAAAAAATACAATAGAAAATGGTGGCCGCAGCCGAAACCGGCATGGACGATTATTATTAAATGTGTGCATTTCCAAATACAACTTTATAGCTCTTTCATAACTTTTTCACAAAACACTATCACAGATTCGAGTGTATTGTACTGTATTGATTGTTCCTCTACCATGTTCAGAACATCTTGGAGCGCAAGAAGGCCCGCGCTGGCTACCAGGCTTATGATGAAGAAGCAGAGCTCCAGGCCTCCCTCGGCTACCAGCGCTCCGTGCTCGCCAAGTACGACGACGAGATACAGCCCGACAGCAAGGAGAAGGACAGGGGGTTCCTCATAGGGGACGAGGCCGCTGTCGAGGCTAAGAAGTTTAGGGATATGATGGTGAGATCACTTAGATTTAGATGACATTTTGAAAGTCAAAGTAATATTTAATTAGTAGTAGTTTTAAATGATTATATTAAGATTTTGTGCAATCAATCTACTATCAAGTAAAACATGTGTTCTTTATTTTAGATAATAAAAGACCAGTAGAGTTCAAAATATAATAATTTTTAAATATTGAATTTGTAACTTAAAGCGCAAGGAGCGCGCGCTGGGCGGCGTCAACAAGCGGCTGGAGTCGCTGTCGGTGCCGCGCCCGCAGCTCGCCGCCGACTACATGGACCAGCACGAGATCGACGCCAAGTTCAAGAAGCCCAGGAAACGGGTACCCACACACGCACACACTTTATTTTTTACCACACAATTCGCTATTTGACTGTTGTAGAAATAAAATATGAAAATTATTTTTTTTGTTAGCTTGTAAGTAAACAATCATATTAAAGTATGTTTCTTGCATAAAAAAAATATATTTCTATTTTATTTTTGAAAAAATAATTTATGTTTTTTTATCTGTGGTTGGCAAGGAGCGGCCATGATTGATTTTCGTAGGACGTCATCACTCTATAAACAAAACTACGATACGTATTCTCAAGTAAATTTATTGGAAACTAGTTCATTGCTGAGAAAATCGCTTTAATATTTCAATTTGAAGTGATTGAAGAGCTTCACGTAATGGAGTTAAACTATATTAAAGCGGATAGTGCAAATTTGCCCAGAATCAATTCATTAATGATTGCAAATTTCTTTGCCTGTAATCCTGATTTTTGTTCTGCCGAATTTCGTAATGCAAAAGCTTCTGTGTAAGTACATACCGAAATAAAGAACATTTTTATATTTGTACAAGATGATGTATATAATTTTCAAAGCAATATCTGCACTACAATTTTATAAATATTTCAAAACACTTAGAGGTTATGTTTTTAATTTTAGGTCTTCGCGACAGTCTTACGGTGATGACGCCATAGGATATGTCCAGCTGAAGAGGGAAGAAAACCTATGTATAGTGAAAGCTAAAGTTTCTCCGGAACACAAGGTTCGTCAACAGCCATACTCGGTGTCCATGGTCATCGATGAAAAGGAAGGAGTTGTACAAAGTGTACAGTGTGCTGACTGCCCTGCCTCCAATGGTTGCTGTAAACATGCAGTGGCTTTCTTAATGTGGACTCATAGAAGAAGTGAAGAGCCATCTTGCACTGCCATCGCATGCTACTGGAAAAAATCAAAATTGTCTAAAGTAGGTGGCACTCTAAAGTACATGAGAATTAAAGAGATGAATAACAATGTTGGTCCCTTACATAAACCACAAGATGAAAGTGTTTTGTGGGAATTTTTAAAAGAGAGTAAATTGAGGAAGCTTCAAAACTGTCAAATTTTGAAACATCAGACTGATTATAATGCTGATGTGGTTAGGTTGCTTTCCTTACACCAATTAAGTTGCAGATTTAATTCAGAATATAACAGTGATCGATTCATCAACAAAATATGTACAGTTGTTACAGAAAGGAATGTTAGGGAAACAGAAAGGCTAACATGTCAACAACATACATGCCCAGCATGGCACGAGCTACGATATGCTCGAATAACAGCATCAAGAGCATATGATGTGACTCGCTGTAAGACATCTGATGGATCATTAATTGCAACACTAATGGGTGCAAAAGTCCCTGACACTGTTGCAATGAAAAGAGGCAGAAAATTAGAAGAACTTGTAAAAAAACAATTAAAAGAACAACTTGGAGCAGTGTCTCAGTGTGGACTGTTTATATGCCAAGAATATCCAATGATTGCAGCATCACCTGATGGGATTTTGAATAATGACATTGTTATAGAAATAAAATGTCCAATAAATGAAAAAACCTCAAAAAAATATATTTCGAACAACCAGGTCACTCCAAAGTACTTTGCACAAGTACAACTGCAGATGCACATAACAAAATTAAAAAAGTGTTTATTTGTTGTGGCTTCATGGGACTTTGAAGAAAGTGGTATAGTGAATATTGTGAATGTGGAATACAATTCTGGATATGCTAACAACTTATTGCATGAACTGCAATCTTTTTGGAAAAATAATGTTTATCCATTATTGTATAATAGTACCAAATAAAAGAATGCTATTTTTAAAAATCATTTATTTTTAATTATACTGTCCTGAACATTAATTAGTGCACATGCAATAATGACACATTCATCCAAATATTTTAATAAGTTTTTATTTACAACAGAGTGAGGTTTTAACATTGAAAATTCTCTTACACGTCTTATAATTCTTTCAATGTGTATCCTCAAACTTGCTACCTGTTTTGTTTTCAGTAAATCACTTTTCGATAATTTAGCATTAGAAGTCACACTAGGAGGTCTTATTAAATTTATTTTTTTTTGTAGCAAAATTTCTTCAATATGCTTAAACCCCCTATCTGCAAGTATAGACACACCTGGTTCTAAACAATCTAAAAAGCTGCAGTTCTGTACCAACAATGCATCAGTAATTCTGCCACTAAAGCCGGGTGAAATATAATTGATAATACCATCAGGAGTACTACTGATTAAATATTTGGCAGTGTTTGCTTTCTTGTATTCTGACCATGTCAAAGCTTGCTCTATAGATTTTGATGGTTTCTGAATTTCTATTTCTAGACAGTCAATAATACAATATACAGTATGGTATTTATGCCTAAATGCCATGGGTAAGTTTTGTTTCACTAATTTTTTATTTGATTTAATTAAAAATGGATGTAATATATTTGCAATCATAGTTACAGATTTCATGAAAATTTTACTGGCATAAGATAGTGATATTCCAAATTGATCTCCAAGCTCAGAAAATGGTGTATTTAGTCTTATTTTTTTTAAACATAATAAAATGTGTTCTTCAGAAAGTTTTGTATGTTTTTTAATAATATCAATTAAAAAATAACAATCCTTGGAAATACCAATGTAATATCTGGGATTATTTTTGATTAGACGCATAGTATTTTCAATAGACAATTGCTGTAGATTTTGTACTTCTATTTTCCTCTGTATTTCAGATAATTCAGCTTTAATTTCTTGGTCACTGCTAGTGGTTGTCAATGTTGACTGGATAGATGATGTGTCAGTTGTTAACTGTGAATATTTTGATGGTGATGAACTGTTCGAAGATGACACTTCTAACTTTTCACAAAATAATATTTTCCTGCTGGATTTTGTATAACCTTCTGATACACCTCGAGAGTTTATTTTAATAGGTGATGTTGCCGTAGTTATAGTATGAGATGTTAAAGGAGAAGTATTTTTATCTTTAGCTTGACTAGAAGTTTGTACAGCTTTGCTTCTAACCGTTGCACAAAGATGTACTTGAGTAAATTGATCAGTTGTTTCAGGACATACTTGTATCATCTGATCTTGAAAATTGTGTGTCTCATCCAGCCCGGTAGTAGACATGGAATCTTGAAAAAAATTAAATGAATATTTAGTACTATATAGTTTAATTATTTTTAATATGTACCCAGTTTTGTTATTACTTTCTAAGGCTATATTGTATTTTTACTCAAATCTTTATTATTTAATCTACTATGTAATCAAAATACATTATTATGTGCAAGATACTCTAATTGAAAAACTAGGCTCTAGAGACTTTACTAATTGACAATTTTACTCACCGCTATTGCTTGTCATGCCTGATGTTGATGGCATTTCCTTAGAAAATATTTCTTCTAATGTGTCCATACGTCGTCTTTTGCTTACAACTGATCGAGGCTGTGAAGGCCCTGCTCGTTTTATTCTGTCCGGTTGACAATGAAATTTTGATGGCAAACAGTCTGGTTTCATTCTTATTTTAGTAATAGAACCCAAAATACTGTATTGGATGTAATTTTCCATATCATTAGGTAGCTACAAAGAAAAATAAAGTGTCATTAGGTGGAAGTTAGGTTTGTTTATTCTATAGTCTAAGAATTTTGGTTATATTTTTTTTATTTATTAAAATTAAATAAATTGTTTCTTCTAAATACTTACATCAAAGTGATCCTCACAAAAAAAGATCGTAGACTTAGCAGATGTAAGCTGTGGGTTTCGGCGTGCCAATTGTAACCATTGCTTTCGACGTTTTGGGCATTTAGGAACGTGTATAAACAATTTGTTGGGATATTTAATCGTAGTACATCGACACATAGGCACCGCACAAGTTTTGTAGCTTGTCATCTTCACAATTGTATTCACAAGTATATTTATCACTCAAAACAGTTGGAGCGCCGTAATAAATTTGTTTTGTTTATTGAGATGTGACGTCATTTCTAAGATATGTCACGTGACACTGTGTTTTAGCGCGAAATTCAAACCAAAACATTAAAAAATCATTATTTCTCTATCAAATAAAGCCTATTTTAAACAAAAAAAAAATGTAGGGGGTTTAAAATAAGTCTACGAAGATATTAAAACATAATTCGGAAAATTGTCAAGTAGCCAATTGTGATTTTGCCACTTTATGACGTAGAAATGCATCGACAACTACAATGTGCATGAGCAATCGTTACAACGCCAGTTACTGGATGCAAGCACAAATCTATACTGGGCTATACATGAATATTTACAGGTTCATTTTAATCTTATTTTTTTTACCAAATTGCTGTATAAGCAAAAATAAAAAAAAGGATTTATGTTAAAAACATTGTGTAAATATTATATTTCAGAAGGATTTCAAAACAATAAAAGAAGTCCTCAAATGCACTGAGTTACGAATGGACTATGCCTGATATTTCACAGTAATGACCAATGAACAAGAATGGATTCCTACAGCTCAGTACTATAGTATTAATACGGTATGATATACAAATGATAATGCTTGTTGCAGGGCAAGATGCGCCGGAAGCCGAAGGACGAGCCCATCGACGCGGACACATACGACCCCAACACCGCGCCGCTCGACACCGACGACACAGGTCTGCTACGCTACTTATTACTTATACTATACTGATTACACACTGTATATTACAGCAATCAGTGCCGGAGGTGCTGTACAACGGGATTCTTAACGGCTTGTCTATGTACTTATACAATCTATTGTCACATCACAGGTGGGCCGTAGGCTCGTTAATCTATCCTGCAATAAAAAAAAACATCTTCTGCTACGTGGCCGTCATAAAGCTTTTTACCTCATCAGCCATTCGTATTACAGACTATATGACTCCTATTGCTACCTTCTGCTGATATTCTCAGTTAATGTTTCGTTGTTCAATGTCGTGTAGACGTGAAGCCCGGCGTGGTGGGGTCGCTGGTGGTGGACGAGGAGGAGACGGAGCCGGACACGGAGCTGCAGGCCGCGCTGGCCCGCGCGCGCAGGATGAGGCTGCAGGAGGCGCAGGCCGCCATCGTACCCAAGGTATATACACTACACAAAATGAAACAGGATTTTTATTGCAGTATACACGAGCTTACGACCCACCTAATAGTAAGCAGTTACAGTCGCTCATGAACCACTGCAATGACAGGGCGATGAAGGACCGTTACCCATCACCCACTATCCAAGGTGTAAACAAAACACTGGTGGTAGTACTAGTGACACCTGTGATGAGAAACCTGGAAATCGCTCCATTCAGACGATTTTTTTTTTTTTTGCAAAAAGCTTAACTTCCCAGGTATCACTAGTACTAACCCAGCCTTCATTTTCGGGAGTGGTCTGCATACACCATACGAAGTATAGCACATTTTGCTTCAATGCTAACCTGTGTACGGTCCAGGTGGAGGATCTCCTGGAGCACGTGAAGGAGGAGCAGCTGGAGACGGCGGGGGAGACGGCGGAGGGGGAGGGCATGGTGTTCGACGTCACGGCGGAGTTCTGTCGCACGCTGGGGGAGGCGCCCGTCTACCAAGCCAAGCAACACTCGCCGGTAGGTGTCATCCACCTCGTCATTACGTGCACACCCGCAATGCTACTCGGCCTGCACTCTGAGAGTGCGATATACAGGGTGATTTCTTAGTGAGGGTACCTATTGAAGGTCATGGTAGCTGATGGTTATATACGACCAGTAAAAATAGTATTACCAAAGATTATGCCTTAATGCCTTAGTGATTGCAACTTAAAAATATCTAAAATTCTTGCAAAATGATGGTTTTTCGACAGCTGATGGGTGTGGTGGAGGTGTGGGGTGCGCGAGATCACTAGAGGTCGTTAGTCAACACTCTTTTAGACGAAATTGTTTATGTTTGAGGTAGTTTTGTCGAATTTAGATTTTAAAAAAAAAAATGTAATTTTACCTATTTTTTGTAATATTTTGTATTAGAACAAAGTACTCATCACCCTTCTGCAATATGTACCTTCTTTAAAAAATCATCCTGTATACGTTATTGTATAAGTACATTTTTATCCTAAAACAGACTATCTGAAGATCAAATTTAGTGCAGGTGTTTGTGCAAAATGCTTGTTATAGAAAAGGTAAAATGCAACATGTGATACGGTTTAGAAAATGTGTATGTACTTATAATAGTACACAAGGACAGAGTGTGGGTCCTTAGCTCTACATTGAATTATGGATTAATGAAATATTGTTTATGATATAGGAACACAACCCCGACATGGACATAGAGGAGGGGGGCTCCGGCGCGTGGAGCCGGGTTGACGTGGACAGCGAGAAGCCCGTCGACCTCAAAGCTGGTGAGTTGTTAATGTAGTGAACATACATAAACAGTTGGTAAAGTAATACATAAAACACTTTACTGTTAGGATTCTATTTTAAATACATTCTAATTTATTTATTATTTTATAAATAAATTAGAATTTATTATTTAACAGCGCAAAAGATTGGTTTACTAATTGCTATTTGGGACTGGTTTTAAAAGTTATGTTCGTTTATTGACTGTTGTACCCTTTACCGTTAGATAGGTTAGTTTTACCCTACCGATGGCTTGTCTTTGCGATAATAATACTGCTCCGTACGAGAGAAATCCCAGTTTTGGACATTTGGTTCATGAACTCGGTCGAACGGTCGGTGGTGCAAAGCAATCATCCGCTGGATTATTCCTGAACGCCTCTAGGGCCAAAGTAGCCTAGTCGAACCTGGTAAGGATATGCTCACTGTGGACAGAGTCTGGAGGCTCTAAACAATGTGATTTTACTAGTGATGATTTCACTTCGTGAGGCGCGACGAAGACCATTTGGCTGTCAGAGTCACGAAGATCTTGTCTGGGCTCCGTTGATCATCGTACAGTGATCGTGTATTACAGCGGCGGGCGCGGGCGGGCTGGCGTGCGAGCCCGCACTGGGGGCGGGCGTGGCGGGCGCGCTGCGGCTCGCGCTCAGCAAGGGATACCTGCAGCGAGCCGGGACCACCCCGGCACCCCCCACCTCGCACACCCTGGCCACCCTGGCCGCCAGGCACTACTCCATCGAGGATAAGACTTACACGTGAGTATGAACTACTATACAACTTTATGTACACAATAGTGGTACGTTTGATAAATAGAACGTCGTGTACGTTTTAAATTCATAATGTCATATAGTGTAAGTATAAAATTGAATTAAATTCTCATCCAGTTTTTTTCATACGTAAATTTAAGAGATTTTGTTTACTATCGGAATTATCTTTTGTTGAATATTAATAAAATATGATTCTAATCTTGTCTAAAATTAAAAAAACGATAATTAACTATTTCACTTATAAAATTAGCTCTAAAAGTGTACCGTGTATGTATGTATGTATGTATGTATGTGTGTGTACAGCGAGGACGACAAGCACGGTCGTCGCGAGCGCGGCGGTCACTCGGGCCCGCTCACGGAGTTCCGCGAGAAGAGCGGCTTCCGGCCCGTCGTCAAGCTGGACTACGTGGACGACGACGGACGACCGCTCGCGCCCAAGGAGGCCTTCCGATACCTCTCCCACAAGTTCCACGGCAAGGGACCCGGCAAGAACAAGCAGGAGAAACGGATCAAGAAGGCCGTGCAGGAGGGGGTCATTATACTATTCATTCTATAGCCATATACACAGACGAGCCAACGGGCCTCCTGAAATATTACTAATACATACTGAAGGGCCACTATTTACGACATAAAAAGACTTTCCTTAATCCTTGTTTAGAGTGTTCTTGTCTCATGTCGCGTATTGAATGACTAAAAAAATAATAAAAATCTTATTTACAGTAAAATCCAATAACAAAAATCATCATAATAACATAAGTAAAGTGATTATATTGTACGTGTATATTGTATTGGTACTCATATTTTTATAATCTAAATTTTGGCAAGTTTTATTTTAAATTTTTAAGCTTTAAAGCTAACAATTTTGTTTTTACTTTTCCACTAGCTGGCCCACACAACTTCGTCTGCGTCACATAAGGAAATTTTCTAACCATTTAAACCTTCTCTGGACTTCTACGAATATTTCAAGTTTAAAATATGCCAAATCGGTTCAGTCGTTCCCGAGTTTTAGCGAGACTAACGAACAGCAATTCATTTTTATATATAAGAAGAAGATTAGACTTGTTTTGCCTACCTTCAATCATCTCTCCATGACCTAAAGGTAGACTGGTAGAGAATGCCTGTGGCATTAAGTCCGCCTATGTACACTCTTTTGTGCATGAAGTTTAAATAAATGAATAAACTATAATTTCGTACACATTATAAGTGTTGAATAACTAATTTCTAAAATTCATAGACTCTTGTGCTATAAAATACAATAAATTTCCTGTCTAACAACAAACTACGATTTACGTCTAATTCCTTATATAAACCAAGGTAATCGTTGTGTTACAGTTAATGAAGAAGATGAGCTCGACGGACACTCCGCTCGGCACGCTGCAGATGTTGCAGGACAAGCAGCGGGAGACACACTCGCCCTACGTCGTGCTCAGCGGGAACAAGAGGGGGGACAACACGTAGACCTTACATAACATTCAATCATAAAACTATAACTTGAAGTATAATATTTTACTTTCAGTTCATTTCAATAACACTGGTTGTAAAATGTAATACTCAGTAAATTTATATTTTTTATCAAATTGTTTAAATTTTTCCCACTATTTGTAAACAGTATTTTGTCACTCGTGTGTCTTGCTTAACATAGAATAGAAATAAAATGAAGGAACATGTAATTTTTATTAATAAACGGAAAATAAATAAATTTGTAGTTTTATTTTATTGTCTACAGTGAAAACTCCTTCAGTAAAACATACTACCATAGATAAGGTTATTCTAGTCTATGGAAGCGATTGACATTATGTGAAGTTTATTAATTGTGTGATTTGCCTTTGTGGTGTTAGAAAAAACTTGTATTTGACATCGTGGTAAAGTGTGCAAACATGGAGCACCTTCAAAGCATAGAGAAGCCATTACCAACGGATATAGTTAGTTTCATACCTTACGCGTGTGAACAACTACAGACACCTTTCAACGTTCGGATACTCATCGCTATACAAGGTAAGTTTAGTAATATATGATCCGAGAAACCGTTTTATAATATTATCATGTTTTGATATTTACTTGGCCTCCGTAATAAAACAATGTTAACACTTTATCTTTCAACTTCACAGAAGAATACGTAAGTAAATCTGAAGAGAAATCCAAGAAAATAAAGTCGAAGACCACACTGGGGCAGCGGACATCACGCACCCAAGAGTCTCAGGACATCGAGGAAACGTCGGGCAGCCCCGACACCAGGACGTTGAACGAAGACGAAGATGTCGTCGTATTTACTGTTGTCTTGGACGTCTACGACAGACTCGTAGAACTTAGGTTTACTAGATGTAGAGACATACCTCGAATCCTCTTGAAGATCATTGGTCTTTGCATTCCTTATCAACCATACTTGACTAAGATCACAACACGATGGTGTTCTTTGAGTGGTGTATCTTTATACGAAATCTCGAACTTCTTGCCGCTCTCACAAGTTACTGAGATAGTTTTAGATGACACAGTGCTGCATGAAAACCACTGGATGTTGCTAGAGCATCCCCAGTTGAAAAGGTTATCTCTGGATAGGTGTAAAATTACTGACAGCGAGTGTGTAGTGATAGCCAATAAACTGATCTATCCTCTTCCTGCCGCTAAGACGCTGCTCATGTTGTCGCTGTCGTCGAACTACATCACTGATGTAGGCGCCAGTGCACTCGGCGAGGCTCTCAGAAGCAATCGAATGTTGCAATATCTGAACTTGTCTGGTAACGAAATCACTGACAATGGCGTTACTAACATGTTTGGGAGTCTGACCGAATTCTACTTGACGCCTTCGGAACTTAAAGCGAAGCGAAAACGTCTTCTCGATTACTTGAAACTTAAAAAAGAAGTATACGACAAATGTATGACGGAATTGATAGCATCGTTCAAAGACAAATTCCACGATGAATTAAGCAAGAGTGGTAAAAAGAAAATCACCAGTGCTCAGCCTAAGAAAAGCGCGATGTCCGTGAGAGGAGAACCGAGCACAGTGGATGCCGTGTCCATGAGGGCGGACATGATGACCACGGAGCTCATAGGAGTGTACTCCGACCCTTACAGCGTCGACGAAACTAGAACCTGCGACGAATCCGTATACTGCATCGGTAATCTCTCGCTCTGCTACTTGAACCTTTCCTACAACAATCTCGCGTACACAAGTGTGAAGAACTTGTTAGAAGTATTGCAGTACCAGGAGACTTTGGGCCAGAAAACTGGACCAGGCTTGCTGAGGGTACTCATAGAAGGAAATAATACACCACTAGAGTGTCCAGAATACTATTTCATTGATGAATTGTTAGAGAAAGCTTTAACAAAGGTAGTTAAGCCGGTACGTAAGATAGAGCGAGGGAAACCTAAGGCAAAATAAGGAATTCCTTCAAACATCGCTCTATTACTTATCAATACATTATTTATGGTGTTTATTTTTAGAGGTAATAATAAGTTATTTAAAGTATAGTAATTTCGCTAGTAACTTTTATTAAAACAATAAATAAGAATTATAATACTTCGTGTTTTTAATATATTTTTTTTAAGTACAATATCCCAAAATCAATAAAAATGAACAAGATGTCAGTGTTGCTTGTCTCGCTGGAAGTGTGCTCGCCGCGTGCTGGTGAGCCTGGTGCGGAGAGCCTGCACGAGGGGCGGCGTGCGCGCGCGACGCACCGGCTGCGTCGACGCCATGCGCACTGAGCTGTACACCGGGATCTAAACAATAACAACTATTGATGGTGGATACTTTAGCAACAACTTCACTCTCTGTGGGTACCTTAAAACGATTGGATACAAACTTGATTTCTGTATGTTCATCGTATGCTAACATGGTCATAATGAAGTCACCACCATTACACAGGTATCTTTCATATTGTCTCAACCGTCGTGTAGCTCCGTAATATGCACTTTAGCTTTGAAAAATCAAGAAGTTATACTGCCAGGAGTAGTAACTAACAGTAGGCAGCGAGTCATCGAGCACGATAGGGTCCTGTCGGTCGGGCCGCGGCGGGAAGCGGAAGTAGTCCCCGAGCGCGGGGTCAGGGGGCGGAGCGCCGAACACGCGGCTGAGCTCGGGCTCCGTGATGTCGCGCAGCTTGTCCTCCTCCACCTGCCCCGGCACGTAGCGGGACACCGCGCCGCCGCGCCACACCTGATGACACTCGTATGTTAACCTCTATGACCTTGCTAATAGATAAACCATAAGGTCTAACGAATTAAGGTTTTCTTAAAGAAATTTTGTCAGATATAATTGGGTAGTTTCCACTAAGAATAAATCGGGTGGATTAAGGTTTCTAACTATTGATTAAGATATACAGATTTCAAAAAGTATAACAGTTTATCATAATAAGTAAAGATTATTCATATTTTTAGAAAATAAAATCTAAAAAAATGGGCACTGAGTCACGTGACATTAAACGCGTATTAGAAACTTTTACACGCTATGACATCACACGTTCTCTGTCAAATCTTTTTTTAGGGTGCCCAACCCAGATGCACGACCAATAGAGCGATTTTCATTTCCGAACTAGTTTTCCTTTACCAATTACGAGTATGAGTGAGTTATTACACGACGATTATATATGAACGATCGGTATTTAATCAAGTATATAAATGCATTTAATATACACTGGCGAGCAAATAAATCGACTCCCTTCATACTTTCGCACTCAGAGTGTTCTAATTTAAAAATTATTCTTAATTATAATTTATCATAATCTAGGCTAGATTATGACACAAGTTGGTCAAATTGATGACGACATTTTCGTAGAAGCTTTTCACAAGTATTGTTTATGATTTTTATTGGTAGGTCAGTTAGTGTGACTTTTTTTTTTTTGTTGACGGGAGAAAATCGCCGGACTTCCACACGCCCCGCGAGTGGGGTATGTGGGGGTTGAACCGCACTAAAACCTCCCGCCAATCGCGCTCGACATCCGATGTAATAGGAGTGACAGGACGCGTTCGCGATTGTCGCTCACGTATCGCTCCGAGTTAGTGTGACATGCGTAACTTCGTCTGCTATAAAATTAAGTACTTACACCAGCTCGTTCAATTGCCACTTGTGTTGTTAAAATATCTCTCGAAATACCCGTTCACTTTAAATTATTACAATGGAACCACAGTCATTTTTGGAATCGGTGAAACTCCCACACATAACTTCAAGCTGAGTTCGGACCACAGCCGGGGTCGGAACGATTAAACTTCGAGGGTGAACAATTAAAAGTTTTAGTACGGTTCAACTCCCACAATTATCTATGTATTTCCTATAATCCAGGCATTGCCTTCAACTTAAAAAAAACACCGTCGGGCACCCCGAACTAATAAACCAACGTACGACTCCTAAAAAGCATAATAATTTAATTTTTTCTAGTAACGACATTGGAGTTTTCAAAAAAATAATTTTTTTTTTAAAGTCAGTTTATTAACAAAGAAATTTCTATGTAATTTTTCATACAAAGAAAAGGTTGATTACAATTGGATTTGTAGAAGAAACTTGTCCAGATGTTAACACTCTTAATTCACCGGTGAAAACTAAAAATCTTTCGAGTTTTTTCAACAAGAACAGGTTATATTGACTTTACAGAAACTTTCACGTAATTTTCACCTGAGAGAAATAATTTAAAATTAGTCACTTAAGGTCAGTATCTACTTCAGTAACGATTCCCATAAAAAAATTATGTACCTTTAAGGTAACCGTAGCACGACTTGTTGAAATTAATTTTGCACCGTTTTCCATAGTATTATCTATTACTATCAGTATGTTCTTAAAGCTGAAGTAATGCTCTATTTTTAGTTCATTGAGATATAATGTAATCGTAGCCAATAGTTTAAAATTTTACAACTTTCTGCAAAATTGTCAATTATTGGACGTCGCTTTTAAATGGGTCGGCCACCCTATTTCTATCTGACGTCATAGCATGATATAACCAGCGCCATATTGCTAACAGCGTTTTTCGCGCCGTTTTGACAATTTAAACTTCAATTTAATTTTTATTTATAAATACTGCAAATTTCACGGAAATATTAGTGTGGCGTTATCAGAAGGTTATAAAGTATAAAATAAAGCTATTTCCAAAAATCAGTCAACTACCCAATTACGTGTGCTGGGATACCTAAGTAGCACCTTTCCGTTCACCTCTGCTCTTTATCTATGTAGTTCGTAAACATGCAAAAATACTAGATGTTACCTACTACTCTGCCTTCGGCCTTGCTACTTCACTAAAGCTTATACACACTTCAAAAACGCAGGACCTACCTTAAAAGTAGTAAAACTAGCGACTTTCTTGACGTCGGGCGGGAACCTGGTGGCGTCGAGGCTCCACGGCAGGAAGCTGCCCAGAGTGTGCAAGTACTCGCCGGAGAGGCGCCATACACGGACACTATAGTCGGCGCTACCACTGAAACCACAGGTCGTTTTGGATACCTTAAATACTGCATATTGAACGTTCCAGAAATCACCATCAAGCAACTAGTAGAAATATTTCATTCGCGTTCAAAATTAGAATCCCCAACAATGAGAGCTTGAACAGGAAGAAAGTTGGAGCCCCAAGTTGTCTGAATAGTAACAAAGTCCTAGGTCCCTATAACTTCGTCACCAATTTGGTTGAGAAGGTCAATCCTTCAAAACCAAGACGTCCAGCTCGGTAGGACTCCATATTGACATTCATTAAAGAAGTTCATACCTGAACAACAACTTCAGTTCGTCAATATAAGCGAGTGCAGTGATACATCTCAGATGAGCTCTGTAGCTGTTGAGCAGCAGAGGCAGCGGCTGCTGTCGGACGCTGCGCTTGGCGCGACCCTCGATACGATCGCGCCACAGGAACGGGAACTGAAGACGGAGCTTCGGCATCGATATGGAGACCTGGAATACTAGATGTCTCAACATCTGTGGCAACACGAGTATACATTTCATATGGCTTAAGTTTTAGTTTATGTCTTAAACGACTATTCTTCCAATATTGTATCTTATTTACGACTGCCTACTTTAAGCGTCGAAAACTTATTAAACAAGCTATACTTCACCTCCAGACAAAGGCTTGTGCTTTACAAGGCTCAAGTACGGTCACACGAGCAAAACTTACTGCTACCTTTGGACTGGGGTTCTCAAACACCACTTACAATCAGGTGGCTCGTTAGCTCGTTTGCTGCATACTCGGCAATGTAAAAAAAATAAACTATCAAGTTTTTTAAATCACTGAAGGTATTAAAATCCAACTCACTTCCTCCCCTCGTAGAAAATTCTTCATAAGCCACACCTTGACATACCCGACTGTGGTGCCGGTGAACAGGTAGTCGTTGTCGACATCCGTAGCGAAGGCCGACACATAGTCTCCGGCCGTGTGGATGGCCTGGAACGAGCCCTGGTACCCGCCCGCCGAGTGATCCGACCAACCTTGCACTTGACCGTTCTCCAGGGAGAGCATGAGAGATGCTGAAAAGGAATTCTAAGGTTGTTGATTAAGTGAACATTTTTCGTATTCTAGATATTTGTGTAAATTCGAAGTAGGTAAGTAGGCACATTAAACGTGTTGGAGTGTAGAAGCATTTACAAAGATGTGCTTTCATTTATGTCAAAAGACCTACTGATTGCCACTTTTCAAGAATAAACCGTAATGTTTTTATAAATGACTTCTGGGATGATTGTAGTAAGTATAGGTGTGTGGGCGGTGTAAGCTACTGGACTACTGGACTAACCGACGTTCATGGCGCAAGGCCTGGTGAGCAGGAAGATCATGGCGTGCACGGCGAGGTGCCTCATGGTCTGCGCGCGCGCCGGCAGCGACACGCTCGACACGCGCCTCGCGTACGCCTTGCGCATCGCCGACGACGCGCTCACAGACTCGCGCTCCACCGCGCTGACAGGTACGGTGGGAATGACATGAATCCAATCGCAATATGTTCATATGAAAATTTTGTGAATTGTGACCCATAAAATTCGGAGATTATAAGGCGGTACATAAGCCATAGCGTGCTATGCGTCACATTATTTTATACAATCCCGTGGGCCTTAGCCGGGATTCGGACTCTGAGATTGTAAGTTTTAGTGCGGTTCGACTCCCACATAAACCACCCTTTTTTTAGCAGGAGAATATCACCCGACTTCCATCTGCCCTATAAAACCGTAACATAGTGTGTTTTTCCTGATTATTCTCAAAGTTTGCGCTGTTAATGACAGGCGATATTATTATGTATCAATTTTACTATTACAGTACAAAAAATCAAAGCTAACAGCAACACCGGATTCTATATTCTAGTCTATTAACCTACTGATGTAAGAACATATTTTTTTATTTGGTTCATTTAACTGAGATAAACCACTATATCATTACTTATTGTTTAGTACATCTTATCTTATCTTAATATATATATAAATCTCGTGTCACATGTTTGTCCTCAATGGACTCCTAAACCACTTAACCGATTATAATAAAATTTGCACACCATGTGGAGTTCGATCCAACTTGAGAGATAGGATGTCTTAGATCAGGGTCTGATGATGGAGCTGAAAGGTGACCACAGGAACACCGTCAATAAGCAATATAACCTCATCGTGTTTGGGCTCTAATAAAGCGTCCTGATGAGTACTATTGGAAAATTCCCGGGAACAATTCCTATGCGACGCAGACGAAGTTGCGCGGGGCAGCTAGTAGTTAATAATAATCAAGAGTTTATCCCTTTTTGTTGTTTATACATGTGTTAAATATACGATATACCAACCTAGGTCTCCTCATAGAAGACGCCCTCCTTGCCCCGGAGGAGGCCTGTCCGGGGGAGGAGCTCCGAGCTTCACGCTTCGAGTACTGCATCTTTATACGCAGTGTCGGCTCCGTACACGAGAAGCGACTAAACCATTACAAACATTGTTGTTTTCATGTGACATTAAAAGTAAAACTAATGAGTTTACTTCAAATTGAATTTATTTTAAAACTGTTGTTACAGGTTCCAAATCGAAAATGTACTGTACTGTCTCTGTGACAACCCATTATTGCCTAAGGACGGGCTCAAGTCTCCTAGGATCACGCATTGTCTGCTATGCTTGCCCAATGTAGGTTGAGGACTTCATGTATCTAATAGGTACCTCTTGCCCCATATAATGTTGAGATTGACCTCAAGCTATTCAGTTGCAATATTTTATACTAGTTAGTTTAGTCTAGGTCTAGGCCGATTTATCTTATGCGTTAATTCATACCAAAAGTACAAGAGCAATCCCAATTATAATTATCGTACAATTAGCATGATTACAAGTGTTACCGATAAGGCTGTCCCGTCTCGAGCTTCCACAGCAGCAGCTCGGAGTTGTAGGAGGCGGTGGCGAGCGCGAGGGGAGGTCGGGCGGCGGCGGCCAGCACGTCGTCCGTGTGTCGTGTCTCCCAGTGCTTGCCGGTGCTGCCGGTGCCGCTCTCCTCGAACTCCGTCACGTGACGGTTCCAACCCACCGCTAGGATCCTAACACAGTATTTTATAGCCTGCGACGTCCTAGGTTAACACTTAGGGGGTGTCGCGACGGGAAAGTGTGCCGCAGTGCGTAACGCGTCGCGCCACCCCGCATAACCCCGTGCTGGGTTCTGGCCTCAGCCGGGGTTCGGACGCTGAGTGTGAGCGGTTGAAGGTTTTAGTGAGGTTCAACTCCCACATACTCCACCCGCGGGGCAGGTGGGGATCCGGCGATTTTTCACGGCAATTATTCCAATTCTTCTCGCCGTGTAAACCATCCTTGATCTTCCATGAGCATTTAAAAAGAATTGGCCAAATTGGTCCAGGGGTTGTTGAGTTATGCGCTTAGCAACTAATTTTGCGATTCAGTTTATATTATAGAAGATTATGGCGAACGGCCCACCGTGATTGTAAGTGTAAACTTCTGCAATTTCAGGACACTGCGAGACCATTACCTACGATATGTTCTACTACTGGTCTTAAATGTAGTTCTAAGCATTTTTTTAAGCTTTGCGATTTGTACCAATGTACCATAACTATAGAATGACCATGCCATAGAATGAACTTCATTATTTTATGTAATTGGCTTGTCTGAGCTACCAACATTCTTGACCTTGATAAACGACACAAAATTTTCGTTTTAGGTAACTCCTGAACTATACTGAAACTAACATCAGTAAAGCCTGGAATTTATTTCTATTATTCTATTTAAGGTACGTCTACTAAAAAAACATAATAATATCAAAAGCATATCACAGCACCTTCCTTCGACCCAGTAACAGCTGGTCACCTCACACATGTGCTCGATGCCCATCGTCCGCAAACATACTCCTGTGTTAAAGTTCCACACCTATTGTAGACATATTATGAAGTGGTGAAGTGTTAATAACATTAAAATTCATTAGCTTACTTGTTGTTTTGATCATAAACTAAAAGTATGCAAGAAACAGTTTAGGGAGAGTAATTTAAATTATAATTTTTTTGTTAATTTATTTATTTATTTAATGTTACATCAACACAATAGTCGTGGTGGCCGAGTGGTTGAAACGCTTGCCTTCCGTACGGGAGGTCGCGGGTTCAAAACCGGTCGGCTTGTACCTCTAAATCTTAATATAAAAAAAAAAGATTCATGTGCAATTTTTCACAACACTACTGGCTAAAAACGGTGAAGGAAAACATCGTGAGGAAACCTGCATGTCGGAAAAGGGTTCTAATAATCTTTTGAAGATATGTGAAGTCCACAATCCGCACTAGGCAAGCGTGGTGGACTATGCCTAACCCCTCTTCGGAGGAGACCTGAGCTCAGCAGTGGGCAGTAAAGGGTTGTTACAGTTACAACAGAATATACACTTTAAAATCTAAATTTTAAATTTTATGTCAAAAATCTAGCAGAAGAATACCCGGAAGTATATCATCACTATATCAAAATAGCTCGAGTTTCGGGGTTTTGAATAGATTTACTTTTAATGTAATTATGTTTATGTATTTTGTTAAACTACCTTAAGTGATCCGTTCCTAGCTCCCGTCAAGAGGAGCTGGTACCCAGGGTCGAAGCAAGCCGCCGTGATCTCGACCGGGATCAGCTCTCCGTGGAGCAAACGGGTGTGGGCATCACGTATTAGTGTGTTGCGTTTTCCTTTCATATATTACGAAAAATAATTACCTCATACTTATGTAATACTAGCTGACCCACGCAACTTCGTCTGCGTTACAAAGGGGTTCAAACAGTACTCGCAATGCCGTCGAGTTATTATTTTCGCGGCCCGATGTTCACCACATATTCATTGCGTTTTATACTCGTAATAACTTCTAAACGAAAAGTCCGATTGGAATAAAACAAAAAGTAATTTACTTCTACATTAATACTCTTGATAACATAATACTTTATTTGGATAAGGATTAATATAACAATACTAATTTAACATTAAATTCATTCTTCGGACGAATTATTTTTTTTTTTAACATAAAAGCAGTTGTTGTGACTAAACTATGATAGTTAGATATATGCTCTCGCGGACTTTTTTGTTTGTCTTCAAAAGACCTAAAAACCCGTAGTACATCATTTTGTTCTATTGTCAATAGTTTTTGCAGCGTACGCATAAATAGGTTTAAGGTATTTCACCTGGTCTTACAAATTCGATATTTTCATACGGATCCCTATTTTTTTTCAAAATAAAATATAGCCTATAACCTTCCTCGATAAATGGACATTCCAACAGTGAAAGAATTTTTGAAATCGGACCGGTAGTTTCTGAGATTAGCGCGTTCAAACAAACAAACAAACAAACTCTTCAGCTTTATAATATTAGTATAGATAAGTCACTGTAACTTACTTTATCTAGTGTACAATAAAGTATTAAAATATTTCGTAGGTATAATGTTGATGAGAGTCATTCGGGCAAAATTTATATTATTTGAAGATTCTATTTTACCTAAATACCTATACCTCTTAAATGTCTATAGGTATACGTAAGGGCATCGCGACAAAAAGAGTGCCGTCGTGCGTAACGCGTCGCGCCGCCCCGCTTAATCTCGTGCTGGGTTCTGTCCTTAGTCGGGGTTCAGTTAGGTGTGAGCGATTGGGAGTTTTAGTGTGGTTCAACACTCGCATATCAAACACATTGCACCTAATTTAAACTAGATTTTTTATAATTAGGTAGATAAGTTCACCGAATTTAAGTAGCGCCACCAACCATTAGTCGGATCCCAGTTAATAATGATGCTATCCATCCCGCACGTGATGACGACCTTGAAGAGCGGGTTGTAGAGCACCTGCGCGACGGCGCGCGAGTGCGTGAACCCGTCCGTGTGTTGTGCGTTGAGCTGCTCGTCCAGCACCAGCACCGCCAGCCGCATGGCCGCCAGGATGTACTCCCGGCTCGCGGGGTTGTACACCGCCGATATCGGGGTGCGCTCCCCTACTTGCGGGGGGATGTCTATGTATGTCTGACGGGTGTGGGTGCGTTAGTAAACATGAAATTACAAAATATGGAATTCAGTAAAAAATACCTTAGAAAGAAAAGGACCTTCCTTCGTTCCTTCTTCGGAATTACTCTCAAAAGTCTGGCAGTATGTAGGTAGGACGTAGATAGCGGCCCTTTAGTATCCTCTGATACCCATTAGCAACAGTAAACACCGCCATCGTGGCTGGTCGGCTCGTCCTTACATTCTTCTTAGCAGTAGGTACGCGATATCAGAATAGAAAATGATGATGGATTTTAAGATGTGAAACAAGGTATTCTTGAAAACCTTACCTACCTCTCACTCCCACCTCTGTAACTCCTGAGTCCTGTGTTTAAAATAGGTAATCAAGTTTACCCAGTTGATACGAATCAACGGAGTTTTTTGTATTTCCCATTTCTTAGGAGCATATAAATCTGGATAGCTCACTTGTATACAAACTTGTCCAGGCACATCCCAGACTTTAATAATCCTGTCCCTGGAGAGCGAGTAGATGGTCTGTCCGTTATTCTGCAGCACGATGTTGGTGATGGCGGCGTGGTGGCCGGTCAGCACCACGTTGGCCTTGCTGGGGACGAAGGGGTTCCACACGCGGAGGATACAGTCCGGACCGCCCGTCACTAGGATGTGGGCGTCTTCGTCGAAGGCAAAGCATTGTATGCCCTGGAAGATATAGGTTTTCTACACTAGTTCAACCATGGTTGCACTCATATGAACTGCCTTACACTGTGTATGTAGATATTCTATGGAGATCATTGTTTGATATTGTTTCTCTAAGACTTATTTGTATCGTAATTCATTAAACCTTATTAAACAGAAAAAATAAAGTTAACACTAAGTACTAAGTTTAAGATAAAATGAGACAGAATCTAAATCCATTTATGCTGCTGCTGATTCAGTTAAAAAAATTAGAATTCTTCAGATCTTTAGAAGCTTTATTATTATTCAGAAGCTGAAACAAAGAGCCTACTAAAACAATCATCTTTAAACAATAAAAAGCGATATCCGAACCTTATCAACCCTGAACATGTTATGCGTCTTGGAGCCTGCGATGTCGCACATCAGCAAGGAGTCCATACAAGTGGAGCACGAGACCACACAGTGCAACGACTCGTAGTACGACACCTGACGGACCCAGTCGCTGTGGACGTGGGTCAGTTCCACCAGCTGCATCGCCGGAAGGAGGTGCGGCTGAGGGTCCAAGTTATAAAGAGTTTAGACTTAGTAAGGGATGGTTAAGGAGACTATGATTTGTCAAACCCAGTTGCATCTAAGTTAGGATGAGTTACCTATTATGTAAGGACTCGTGACTACTATTACTATGTGTTGAACTGAATGATGACAATTATCTGACTCTAATTAAAGGTTTTTGGTCTACGTGATAGATAAAACAAAACAATTTAATTTGCGATATAAAAGTCTCTCACTTTCTTCCTGTACAGAAACGTGACGGTGATGACCATCAAGTGTGCCGTTAGCTCTTGACCGAGCAGTACCTAATAAAACCGGCATAAAAACATACACTCCACCTTTTTCTGTAGATCGACATGTCTGAGTTGTATCAATGCCTTCCCCGGTTCGTTCTTGAAGGGTCCCCGTTTGATCGGTGAGAACATCAGAACTCGCACGTTGCCGCCCACGTCACCGCAGATCAAGATACTTTTCTCATTTATGTCCTTGTGGAAGCAGTAGTACATTGTGCAGATCTAGATAAATAAATGAGAACTACTGTTGTTCACAGTATAACTAGAGAGATATATTCTAAACTAGAGAGAAATTTCTTAAAAATCGAGGACGTGCCCAATTATAATTTTTCAAACTTGCATTCTTAGAAGGCCTACTGCGTAGCCACACAGGCTATAATGATTGACGAGACAGGTCATGTTGATCAGCATTATAATATCAATATGCTTATAGGGTGGTTTATTGTAGTAGTATAAGTAAGACTAGCCATAAACTCCCAGCTAGTAATAACGATCTTCAGCGTGAAGGTCTTGGCGGTGCAGTCGTAAAACCGAAGATCTCTTTCCGTGGAACTCGTCACTATGATGTTGACATCAGGCATGCAGACCAAATCCGTCACCCAGGTTATCCGAACTTTTAGAAAAGCTGCGTCGAAGAAACAATAACAACATTCATAATATTAAAGTTATTATAATTATTCGAATTATATAAAAGTATTACCTACTATAAAGGCAGTTAAATGTAGCTACTTCTTTGACGACATGCTGCTGCCGTTTCAAATATAATATTTAATTTTATTAATGAGTAATAATAAGTGGATTAAAAGTGGAAACCCACGTGAAATGCTATACGCGCTTTACGCCTATGAACTTGTTTTCTGCAAATCACGATCTAGGAAGAGCCATGCATCTAAACAATTAACGGAAAATACAGTCAGAGAATAAAGTTCAGAACTAACGGCTAGAGGAGAAAGCGGTCCTGAGCAGAGCCATGTCGAGTGACCACCAATTGATCATCCCGTCACGACTGGCTGTTATGTAGGTGCCTTGCATTGGATCCGTACTTCGATCCTACAGATTATTAGATTATACTTATACCTTTCGATTCTATTAAAGGTTTTTTACACAAGCAAGTTATTGATAATTTGGTGAATGGTGATAGAGTTAAGGTCTCAATGGGGAATCATTCTACCCAATCCCATCTGAGAGGAAAAATTTAGAGGAACTACGAGTTTGTTTTTGGGTGATTTTTAATTTGGTTCGACTCACACTAACTCCTTTATCGCTCTTCGTACGATTAGATAGGTACTCAATGAAATTGCTTTGTGAAATACGGCATTGAATAAAGCTGTCGTCGAACTTTTTTCTTTGCAAGTTTAACAATGTTGTTCCTCAATGGACAACTGATTATTTAGAAAGACCTTGGCAACATCAGGACAGAAGCATATCCGTGAAACAGGATGTCGGTGTTGTGAGCGCATGACGGTGGGTAGACCCAAAATGGGCGGCTGCAGAGACTCGCGCTGACCCTCGGCTCCGCTCGCGAAGTAACCCAGCAGTAGATGAGACACCAGGTCATCCCATTCTATCTCACCGGTGCGATTTGTGTTAATCTGATGTTAAAATTACTATCATTAAAGGATTTTATAAATTTGCTGGCTTGGTTTGGGTTGCTAAATGTACAATGAAATCCATTATATTTTGCTATTTTTATATTATTACCTTTGGAGGGATTATTAGATAGGATACAATATCGATATGTACCGATGTTAGTCTACCTAATAGGAAAACCTAAAAACATTTCTGTATTTACTAACTTTCATGAACAATATTTTATAATCCTCGTCGTCATATTCAACATTAAGTAATGTTCGTAACAGATTTCTAAATTCATTTGGTAACATTCTATTTCTATTTGCTTGGAAAGCCTCCTTTATTTTTAACATGTCTGTGATGGTGCAGCGGTCATGGAGTGGTGCATTTTTCCATCGATTGATATTTTGTAGCGCTGTACTTGCTTCTGATTTTGTAGAGAAAGTTAAAAGAGATTTGACATCACTTTCGTTAGCCATTTCGATAATTAGTAGAAATAAATCACAATTAACAAAACATTTTTAAATGTCAAGAGAATACACTCAAGGGTGCTCAATGTGGTGCTCGAGTGCAAGTGGAAGTGCTTACTCAAAAGACCCTTGAAGAGTTGTGCCTGATTGTGCCAAGAATAGAAAGTCTTATCGGTTTGAAATATCATCGAAATTTGATAGAGGTTGTCACAGTGACACCAATGAGTGAAGAAATTGGTAAATTCTGATAAATAAGAACAATTTATATAAAACTGATAATTTTTGGCTAATTAATTAAATATTCGCTGACTATAAACTATTTTTAAAAATGTTTGAATCTGTCAACTACACTAACTGTCATTTTTGCCAAAACTGTCACTGTCTCAAAATAATAACCTCAATTTTTGTGTAAATATTCAAAATATTCGAAAATTTGGTGCTAGAAATAAATAAAAAATGCATCTAACATTGCGTTTATTATCAAATAGGCATCCTTCATTCATAGCCCGTACAGTATTCGTACAGAATAACGATGTTGATAATGCTTGTAGATTGGTCAACAGAATAATGGGTAAAGAAGGCTTGTTAGCTCAATACAGGCTGACCAGATACTACGAGAAGCCTTTCCAGGTAATATTCTTCTATTTTTCATTGCATTTTAACTGCAGCATCGATAGAACATTGCCTCACACATTCTTTTTAGTCAATGTTTATATTATTGTGAGCTCTATCTATTTCGTACTTAGTACTACATTGTTGCTATTTCAGACCCGACGTCGAGTGAACCACGAAAAATGTAAAGCCATCTACAATGAAGACATGGAGAGGAAAATACAATTTGTTCTCCGAAAAAATAGACACGAACCCTTCCCTGGATGTTATTGAATTAAATATATTGTAAATTAGAATTTATTGTTATGTTTTAGTAAATAGATAATATTATTATATACTGACTTTTACTGCTACTCTTTCTAAAACACATAAAAGAAATATATTATGGTACTACTACTAGATATTAACCTTTTCAAATCAAAAATACACTTCTAACTTTGTATAAATTTGTTTACCTTTAAAATCTATTGTTCAAATCACTTATAGACCTAAAGTATATTTATTATCTCAAATACAGTATATAACTAGCAATACAAAATTTAAGGGATTGAATGTATAAAATTGAAACCACAATAAAAAGTAACACAAAACAGTCATTTATTCTTACATAAAAATACACATAGCAAAATATGTACAAGGTACCCAATTACAAAACTATTGTCTGGTACATAAAGCTTATATAACCATACAAAGCTAGCAAGACTAGTGTAGGCAGTGCGTCGCGGGGCGACCGGGTCCATCGTCACGTGTGAGTGGGACAGCTGTCTCTCCGTCTCACGTAGAAGTGGTATCGGTAGCAACGGTGACAAGTCTTGATACCACATCTGTAGCTCAGTCCACCTTGAGGCTTCCCTTTACAGTACTTTAGGCCACAGGGATACCAGTTTACACATACCTGGAAGAGAGAATTCAACATTATTACTGCCATTAATTTTTGTATAGTTCAAGCACAACTAAGTCCACTAACTTTATAAATTACTAGGGCCTAAGCAACTTCGTCTGCTACGAAAAAAAAAAATTAGGGTTGGACTACCCCTAACATTTGGGGGGATGAAAAATAGATGTTGGCTGATTCTCATAGATACCGGATAAGCACAAAAAATTTCATCAAAATCAGTCAAGCCATTTCGGAGGAGTATGGCAAGAAAACTGACATGAGAATTTTATATACATATTAGATTATTATGTATGTAATTTGGGAATATCTGCTATATTTTCACGGCCTATATTTTCCAGCTCACCTCTAAGTGACAAATACAGTCTTTAGTTGGGTCAGGCTCGGAGACACAAGCTGCCAGAGGAGTTCCTTCAGACACATCTGAAGTGAGGGCGTGTGCTGGAAATGGCGTCACTGCTAATGTATACGACGACTGCTCCAAACCTGAAAAATAATAACATGTTTTATTTTCTTTAGGAATTCGATGTTCATTTATTTTACATACTAAATTAGCATTGAGGTTCGTAAAGAACAGAAAATATGCATTTTAGAATTTTAAACATAATGTTCAACTAGTTATTTATGTTTGAGATTTGCTATTATAACATTAAAAGTTGTTTCAGTTTGTTGTACACCTTTCTAATATATCTCCTTTAAGCACAGATCTAATACATAAGACAATGCTTCAATAAAGAACATAAACAATTGAACTATGTAGAATTTACCAGGTCTGGGTGCCCATCGTGCCAAATCCGCAGCCCTTAAGTACATTCTATCTCGTGCTAGGGCGCAGTGCTTCGCCGCGGCGGGTGATAGAAGTCGCGTCGCTCGCCCCGCCCACGCCGTAGCGGTGGTCTGACGCCACCCTTTATCTTCTTCTGCCATTCGAACTGTGCCTGGGTTTTTCTGTTGCAAGGTACAAACTAACTAAAGGAAACTACTAACTACTGTAATGACTGCTTAAGAGCATAGGGCTTATTGCTCAACTGTGAATGCCAAATTTCACCTACAGATGGCACTACCAGACAAATGCCAATTTTGGTAAGTTCCTAGTTTATTGAAGGATATATTACATAGTTATAATTTTTAATTGGTTTTGTGAGCATTTTGCATACTCTTTTTTATTCATTGTTGGGTATTTCACACACATACTCTTTTTTATTCATTGTTGGGTTTGGGTGTTGGGTCACAGAGCAAGTGTTTGCATGTCTTATAGGTTCTTAATGCATTTTAATGGATAAACAGTTTCTGTAGCAGTAAGCACACTATGAAGTAAATCAAAAAGTTTTATTGAACTGGTCACTGTATTTTGTGAAGTTGCTTTTCAGATTATTTCCAAGTACCTTATTTATTTAAACTGTATTTAAACTTGTAATAATGAATGCAACAGAAATTGGTTGTATTTGTACGAGATTGTATTAATCAAGTAAACATTTTTGCCTATAGTACCTGTCTAAGCTTGGCCATAGCATCAGGTGTAATGAAGTCAGCCTGTGCTGAGTGCGTCAGGAAACACAATGTTTGGTGACCACTTTGACCCAGCTCCTCTTCCCCCGGCAATATTACCTTCATTGCTTCTACTTCCTGAAACATACACATGTTACAATTATTTCTATTTTTAATAACTAAATTTCATGAGAAAACATTAAAATTTACTAACAAATTTTTTTTTTGTACACTATTACTAAACGGGTTCTTACCAAGATTATGTGAAATGTGAGTTCGAGTTCCAGTGGTACCGGCAAACAAACGAGAAAGAGGGTAGACAGATTTGTCTGCTCTTAAATGACCTACCCGCAGTTACTCAGTCTTCCCGTGATCATCGTGCTTGCAATAGCGCTGAAGAGAACCCATTTAGTAATAGAGTAAGTGATGAAGATAACCGCGAGTGGGCTGATTACAATATTTACAATGGCTTAAGTTTATTAAATAAATAGTTAAAACTAAATATCACTAAGAGGGTAGTTCTCTATAATGTTGTTTTTTTTTATTGTGAAATAGATAAACAATAGATAGATAGATAGATAGATAGATTTTTCTTCTCTTCCATCTATTTTCATCTTGCGTACAGGAATTTTAATTAGTACTTACATTAGTAAAATCGACTAGTTGCGAGACGTAAACACCATCGAGTCTCATAAACTCCAATGTGATCGTATCCTCAGAGACATTCGCTGTTATGTTCTCCTGCATAACATCGCCACCCTGAGAATAATATGAAACTTACTTTTCACACATATTAGAACTCAAAACTATTTAAATAGAAAATATTACAATAGATATTTAAATTAAAGATAATAAACATTTTTCAACTTACCTGATTCCTAACATTTATGAGAAGCTGATTGTTTGTTGGGCGTACTAAAAAATATATGCAAAAAAATTGAATATGGGATTGTCTCATTTTGTTTAAATAAAAATTAATCACAAAAACAAAACATTCCAGTTCATTTTGATTTTTTTTTGCTTTTGACATTTGACATTTACTTACTTTGTTTAAAACAGTTAACAAAGACTGCTATTAGGAAAAAAGGGGACATTGAACAAGATCTAGATTAAAACAAATTACCTGGTTTAGATCAATTAAAATTCGTAGTTACTACTAAAAATATTTAAACTATCTGTTCTTAATTATTATTTGCGATTTAACTATATCACTTAGCCTAATTTTTATTCACCAGCTGCAATCATTCATTAATTTTCTTAGCAGTCTACGTAAACTTCTGTGACGTTCCGATTGACGCAGCTTCAATGAACAGAAACAAAGGGCATCGATAAAGAAAAACTGTGTGAAACATTTGAATGGTTCATATTTTCTTATTTTCTACATATTGAGTTTGAGATTAGAGTACACACATTTTTGCAAATACCTTTCTTCTTTGAACATCGCAAATTTTACTAAAAATTTTTTGTTTTCTTTTTGAGGTCACTGAGTGGACTCCATTACAAAAATATTATAATACAATACGATTTCGTTCGGCCGATGCGTAACGAACAAAACACGAACGTCACCCGAAACGTAAAGAAGGCGACTTGCAAAGAAAGACATTAGACAGCTGTCGCATCATTTTCAGCTGATTTTTGTGTACGCTTCGAGTTACTACGCCCTGGACTCAATAAGAACTCTTAAAACCAAGGGTATTCAATAGCCCAGTTAAGTAGCATCGATAACAGTACAGGTAAAACTGGCGCAAGGTCAAAACGGAAGGACAAGACGGAGTGGAGAGGTCGGCAGCGTCGAACAAAGGGAGATGGTCCAGTGAGCGCGCGGGTGGTGGAAGGCGTGACGTCACTGGGAGACGGTGTCTCGGCCGATGCGGCGGACGCGGTGCTGATCTCGCGGCGCGCACTCGCGAGCAGCCTGGCCTCCAGTGAGTCGGGAGACGAGGGCGCAGGGCACCGGCCGCCGCGCAAGCGGACCCGCAGGCTGTCTCCGCCCGCCATCATGCACCAGCCGTGCGCTAACGGCGCCCCGCAGCGCCACCTCAACGGCGACGCGACCAACGGCGACGTGCCCGCTCGCACCCTGCCCCAGACCGACCAGGAGATAGTACGCCTCATCGGGCAACATCTCATATCCATTGGACTTGAGTGAGTATTCAACCCTCACCACCACATTCATGTCCGCTAACTATCTATCAGTTTATTAAGATTAAGTGTAGGAGTACAGAATGAAGGTTGTTACCATCCCTTTGTTGTCTGTGTTCATTCGTGTCAAGATCAAGGTATCTGGTGAGACCAGATACAAGAATTTATCTTTAAGACTGAGTTCCTTCGACTGTTGATTTCATTGTTCTGGATGAGTGTTACAATAATATTTTCATAATTATTTTTGGACAACAAAGAAACTTAGGAGCTTTACAGAATGTATGAGTTGTTCAAAATTGAAAAGTATTTAAATTTGCAATATGTTAAGAACTATGAGTATACTAATTGATGAAACATGTGATTACATTTCAACAAGTTTAGCATTACAATGAGATGTGTAGGTTTTCCTGTTTGTAAACTAACTTGTGTTGTTACCTTGTTGAATTTTCATATAGAATAAATATATTATATGTAGTACCTATTGTATAAGAAAATAAAAAAAAAATGTTGTTTTGAAAAAAAAATCTGCAATATTCTGTATTGTATTAAATTATGCAATAGGATTTATTTATGATTGGAATTATTCTAGAATTGTGATAACAATGAATTGTAACAATTGAAATGAGATAACAATTATTCCTTTAAAAGAAAGATAATTACAAAAAATGCACTTTTCCATCACTTGGAATACAACCTTGAACATTAATTCTTTTATAATGTTTGGAATTCAACAAAACTATCTAAAAACAGAATGATTTTAGTTACATACTTTCATGTAAAATATCTTTGTGGTTTCTTTTCAACATTGGCAAAAAAATATTTATGATTTTAATGTTACTCTTATCTGTATTTTTATCTGTGAAACATTTACATAAAACTACAAAGTTGAACAATAATGCTAATTAAAATAAAATGTAGTTTTGTTATGAAATGTCAAATGTGAATTCCTATTTATTGTTGATCAATGGTTGCATTAATTGCAATTACCATTTCTGATAAGATAATCACTTTGAGGAATTGTTGACACAGTTATCTTACTAGACTCATTGTTCTACTTAAACATTTTAGATCATCTTGAAGTCATGCAGAAAAATATATACTTTATTTATGAATAAAAAAATATACTGATTATATTTTAAGTTGAAGGTTTATCATAGACAATCATAGTAAACTAATTCTACAATTCTGAAATTCCAAGGCTTTTTGCATAATAATATTTTAACTCAATTTAATTGTGTTGGATGTAATCAACAATCTAGTTGAATATAGTAAACACATTTCACTAAAAGTGAGAAAAAAATCTTATAAATTGTGTGAATGGAAAGAACTATCAATGGTTGCTTATAGTAATATTCTCATTCACTTGCTTTTCGATATCTTTTCGATGTTAATAAGCTGGTTTCCCACCAATAGTGGTGCTGTCACTCATGAATCACCTTAACAGCGGCAGGTCAAAACTTTGGCTAAAAGTTACAATTGTTAAATAGTTTATGTTCAGTCGCAGTGCCGCCCTGCTTATGGAAGAGTCTGGTCTCCACTTGGAGCACCCCGCGGCCGCCACGTTCCGACAGCACGTGCTCGCCGGCGACTGGGTCAAGGCTGACCATGACCTGCGCGCGCTGCACGATCTCCTCAGGGATTCGCCGCTGGTCGACCCTCATAGCCTTAATGTAAGCTGAGTTTATAAGGGTTTTAATCTATTTGGAATGGAGTCTCTTTTCGTGTGGCTAATTCTATTTTATTAGAAGATCCTTAACTTTAAAAATTGAGCTGTTATCTAAAGCACACAAGGTCTGATGTTCTTCATAACAGAGCTGCTGCCAGGTTGGGTGTAAACTGACAGGGAGTCGTGTTATGTGTGCCAGGAAATGAAGTTCCTGGTGCTGGAGCAGAAATACCTGGAGCACCTGGAGGCGGGGCGGCTGCTGGACGCGCTGCACTCGCTGCGGAACGAGCTCACCCCGCTGCAGCACGACACGGCGCGCGTGCATCGCCTCTCCGCGCTCATGATGTGCGCCTCGCCCGCCGAGCTGCGGTCCCGCGCGCGCTGGCCCGGCTCCGGTGACGTCTCGCGACAGTCCGTGCTGGCCAGGGTGCAGGTGAGTGTACACACACACACACACACTTACAGACACGTTGGGTTGGGCTCAAGAAGGATCAGGCAGAGTCCACCACGTCCGAATGCGGATTGAGGACTTTTATTTGTTTATTTATTTAAATATATAATATATTTACTTTTCCCAATTTGCAGGTTTCCTTACGTTTTTTTCTTTCACCGTTTTAGCCAGTGGTGTAATATTGGAGAGGTACAAGCCTGCCAGTTTGAAACTACGACCTCCCGTACAGAAAACAAGCTCTTCAATTATTCCGCTACCAGGACACGACACATACAATGATTGAACATTAAGTCACAATATAAGGTGTGTATTCAGGCGCAGCTCCCGCCGGCGCTGATGATGGCGCCGGGCCGGCTGCGCGTGCTGCTGTCCCAGGCGACGCAGCAGCAGACGCAGCGCTGCCGGTTCCACTGCGCGCCGCGCCTGTCGCCGGACCAGGACCGGATCCCGTTCACGTTGCTGGCGGACCACCACTGCTCGCCCGACGCCTTCCCTATACACTCTCTACAGGTGCTAATTTAAAACTCCTTTTGTTATTGCTCATAGTTTTGAACTTCTGTACCCTATCCACTCAACTGGGACCAAAATTGTCATTTGTCTAGTAGCGCCATCTATGGTGACATTTGACAGCAAAACAAGTATAGGTATAAATGTTGGTTAGTCGTTTAACCACTTGTCTGATGCTAATTTTGGTTAGTTCCCTATTGAGTTGTGAATTTAAACTCTTATTATTATCCATTTTATCATGAAGACTTGACTTGTTTAGGTACTGAACGAGCACTGTGACGAGGTGTGGTACTGCAAGTGGTCCCCAGACGGCCTGAAGCTGGCCAGTGGCTCCAAGGACAACACCGTCATCATATGGGACTTCGACCCTGAAGCCAAGCGACTTTCCTTTAGGTACACTTACATTTGTCACAGAATTTTGTTAAAAGTTATTTTTTTACCATAGAACTAGGTATGGAGTTGAGTGAAGGTGAAGACAGCTGATAAACTCCGAGAATAACATGACTTTTTAATGTTGGCTGTTCTTGGCTGTTCCGTAAATGTTTTTCGACTTTAAAACTTCAATCCAATTCGGTTCATATTATCATGGTCCTTCGAGCCGGAACAATATCAATGATAAATATCACCAAATATTTAGATGATTGAATAGATGCACTTTCCAAATGGGATTATCAGTGTACAAGCTTGTTTATTTGCAGGAAGTCCCTGGAGGGTCACACGTACGGCGTGTCGTTCCTGGCGTGGAGCCCCGACGGACGGTACCTCATCGCGGCCGGACCCGAGGACTGCCCCGACCTCTGGATATGGAACATGGAGGTACTCGCGCACTACAGAATAACAGGCATTGAGTTCTCGATATCCATAAGCTAATTAAGTTGGGATTTCTTAAAAGGTCAACCTTAGGACGATTACAGTTAGTGGATTAGAAGATGAGACACTTCAGAATAAAGCTGTCTTGCTCCGGTCTCAGCTAGTCTTTTTAAATTAAAAATTATTGGCTTTTAGAACCTCCCAACTAGAACATTCTCGAATGGTGGAATGTTATTCTAGAATCTTGTAGAATTGTGTTTTGCAGAGTGACAGAGATAATGACTGTCTCGCTCACATTTTTCTTGGCCATTCTCGCAATAGTATTTTTTAACGTTGTTTTTTTGGCATAATAAAGCTATAACATGTTATTTGTATTCAGACGGAGCAGCTCCACCTCAAGATGACTCACTCGCAAGAGGACTCGCTGACGGCGGCCGCGTGGCACAGCACCGGCGACAAGTTCGTGTGCGGGGGAGCGCGGGGACAGTTCTACCACTGCGCGCTCGACGTATGTATACACACACACACACACACACACGCAGGAGAACTCGCTGACGGTATGGCGTGCGCAAATCTCACGCAAGACCTTCAGTACCTTAGCATCCGTAATAAATTTTATAAGTACATGAAAGTGTAAAATGCGTGTCTGTACTAGCAGGGCACGTTGCTAAGCAGCTGGGACGGCGTGCGAGTGAACGCGCTGTGCTGTCGCTCCGACGCGCGCTCCGTGCTCGCCGCCGACACGCACCACCGCGTCAGACTGTACGACTTCACCGACCTCACCGACCGCAACCTGTACGTATACACGCACACCGCGTCAGACTGTACGACTTCACCGACCTCACCGACCGCAACCTGTACGTATACACGCACACCGCGTCAGACTGTACGACTTCACCGACCTCACCGACCGCAACCTGTACGTATACACGCACACCGCGTCAGACTGTACGACTCCACTGACACACACGCATGCATACATACATGCACACACATACACGTATATTTTATTCACGGCATGCTAAAATGTACAGTCATTTTATAATGTACAGTATATTTTTACAAATCACATACAAAGTAGTAAATAGACAGCGTGTAGACCTCATTTAATCGATTTTGTAGTTTTGTTTATTAATATTGCAATGTTAAAGTATGCAGGGCCTTTTTGAATCTATTGACTGCACGCCATTGCCCCATACTCAACACACGCATATACATACCCTTACGACCGCGTCAGGTCGCACGTACACTTGCGCTCGCTCCTACATACACGCACCGCATCAACTATACGACACCATAACACCGCAACATGTACGTACACGCGCACACACACAGGCTCATACAACGTGTTGACGTGTCACGTCGTTTGTTGCAGGATACAGGAGGAGCATGCGGTGATGGCGATGACGCTGAATGCGGCGGACACCCTGCTCCTGCTCAACGTGGCCAACCAGGGCGTGCACCTCTGGGACATACGTTAGTACAAACTCACATTAGTACTAGTTTTTCGCTGTTCGTTTCACGTGAAATGTCTCTTAACTAAAATGTCGATATGTAACCGGGAGTTGTTGTATTTAAATGTGTAACGTCACTGTCGTCAGGCGCTCGGTCCCTGGTCCGTCGTTTCCGCGGGTTGAGTCAAGGCCACTTCACCATCCACGCGTGCTTCGGCGGCGCTCATCAAGACTTCATAGCCTCCGGATCAGAAGATAACAAGGTATTTACTCATCGAATAATCTATTTACTAACAGGAATAATGCTTATGATTGTTTAAAACGTGTTTGTTTTTTAGGTATACATCTGGCACATGAACGGCGAGGAGCCGATAGCGGTCGTGTCGGGTCACACGCGGTGCGTCAACGCCGTGTCGTGGAACCCGGTGCACCACGACGTGCTGGTGTCCGTGTCCGACGACTACTCGCTGCGGCTGTGGGGTCCGCGCTCGCATCGCTGCTAGTACTCTCCGTACGTACCCTGCCTCCCCCTCCCCCTCCCTAGTGGAACCCGGTGCACCACGACGTGCTGGTGTCCGTGTCCGACGACTACTCGCTGCGGCTGTGGGGTCCGCGCTCGCATCGCTGCTAGTACTCTCCGTACGTACCCTGCCTCCCCCTCCCCCTCCCTAGTGGAACCCGGTGCACCACGACGTGCTGGTGTCCGTGTCCGACGACTACTCGCTGCGGCTGTGGGGTCCGCGCTCGCATCGCTGCTAGTACTCTCCGTACGTACCCTGCCTCCCCCTCCCCCTCCCTAGTGGAACCCGGTGCACCACGACGTGCTGGTGTCCGTGTCCGACGACTACTCGCTGCGGCTGTGGGGTCCGCGCTCGCATCGCTGCTAGTACTCTCCGTACGTACCCTGCCTCCCCCTCCCCCTCCCTAGTGGAACCCGGTGCACCACGACGTGCTGGTGTCCGTGTCCGACGACTACTCGCTGCGGCTGTGGGGTCCGCGCTCGCATCGCTGCTAGTACTCTCCGTACGTACCCTGCCTCCCCCTCCCCCTCCCTAGTGGAACCCGGTGCACCACGACGTGCTGGTGTCCGTGTCCGACGACTACTCGCTGCGGCTGTGGGGTCCGCGCTCGCATCGCTGCTAGTACTCTCCGTACGTACCCTGCCTCCCCCTCCCCCTCCCTAGTGGAACCCGGTGCACCACGACGTGCTGGTGTCCGTGTCCGACGACTACTCGCTGCGGCTGTGGGGTCCGCGCTCGCATCGCTGCTAGTACTCTCCGTACGTACCCTGCCTCCCCCTCCCCCTCCCTAGTGGAACCCGGTGCACCACGACGTGCTGGTGTCCGTGTCCGACGACTACTCGCTGCGGCTGTGGGGTCCGCGCTCGCATCGCTGCTAGTACTCTCCGTACGTACCCTGCCTCCCCCTCCCCCTCCCTAGTGGAACCCGGTGCACCACGACGTGCTGGTGTCCGTGTCCGACGACTACTCGCTGCGGCTGTGGGGTCCGCGCTCGCATCGCTGCTAGTACTCTCCGTACGTACCCTGCCTCCCCCTCCCCCTCCCTAGTGGAACCCGGTGCACCACGACGTGCTGGTGTCCGTGTCCGACGACTACTCGCTGCGGCTGTGGGGTCCGCGCTCGCATCGCTGCTAGTACTCTCCGTACGTACCCTGCCTCCCCCTCCCCCTCCCTAGTGGAACCCGGTGCACCACGACGTGCTGGTGTCCGTGTCCGACGACTACTCGCTGCGGCTGTGGGGTCCGCGCTCGCATCGCTGCTAGTACTCTCCGTACGTACCCTGCCTCCCCCTCCCCCTCCCTAGTGGAACCCGGTGCACCACGACGTGCTGGTGTCCGTGTCCGACGACTACTCGCTGCGGCTGTGGGGTCCGCGCTCGCATCGCTGCTAGTACTCTCCGTACGTACCCTGCCTCCCCCTCCCCCTCCCTAGTGGAACCCGGTGCACCACGACGTGCTGGTGTCCGTGTCCGACGACTACTCGCTGCGGCTGTGGGGCCCGCGCTCGCATCGCTGCTAGTACTCTCCGTACGTACCCTGCCTCCCCCTCCCCCCTCCCTAGTGGAACCCGGTGCACCACGACGTGCTGGTGTCCGTGTCCGACGACTACTCGCTGCGGCTGTGGGGCCCGCGCTCGCATCGCTGCTAGTACTCTCCGTACGTACCCTGCCTCCCCCTCCCCCCTGCTAGTACTCTCCGTACGTACCCTGCCTCCCCCTACCCCCTACTAGTACTCTCCGTACGTACCCTGCCTCCCCCTGCCCCCTGCTAGTACTCTCCGTACGTACCCTGCCTCCCCCTCCCCCCTACTAGTACTCTCCGTACGTACCCTGCCTCCCCCTGCCCCCTGCTAGTACTCTCCGTACGTACCCTGCCTCCCCCTCCCCCCTACTAGTACTCTCCGTACGTACCCTGCCTCCCCCTAATGGTCACGTGACAGTAACGAATACCGTTCTCTGCCTCAGGTCAGCCAAGGGGCCGTCCGCGAGCGTCTTGAAGCCGCGGTCTATAGAGTATCTTATTTAAGTCATTACGATTAACTTAAATTAAGACTTTTTAATATAATGGACAGAGTTTAAAGAGATATTTTGTAACAATGACCGCTTGTGTGTCTTATTTTATTGAGCGCTGAATCTTTCAGCGTGCGATTTGTGTGCCGTGATTTAGAATGAACAAATGTATTCAAACACACGATACATAATGTATTCTAGATATTATTGTCTCGTCAACAATCAGAGCAAACCTGCATGTTTGACAAACTGAAATCATTTTACTAATAAACATTTTAACTTTCCTATGTCACAATTTTTTACATTAACTTATGTGTTCTCCCTTTTTCTTTCGTTTATCAAACATGTAGCTTTGATGCTCTGAAATTCTCTTTTATTTGACAAAATGTTTTGTGAATGTGTGTGATCTATGATAAAAATGTATTGCATTATTATATTTTGGGAAGTGCAATAAAACCTCAAATGGAAACCAGAATATAATCATTGAAGAATCGTCGTGTGTTTGAACAGAACTGTCGAAAAATATTTTAAAATATGAAAAGATTGATAAAATATATAAGAGTTATAAAAAAGGCAATTACATGACTTATATTTATCATTGGGTATAGATTTTTATAAAATAATCGGTGGAAAAGTAGAAATTATGACGTCATTTTATTTTCTGCAATCTCAAGCTTAAGACTTCAATGTGAAATAAAGGAAAAGTTTTTACAAAATACGAAGTGTTTTAATCAACTTGAGTCTTTAGATTGGAGATTGTTGAAATTGTCACTGATAACTTCAATATTTTACTTTCTTGGCCAGTAAATTGTTTTGTTGTGAAAAACCGTGAATGTATTAAATCATCTAAAAGTAATATTTTTGAAACAGATTAGAGTTAGAAAACCATTACTGATTTTTTCATTATTATTTATTTATAGAAATAAACAAGATGTCGCATGTTTAATAGATTGACCAAACTAAACGGATTTCGAAAAGTCTAGAAATATTCTGACCTATTTGCTAATATAAATGTTTTCTATTAAGCATGCGATGTAGCAGATTTCTTTGCAAGGTTTAATAATACGTCCAAAATCTGAAATAATTTAATTAAATATCACGGGCCTAGGATCGGTGGTCAAATCAGATTCACTATATTTCGAGACAACTCTACTGCCTTCACAAAATAGTATGTTTAGGAACAAAAGTGTTAGTGTACGGACTGTTGACAATAAATATTTTTATTTTTCTCTTGACAGTTTTGAAATAAAATCACAATTGTAAAACCAACAGTGTGTTTGATGTTTAAATAAAGCTAAAGAGACTGCATTGAATGACCGATGAAATGATGTTTGTAATTTTTAGAGTTTTTTTGTAATTACTTTAAATTTTTAGATTGTAACTTTAGTTTTTGTAAGTCGCGACTGACGCGCATCCGTGAGGATGACCGGGTGTACCGCGAAAATGATATTTTGACTACGCGCTGTTGTGACGCAAACGATATAGCTCGAGAGCTAGTGCCAATTTTTGGGTATGTATTTAATGTAGAGATTCGTTCAGCCCATCTACTCAGTAGCCAGGTCTGTAATTCCGAGTTGAGATATGTCAGGAGAATTATGGACAAAGTTTTCAGCTTGCCTCAAATATCTACCCAAAAATTGGCACTAGCTCTCGGGCCAATAGGATCACAGATTAAACCATCATTTCTAAGCTTTATATGAAAGGTGCCTTTGATGTAATCTGTGAATCCTGTCGCCGCAAGAACAGAAGACAGTACTTGTCGAATGCAAGTGACTCGCGCGAGTACTGTATAGCGAGTACAAAGGAGTTGTGTTTCTTGTACGAATTAAACATAGCATAGAGAGAACGTCGAATGAACGAAGTCGGCCGAAAATTGATTTGTTCAGATTAATTATAAATAAATATCATTAAATTTTTTATTGTAAATTGTCTTTTTATTTTTAAACCTTATAGGTAGTACCACAAATGGTTTAATAATATACGCATTGTAAGAATATAAATCAGGTTTATTTTGGAATAATTTATATTAACTTAAAAATAAATAAACAAAATATATCATTGCCTAATCTTACTTTTACCTACATCATTGCACATCTCGAAAAAAAATCATGTTGACATATCTAATTAAACAATATCAGTATCTATACTAATATTATAAAGCTGAAGAGTTTGTTTGTTTGAACGCGCTAATCTCAGGAACTACTAGTCGGATTTCAAAAAATTTTTCACTGTTAGAAAGTCCATTTATCGAGGAAGGCTATAGGCTATGTTGTATCCCTCTGTGACGCAGACGAAGTTGCGCGGGTCACCTAGTTAATAATATATTGCCACTAAGGATACTGTCATTCCTAGCTGATAAAGGTGAAATGTATTCATTTCCATTTTCCACAATGCATACTGCAAATAAATATTGCAACCATGTCTTAAAACCACATCTAACAAAGCAACTTAAAAATCAAATCATAGTGATTGTTCAACGGCTTCGCCTCAGTTTTTAAGACATTTAATTTCACAAATCATTTAACAAAGTGTAAGAACTGTTTTTGGGTCACAGATAGAAGCTTCAATTATATTACAGTATAACCAATACGTTTTTGCTATACTACCTTATCACTATTTATTATAAATTAGCAGTCCCAGATTTCTCCACGAGTTCCAGCAGAGTATGTAGTGATGTATCAAACAGTTCACATCTGATGGGCATCTCCAGTGAGTAGAAGGGATTCTTGAGAGCATAGTCTGAATACAGCTCGTAAATCCTCTTTAACACTATGTCTGATCCTTGCATGTTTGTGTCTGTTACTATTATAAATTTAACTCCTGAAAGATAATAATTGTTTTTACATGTATTGAGTTGAATTAATGGTATTGTCATTTCAAAGGTTTTCATGATTAAAATTAAATTAATTTTGAAAAGTAAATATTCTAACAAACTATTGAGAGGAAATAAGATTACAGCAAAGTCAATTGACATTGCAGAGGTCCATGAGCAACAATATCTACTTACAATCATATGTCGCCAGGTAGCTTGTCGGCCTACAAGGTAAATAAAAAAATCAACATATTCAAGAAATTATTCACATACCAGTTAGTGTTTGAAAACAAGACAGTTTGAATGTATCGGCCGTCAGTGATTCAATTCCGGAGCACTTGGGAACGGGACTGAGTTGACTGGCCAGAGCAAACAGTGGGTAGAACATACTGGCCAGAACTATCTTCTCATTTGTAGTTGCTCGCACTCGACCAAACTTTAAACTTAGAGGATAGTTTTCCTAGAAATTGAGGAATTAACAATGTTGTTTATTACATTACTGAATGAAGGTTTAAGACACATTAAACATTGAGTTTGCAGTTTTAGATAAATCATATATTTAAAATTAATGTTTGGTACAACATAAACGCAAAATTTTGTTAGTGAATTTGGTTGGTGAATACCTTAGCTTCTATAATATCAAACACATCTCTATTGTCTTCAGTAGTTCTCCCTGTCACAGGAGACCCATTCACTGACAGTAGCACATGACCCACTGAAAAGAAATACATAAAAGTGAATAGCATACAAACATCTCTTGAGTATGTTTAACAACAAAAAATACTTTGTGGTAAAGCAACACAGTAAATATTGTTTTAGAACTTACAAATTTTGTGGGAGGATCCTTTGATACAGAATCAATGTTATTAAGTTATAGAAGGTACATATTTTTAAACATAAATTTATGTTTAGTGTGATGAAATAGTTTACCGTTTATCCCGTCTCTCTGTCCGAATGCCACAACGACTTTCTTGTTTTCATATTGCAGTTTAATATCGAGAGGGAATCCAAATGTTTTCTCAGTTTCAACGCGAGGAATATTGTGGTCGTAGTTGTAAATGAGTCCTCCAGACTTGCTCACTATGTAGATCCCGTATATCACCATGTTTATAGCTTACTCTCAGGATTTCTGAGCTCCATCAACAGTACAAGATTTTATATTTCGAAATGAAGCACAGCTGATGAACTCAATTCAGATTCAATGGACAAATGATAAAAACTTCTATAAATTAATTTGCCTATTTAAATAGTTTACTATTTTTTTTTATGAAAAAATGATTATCTACTTTCAAAAGGACAGTGATGAAAACAATTTTTACTATTTTCTCCGAATCTAGAAATTGCAACCTCAAAAGTCATAACAAAAATCAAATTTCACCAAATGTCAAAATTGACAACTTTTACGAAGAGGAGTGCTGTGTAGCTTCGTAATGAGGCACTCCATCTACCACAACAAAATCATAAAAGTAATATGTGACCATATCATTATTTTATTATTATTCCTCTAATGAATTTAGAATTAAGTTTATACAAGAAAGAAGAAAAAATGTTATCCATTATACCAGATTTTTTACACAACCAACCAGACAGTAAGGATAGGATACACAAGTCTTAATTAATAACCTTAAGAACCTTATAGGTTAAATGTTGCAGAACACGAATAAAGTCAGAGAAAAGACAAGATCTTGTGAATAGTTTCGAAGAATACCTGGGAATGGTTTACAGATTCAATGATTATACAAATTACATTGTGTTGTTTATTACAGTTAAATATCTCTTCTCACTTAACATCAAGTGACTTTTTTTTTTTTAATGGCTTTATTGCCACCGCTTTTGTGGGCGGCCCAGCCAATGTCAGATTTAATAGCGAAGGCGGATTGACCAAAACGTAGCAAATAACACTACTTATAACTCTAATTAAGAAAGAAAATAATTACATATATGTTACATACAAATATACATATACAGGGTGTTGGTGCCCGGTGAAACAATACTTTGAGGGCTTAATCTATATCACATTTCAAATCATATACACATACTTTTAAAACGTAGATGATCACTTTATTTTCCCATACAAAGTTGAAAAATTATTATTTTGTATTATTTTGGACAACCCTATCCTGACCTACATTCAGCGTGCTTTATCTATTTTCACGAACACAGGCGCATGTATCCTGTTTAGAATGTGATTTTTGTCCCGTGTATTATTATAATGTTCTATGATACAGAAGATGACTGGCCGGCTTAAGTCTTTAGCTATTGGTGTAGGTCAGTACGGTAGGGTTGATCCTGCACAAATTAAGACGTAGTTTTCATCATCATCATCATCATCAGCCTATAGACGTCCACTGCTGGACATAGGCCTCCCCCAAACCTCGCCATAACGACCGGTCCTGCGCCGTCTGCATCCAGTGACCTCCCGCGATCTTGACCAGATCGTCGGTCATCTCGTGGGGGGTCTACCAACGTTGCGCTTACCGGTTCTTGGCCGCCACTCTAGAACTTTTCGGCCCCAACTTTTCGGTTCTTCGCACAATGTGTCCTGCCCATTGCCACTTCAAAGATGCAATTCTTTGGGCTATGTCGGTTACTTTAGTCCTTCTGCGGATCTCCTCATTTCTGATTTGATCACGCAGAGAGACACCCAGCATAGCCCTTTCCATTGCTCTTTGAGTGACTCTGAGTCGTCTGATAAGACCCATCGTAAGCGGCCAAGTCTCTGATCCGTAGGTCATCACTGGCAACACACACTGGTCAAAGACTTTCGTCTTGAGACACTGCGGTATTGTGGACGAGAAAACTTTCCGAAGCTTCACGAACGCTGCTCAACCGAGTTGGATTCGTCGCTTAGTTTTGATTAGTTATAACTTATGATATATTATGCCTAGAAAACCCAGATTTGGTGGATGGCTCCTACATCAAGTATACTATTTGCTGTGAAAATATTGTTTCATCGGATTTTAACACCCTGTATAATACAAATTAAGCGTTACGATTTAAAAATTCGAAATTAATGTTGTAAGTGGCTTTGGTACTCGTCTAATCCTATGGACGAACTTCATTTTTGAAAATCTATTTCGACGAAACGACCCTTCAGTGTAATGAACCTTCGATGAATAGTTGTCGATGAAACGTGCTTAGATGAAATGAGTTTCGATGAACTATACGACACCCATAAAATAAGTAGGTATGTTCCTAAAGAACTGCCTGAATAAGTTTCTCAATCATACGAACGTTTTATTCGTCGCACATACAGGGTGGATCTGTAACTTTGGACAATCTGACGTGGGGTGAATGACCTGTCGAAATAAAACATAGCACCATTTTTATTTTTTGGATCGGGTAAACTTATTTTTCCGACATTGTATGGAAAACGTAATACTATCGTTGCGGACTTCCATACTATAATGAATATTTTTTTTATCAAATTCCTAAAATTAAAGTTGTTCTAAGTTTTATTTAAGTTTTTAGCTGAAGAGTTTGTTTGTTTGTTTGTTTGAACGCGCTAATCTCAGGAACTACTAGTCCGATTTCAAGAATTCTTTCAGTATTGGAAAGTCCATTTATCGGGGAAGGTTATAGGCTATATTTTATTTTTAAAAAACTTAGGGATCCGTATGAAAATAGCGGATCGCGCAAAAAATAACGTGACGGCATTGCGAGTACTGTTTGGACCCTTTATAACGCAGACGAAATTGCGCGGGTCAGCTAGTTAGTTGAGTATCATTGTTGACAAGACCCATAAAAATGCACAAATTTAAAAGAGCAAATATTCTAAGAGCGGCAAAATAAAACCTCCGTATGATTGAGGGTTTAAATACGAACAAAGCAAAGTGCATGAAACGCAATATTTGCAGATCTTCACACGCTGTGGACATGAGTTTTCCCAACAACCAGTTTTAGCCATTAAATAAACGAACAGAAGTGTCATGAGTAGGTACGTTGCACTATACCTACGTCCTAATAACTGCTTTACTTTTGGGGTTTTGTAATCTAGAGAGGCTTGAGACTGAAAATTATATTACCTACTGATTATAATATACGCAAATTACTTCCCGGCTGCTGGTCCTCACCACAGGTCCTCACAAATCGCAATTTATCTATAAAATATTTAAAATAATTATTTTTACCCAAACTCATAGGTACATGTAAAATTCTATACCAAAATGAAAATAAACCGCTTCTGTTTTCAGAAATAGTAACTAGCAATACATTACAATTTGCATTGCGGAGGTTCATGAGCAACGGTAACCATTTACGATTACCGGTGGCCCGTTGGCTCGTCTGCCTACATGGCAAAAAAAAAACACAATAACTACAAGTGAAATTCATGTGAGATTGTGTTCAATAACTGTTAAGTAACAAAAAGAGAATCGTCTAATAAATTCTAATATATAAAATTCTCGTGTCACAGTTGTCGTTGCCATACTCCTCCGAAACGGCTTGACCGATTTTGATGATTTTTTTATGCTTATCCGATATCTTTGAGAATCGGCCCACATCTATTTTTCATCCCCCTAAATGTTAGGGGTAGTGCACCCCTCAATTATTTTTTATTTTTTCGACGCAGACGAAGTTGCGTGGGGCAGCTAGTAATATATAAAAACCATAAAAACTAAATGGAATGACAACCATCATCTTTTATGTGAAATAAGAATCATTTGAATCGGTTTACAAAAACTAAAGTTATGTTAAATAACAAACATAAAAATAGTAAATAGTAAATACTATCGAATTGATAACCATTAACCTCCTCCATCTCTGAGAAGTCGGTCAAAAAACATGGCTTTTTTGTTCAAGATTATATTTTCTGTTTTCCTTGTATACCAATATTTATTATAAAAAGTGCAACTATCATTCTAGCAATCCAAGATTGACAGGTTACCAATAAATGTAGTTGAGAGGGTTGTACTTTTACTACTGGACTTAAGAATATGGATAATAGGTTGCGTTCATTTAGTTCAGTATTTCCAAAGTTTACTTTATTGACAATTATACAAATAAATATAATTTAAACTTCAATGCCCACTCTAAAATAGTAAATCTATTTTTATCAATTCGGCCACTGGGTGAAACGAGTAACCTATACTAGGTACTATAATTAGGTAGGTAAACATAGCTACTGCGTTAATTTTTATCAACAACAATAAATATTTTGATGTTCTTTGTGCTCGAGTATGTGGGAGTTGAACCGCACTTATACCTCCTCAAACCTCGCGTCTTAACCCTGGGATTCAAAGTCAGCAAGAGGTCCTAGATTTCTGCATCGCCTCTGTCTGTCTGAAGTCATTGAAGTACGAAATGAATTTTTCCTTATCAAAAATGGCTGACTTTAGGTTCATTTTCTAGTCTTCAGTTAATTATTCAAAAAGAATGCTTAAAAAATTTATTTTTTTATTGCAAGATAGATCAACGAGCTTACGGCCTACCTGATGGAAAGCGGTCACCATCGCTCATGAACCTCTTCAATGAATGCACGCATCTCTATTCTCGGTATTATTGGTATCGAAACTAGGTTTCTAAAATACGCTACCTCATGGCTCTAAGTCGCAATGACAATTAGTGACGTGCAGTCCATAGAAGCAAATACGCATTGCATACCCTAAGGTAAGATGTAAATTTGTAAAAGATTAGGCTTTTTTTACATTACTGCATACCCTGAGCAAAATATACATGAACGCCACTATAGTCCAATGCGCGACTGCATAGCCTTCACAAAAAGCATAAAGAGGAAAAATTCACTACTTTTAAAATGTTAGGCCACTCCAGACGTTGATTAGATAAACTGGTAATAAAAACAAACAAAACTAAATACAGGAAAATTGATGAACGAAATCTATTAATAGGCACTGTAAATGTTTTGAAATTATCGTTAAACGGTCTATTGTAATTGAAAGGCAATATTGTTAAAAGAAATTAATGCAATAGTAGTGAATTTCAAAACGCATCGTAGGATGGCAATCGTCATCAGTACACTTCGCAGAAAACGTTTTCCTCTTGAGCGGCGCGGTGACGAATGTGTACGTCACGCGATGACGCGGGCCTCGCATAAAAACCGCGCTGGTGTGGCGGCCGCAGCCCTAGTACCGGCCTGTTCTCCACCGAGACATCACCCTGGCGCCCCGACATGCCTGCATGGAGTCCTCGACTCCTGGCTCCGACGATGAAGACGAGACCGTGCCCGCCGGTAAAGCCTCCCAAATCAGTGCTTGTGTTCAGTGATCAGTGTCGTTCGGTTTCACGCAACTTTTTGCGGCAAAGTGCATTTTGGTTTTCTAAAGTTTTTGAAAAATAGACTGTGCTTTTTTGAAGTTTTAAAGGACTTCGTGAAAGTCAACTTTGGTACCGTAGATTAAGAACTAGTGTTAAAAATGTCATAACAAAATTATGATAAGGGTTTGAAAAGTAAACATTGCAAAAGCTTCGTTGTAACTTCTACAAACATAACCTATGTTAAGATGACGGAACCACGGAACTTAACTAAATTTGTACACGAAAGAAGTCTTTTATAAGAAGATATTATAATCAATCTGATATTATCAGTAAAGGCATAAGGGCCCATGAAGTGTCCATTAAGTAAAATATAAAAACAATAAATAGATAACTAAGATCTATTTGATTATTCTAATTAAACGTGATAATCAACTGATCTACTAGCTAGCTTGTAAACTGAGCTTAATCTGATAAAAAAATAGAGATAGATATATGCGCCAAATTTACAGCCCCTGCAATACATTCCAACATGTTACACAAAATTATCCTGAAAGTAAAGGACAGAATATGCGTCTAAAACTTTTTAGTAGTTATAAATCCTTAAAAATCTCAATTAAAACTATAGAGTCATTCATTTCTGTAAACAAAACTTTATACCTAGTAGAAACTTTTTAACACAATTTATACCTATAGTTGATTGTTTTTTTGCAAAGTCTGCAAGTACCTAGTTTTCTAACCTATGTCTAGTTCTGACTGAGAAGTGTTGTACGGAATGTACATAAAACTTCATAGATCTGTAATGTAGGCTTTTGATGTAATATCACTTCTAAAACTTTTTATTACCTGGTTAGATTTGCGAATTTGACGTGTTTTAACTTTTAGTAGGTTAGTTTAGTTCGGGACAGATCTTTGAATCGAGATCAAAAATTACATGACTGAGAAATTTGTAAATCATGCAAAAATATTCTTAGTAAAGCTATCTACTAGTATCTACCTAATAATTTTCAGTAAGTCCATCTCACTAGAAAAGTAATATTGAAATGTTTTTGTTACAATGTTGATAGTGACAATAATATAATATAAACCAAAATACTTAGAACGAAAAGGATTCTCCGAAATCGCGTTGTACGAACTGAATTGACCCTATTTTTTATGAAATTTCTAGAATACGGAATATCTTATCAGGAAATAGTTAAAGTTATCGAGCTATTTCAAAAAGTTAAAGATATCTATCGATTTTTTGCTACTATGCAACACTTTTCAACGGCTAGAACATATTAAATTAATTATGTAAATAAGGTAGGTATCACAATATTAACAACTGCATTAGCACAATGTTTTGAAACTGAAAAAATAAAGTTACAGATAAAAGCTACACCTTTTAAAATTTTATCAAACCAAACTTTTAAACGTTGATAATTCGATTTTATTAAATATTATTTATTATGTGAAACATTAAAACAAAATTGTTTTTTTATAGTTAAGTAAAAGTTTTAAATGTAGCAGTAACAGGTATATTGTCACATATCGATTATTATTGGATAAAAGTTCTTAGTCTTTTCAATATATATATTTCAGCTACTATAAAACATCACACAACTAAATCAGTAGTATAGAGTTATAGATATAGAGAGTGGCGCTTATTATTCTAAAAGAGGAAACATCTCTATGGGAACATCATTATGGGCTTGTAGGTGTATGCAGAACAGCATACTTCATTACTAATGGTATAATTCAGATTAACTATAACTCAATTAGTCATATAATTAGTCAAAAGTTCGTAAATAACTACCTATTAAGGAGTTATAGGCCAAATTAACGATAGGTAGGTTTTAATTATTAAAATAAGTTCTAAATATGGCCTGAAGCACCTAGAAATTTAAATGTTTTCCTGTTTTAATGAAACTATTGCCTATGAATCCTATCCGAAATGATGAAGGGGATTTTAACTGTCAAAACTAAGTAACGTTCATTAGAAGTTACGCAAATATTATCTGCAATTTAACAGCAAATACAAGGAAAAACAGAATGCGTTACAGATTACAAAGTTGAGCAATTTATAAGATGTTTTAAAGTTCTTCCGAAAACAAACAATAAGAATTACGAAAATAAGTTAAAATGATTTGACTTAAAATCCTGAAATAATAATGAAGTAATGTAATAAAGCTATAAAAGGTATATAAGCTTTTAATAAAATTCTTTCCAAAGTTAAAAAATATTTAATACAATACAATACAAAACAAAAACTCTTTATTGAAACACCACATATATGTCCATAATTATACGTTACAAAAATTAAAAATATTCACCTACGTAAATTATCTTGATAGAACTTTAAATCTTTCCACCCCATCGCTATTCAGGTATACTCAGTTTAAAAATCTGTAGATACATAGATATTAGGTTTTTTTTAGTTCCTTGTAGTCAGACGAGCCAATTGGCCACCTGATCGTCAGTGGTTACCGTTGCTCATGAACCTCTGCAATGTCAGGGGACACTGCGGGGTCGCTACCTACGACCTAACTTTAAGGATCCTCCTCAAGCCTCGTTTGAAGAAGGACAAGTCATAGCGCTCTGGGAATACCGCAGAGGGGAGCTCATTGATATAATTAAGCACTAAGAAGAGGTATTTGTTGTATGTTGTGATATTTTTAATATGTGAAATAGAATCTATGAATAAGTAATTTTACTAAATTTACTAAGACAATTATTTAACCAATAGGCATAGGCGTTATTATTTAAATACCCAGACTATATTTTTACACTCAGCGTTAGCGCTAGAATTGGACAGAACAATAAGCCTGCATTATTTAGTAGGTCCGTTTTACTACATTTTTTGCCTTTTAGGTAGACGAGATAACATGCCAGCTGATTACTTATATATTTATTTGAAGGAAGACCGACAGCTAAAATTACATAATAAAATTTATAAAAGTAGAAACAGAAAACCAATTGATGGTGCTCACTGATAACTTTAACTACTAACAAAGTTGTGTGCGGTATACTTAATACATAACTAAAGAAACAAACTTTTCTGATATTCTAAGACTAGGCATACATAAAGCGCGACGGAAAGAGTGCTGAAATCGTAATGCGTCGCGTCGTCCCTCAAAATCCCGTGCTGGGTTCTGACCTCAGCCGGCGTTCGGACGCTGAGTGTGAGGGGTTGGAGGTTTTAGTGCGGTTCAACTCCTACATACGTCCGCGGGGCGGGTGGGGATAAGGTGATGTCCTCCAACTTAAAAAAAAAATAGCACACATAAAACATAGTCTAATTATTAAAAAAAAACCATGAGGTACAATGTTAATTGTTTTCTTATAATTTAACACAGATCCTGAGAAATGGGACAGGCGCGACGTGATGCGCTGCGTGAGATGGGTGGCTCGCACGTTCAGGGTAGCGGCGCCACGGAAACACTTACTGCCCGACACCGGCAAGGATCTACTGGCGCTCACCACGCAACAATGGACAGAGGTACGAATCAAATACAAATACATTGTAAACAAAGGAGACCTCTTTAGTACCTAAAGGAAGGTAAACCTCTTACAAAAATAGTGCCTGTCTGTAATAGTAACGAAACAACAAATCTAGTAGCTAAGTACCTCTACAATGCAAGGGATAGGATATTGCCCCTTCGAGGCAAATCCAAAAAGCAGCACAACAACAGGGTCTTTACTTGCAATTAGCAGGTATGGGTACCTTTTTGTGACGAATTAGTGCAAAGTTTCCTGCCAGAATTATGTGAAAACTATTTTGATGTATCACAACAAAGATATGTTTTAGAGAAGGGCATGGTATTGCTATTTCTCTTTCTCGTACCCTCAGTGTGGCGATTCATGATATGAATGGACCTATTTCCTAATGGTCATAGAGTAGACTAAGATTACTTAATCTATCTCAGTTTTTTGAACAACATTAACAAAACTTCAGTTTGCTCACATGGCAGTAAGTTTAGCAGTGATCTTACGAGCTAATAGTGTTGTATGTTGTCTGCAGGTGTGTTCAGGTGACGAGCAGGCGGGTCGGATCTACGATGCGTACATCAGGCATGCTCACGCGAGCGCCACGGGCCAGCCGCCGCCGCCACCGCTGCCAGAACACCAGGCCTCCTCCAGCACGCATGCTGAACCACGTGAGTATTTACACCTACCTGTATATGACAGTAATGACTGTTTTACGTAAGAACCTCTTAGATTGGTAGTTATTGAAACCTGAACCTTTGAATTGCATTGGTCTAATGAGTTGGTGTTATTACTCGCATATTCATTTAGCTGTAGAATAATACTCAAAGCAATTATAAATTAGTGTGATAACTTTACAAACAATGGCGGCTAAACCTTGGGAAAGTGGTAAAATTATCACTAAATCTAAAATTGATGTTTTTCCCGCTTACTTTTTAAGCTATTATAATACGGATAGACCTTTTATTATATCATAATTCCTAACTCTTTATTTAATGGAGTGTAATTTGCAAAAAAATATGCTCATTATCGACTATAAGTTTGATTTGTAAACCAAAAAAATAAAAAAATGCAAAGTTACATTAACATATTTTATGTCTAACAACGCCATCTATCTCACTAATCAGTAAACAATATGCGCGCCAAAATCCGATGAATGAAGGCGCCGCTCGCGATGAGTCACAGCACGCGTGCGCGATTCATTCATCTCTGCGATGTACGCTCTCTCACGCTCACCGACCACTGACTCAACACTTTACCGGGAAATATAACTTTTGGTTTTTACTTTGATTTACTAAATGGATAATTGTAGTCTATTCATGGTCATGAATGACTACTGATGGTACTTATTGATAAAAACATGACTAAATCGAGCCAAAAATGTCTGAGCTGCTTGTAGAATGTTTAATGAATTCATTGAAACGTGTTATTGGTACGTAAAAAACAATTTAATTTATATTTTTCACTTCCGGCGAATTCCCAAACTGATGAACGGATTTTGAATGTGTTTAAATTCAATACATACATATAATATTAAACTGTAGTGGAAAGTTAATGAGTAGAGGGTGTCATCAATGATAACTGATAAGCAAAATCGTTTTAAATATACGATTTATTATCAACACCAGGCAACACTGATAAGTATCCAATTCTCTTATCATCCTGCTCTCCCCTTTGGCCCCAAAGGATTTCTAAATCGAGAGAAATCACCCCAAAACGATAGCCCTTATCTCAATCCCTTCAATGACCGGCCATGATTATATTAACATAGATACAAGCATGGTATTATTTTCTAGTGTGGGTAATTAATAAACGCGTGAAGAATAAACTCGTAGTACCTAATACCTAATAGTTTCTGGGGGCACAACGTCGGTAATCTATTGAATTAAATAAATAAATTGATTAGATTTATTCAGTGATACTGTCACTAATCATTCACTCAAAAGTGTTAAAATAAATAACTACAGTGTTTTTTTAAACTTCTTTAGAAGTGGTAGATGTTACTAGGAGGAAGTAGAAGTATCTAATGAAGGATGTATAAACTCCAAACTACACAACTATGCTTTACCTTTCAATACAAAATAATGAACAAAACTTGTACGTTTTTTCAAAACATCTTTCACATATTCACAGAATCACACTAAAGATTCTCCTACTTGAGTAACGAGGAAAGAATTATAAGAATTTGGCGCCAACTCTCGTATTATTATTGTAATGATTCAATGTAAAATTACGCGGTTGTCGATCTGAGTAAGAATCGGAAGTTGCCAAAAATGCCGGGAATCTCAGCGACAACACGGAATTGCTTCATCGTTCGTCAAAATATTCAGTTTTAAACACATATTAGAACGGTGAGTCGAAATAACGCTAGGTTGTAATTTATTTATTTGTTTACACATGAAAATATGAGTATGTAATAAAGATTTGAGTTTAAATACAAAAGAGAAAGTACATTTTCTAACAATACCGTAACATCACTTTCGTTTTACAAAACTATTATACAAATAATATGTTTCCAGTGTTCCAATTCAACAATCATTCTTTTTTCCCTGAATTATCGCAATAATCACGAGAAAACGCCGAGAGTTTATCAATAGTCTTCATGTCACAATTTGAATAAACATAATACACTATGCAAAACAGGTCTTATGTAACTTCTAGTCTGTTTGTTATAGCATAAGAATACCAAAAAATCAGGTCACAGTAACGAACAAGTCTCGCGCGGATTAGTTACCAAAGATATTACACAAGACTCCCGCGTAGTGCGGCGGCGCCAGGTGCCCCAACACGTGCTAACTAAATTAGATCTTATGACTCACGCAATAAGGGTTCAGTTGGCCAAATAATAACGTTACTAGATGAATTACTGAGTCAACTGAATGAATCACAGTTCCGGGTAAATATTGATTCACTTCCGCGCTGTATGGTGATAATGGTCTCCAGATGAACCGTTTCTAGTTCGCGGGTCATCAATCATCAGCGCCCAACGCCGCCGGTCGCCGCAGGCCAACGCCGTCGGCCCCGCACCGAAATGTACGCACTTGTAACAATGCCCCACTCAGTAGAAAGTCCAAGTAGAGAGTAATTTCAAAAGAAACAAGCACATACAACATCTTTCGAACTAATTAACACCTCGGTAATTTTACAATAAAACCTCATTGATATCTCAACATTTTTAATTTACCAATAATATCATTATTCTGAAAATTTGTTTCAGTTAATCAATTGCACTAAACAGTTTTCATGCAGTGGGTATCTAAACTGTTCAACCAAATTAGGATGTAGAGCCAACTACAACAAGTTCAAGCTCTACTCGCCTTAAGTTTATTAAGAAAACATACTGCTTACCTTTACAAATTATATACCTACTCATAGAAAAAAATGTAATGTTTGGCAGCTTCGTTTCTTACAAAATCTAAGATTTGTGTTGCAGAAACATATTGTGGATCTTTAAATTTTGGCTAAACTCTTGCTCAGTTGCCTACTATAATCTGAAACTGACTTGAAACTCAATTAGGTACCTTGAGCCTTATTTTTCTTATATGGACCGTAATTTGAAATATTGTATTTACCTACCTTTGATTAGTTCCTTAAGGAAAGGATGCATATTTTTCTGTTATTCTCACCATGTATTAAACGTGTACCTACGTGTATCCATTGAAAACATTTTCTCAAAACATCTGTACAAAGTCTCTAATTCTTTAATTTAAAATTAGCCAAACTGTAAGCCAATATTGTGTAACAGTACACACATGCGTTTATCTGTAATCATTGATGCAATTATAACAATTACTCATTATGCAGGCGGATCCAGCACTGGTCAACGATTACTAAATATTCTTAGTATCGGAGAAAGTTCAATAAATTGTGAAGATTACTAAGAAATGTGAAGGCTGATTTATATGTTGAGATGACGATGACTCGACAACGACAAAAACTATTTGCTTGCAGAGTTGCACAATCTAGAAACGAGTATGTGTATTGGAGATCTTTATACTGTCTAATTGCATATAGCAAAGTTAAAATAAAACGAGCAAACTTTTTTTAATTTTTTTTTATTGCGTGATAGATAAACGAGCCTACGGCCCACCTGATGGTAAGCGGTCACCGTCGCTCATGAACCTCTGCAATGCCAGGGCAATGGCCAATGAGGGGCCGTTATCTATCACCTACCGATACAGGACTTTTCTTAAACCTCGTTTAAAGAGGGACATGTCATAGCGCTCCGGGAACACCGCAGATGGGAGTCCATTACAAATCGGAATAGTACGGGGCAAAAATCTTCTAAAGCGAACCATGGAAGATCGCGAATTTGTAAAAATATAAGAAATGTTAGGTTAGGTTAATTACCTATTAATTAAATTGTAAAAGACCGCTGAGTTTGTTTCAGTCTTCGGAGGATGAAAGCATGGGTTGAAACTGGTGATACGATTACTTTTGAAGACCAAAAATATGAAAATTTATATTATTTTTTAAATAAGCTATTTAAAAGAATCCATGAAGATTTAATGTAATGTTTTCGAATAAAGATTAAATCTTTGGTCGATATTCAACTGCTTTAAGTTACTACCTAAAAGTTACTTACTTAAGGCAGTTACTACCTAGCTAAGCTAGGTTGCTTTCAAGGATCTACTATAACGTGGAATGAAACAACACGAGCTGCATCACCTTTAAATGAAACAAATTATAATCGACTGCCTCTAGCTCTATATAGGTTAGCCGATTAATTATGATATTTTATGGAATTTGGTATACAATAATAAAACTAGGTTCTTCTTCAGTGTTCACAACCAAACTGACTTTATTTGTCAAAAAAACATCATAAAGTAAAATTATAAAACGTTCTAGATACAAAAATTATTAAAAATAAAAATATGAAATATAAAGAGTTCGAAATATGTGAAAAAGAGTTCCTAACACAAATAAATGTTGTTTCATGTTTGTAACAATTTCAATTTAAAAGCTAACATTTCTGCAAATAAAATCTAAATAAAACACTACAAAATGTGCACATAACTTATGATATTTTATTATAAACATACAACTTGATGTTTTTATTTAGCGACTTGGTATTGGTCGAGATATAACAGTCGAGTCGAGACACTCCCACGAGTGCGAAAAAACTACAATTTATTGTCCACAAAATATATTATGACTTGTTTAACAAGTGAGGCAAGGACGTTCCTGGGTCACCTTTTGCTTTTTGTCACGAACTGCAATATATCAAGCTTGTTATTTCGTTTTGTTAATTCTGAAATAATCTATATGAACACAAATTTGTGTTTGTTACGAAATTCCGCTTTGAAATGGAGAGTCCATTTCCTCCTCCTCGGTGTTTCCCAAATGCTACGGCTTGTCCTTCTTTAAACGGGGTTTGTTAATATTTTTATTACAAAAATAAAAACGACTGACTTCCATTTCTCAAGCATAACACAAAAACTACCAGTCAGATCTTTATCAAATTTATATGAGATAATGCTCAAATATCTGCTTTCTAACGAAAAAAATTATCGAAATCGGTTTATATAGGTACAAAGAAATACACGCAGAAAACGTATAGCAAATTGTGATTTTTTTTTCCGTTAAAATGCACATTTTTAAACTGTTCCAAAAGTACATGTTTGATCTTAAAATAAAAGTATGGGACCTAAATCCAACCATCTACTTTTATCTGACACCAGAATCATTCAAATCGGTCCACCCAAACGGAAGCTATCATAAAAAAACATACAGACAAATTGAGTACCTCATCCTTTTAGGAAGTCGGTCAAAATAGATGATTAATCATGTCCCTGGATATTGCAATAATTCATAAACTATGGTAACTACTTACCATCAGGTGGGCCGTAAGCTCGTTTACCTACGATGCAATAAAAACGCAATTAAAGGTTGTACTCCGCGGCGGAGCGGATTGGTGACTTCCCATATCTTCGAAGGAGTTTGGACTTCCTTTCCAATTGAAAACAGTTTTGATAGATAGCAATCATAAGATCATTTCTCTGACATTGCGGAGGTACATGAGCGATGGTAACCTTTTCCATCAGGTGGGCCGTAAGCTCGTTTATACGTCCTACCTAGTACAATTAAAAAAATACCAAAATACCTATGCAGGTTACTTCTACGATGTTTTCATTCACAGTTTTTAGCCTGTAGTGAAAGAAAACATCGATGTGATAAATTGCACATAAACCTTTTTCACGTGGTACAAGTCGGCCGGTTCGTAACCGCGACCACAGAAGGCAAACGCTTCAACCATTCGGTCACCACGACTTCAATACTTACCTATTTTATATTTAAATCAGCTTTAAATGTCACAACTTTTAAGGATCTCATAAATTATTTTTAATCCCGATTTCATTACTACGCGAGTACCAACTCATAAATGAATGACTAATTTATGAAAAATATTTTTTTGTTGTTGTAACACTGTTTCTGAGAAGTCATGATTCGTTCTAGTCTCGCCACCCAGGCGCCGTTAAATTAATTGGCTTCAATTTGATGGTAATTTTGACTATGTGTGGTGAGGAAGTTACAGCCTATTTTAATCCGATTTATTTGGGTATTCGAGGAAGTAACACGGTACCTTTGGCGCGGTTTAGGTTTATAATAAACGGGTGATCATCGATCGAAAACGGTTCTAAATTGTTATAGTTTATTTTTACTTTGTTAAGTATAAAAATATGAACATGAAAAATAGGTTTAATACATATAATTATCACCTGTAGCAACGTTATCAGCCCCGACGTTAAAATTAAGTTACATTGTTTTTAAAATTGCTTAAATTACACAACGGATTTTAATCCGGTTATTTTTCATGGATAAAGTGATTCAAGAGACTGATATGTGTAATATGTGTTTAATATATGCGCAGTATGTGTATAATATATACGTTATAGTAGATAACTAACCACAAAATTATAGGTATTTTTTTTTTCCAAACCGGTTCTTTTCCTTTCACGGAAGAATAGCGCGGGTCATCTAGACCTATCAACAATCAGATTGTACCTACACCAATTGTTACACCAACCAATCTTGTAAAAAGTTGTATTTTTCATGTTTTATGTGGTGTTTCAAAAATTCCCTATCTATCTGTATACCTAAACAGAACTGCAAACATGTAACCCTACACTTATTATATAATCTATGAACACCTATAGAACAGTTGTGTTGAACCTGTGGACGACAGTGGACCGGATTCCTCTGCTTTCACATTCCTTCCGTACCTGACAACAGCTGAATCACGGCGCGGGAATGCGGCTCGCACGCTCTGTGAGAACCACGAACCTTTCTATTACCATCATTTATGATTTCTTGTGTGAGCTACTATTTTTTATCGGCGGTCCATTGAATACTTGGTTCACTGTTATACTTCCGCATTAAGTATAAATTCGAACTTATAAAAATAATCCTCAATATTGTCTTCAAATTAATTATCTATAGATAGGCTACGGTAGTTTAGAAGAGTCAACATTTGAACTAGGTAATTCCTTTCTGGTTTTTTTTTATAAGAGTCCTCAAAGGGTTTTTAATTTCAAAGCCGTTTTACTCCATTTTCCTGGTCACCAACGAGTAGGTAATTTTGAAATCTGTTTCGGTCAACAGCCCAATTAGGGCTGTTAACTTTGATTTAAAGACTTCTTTATATTAGTTAGCGGTATTGGTAATGACTAAAAGAGTTAGATAAATTGTAATGAATTTATGATCATGTAGGTGTGTATTTAACTAAATCTTATCAAACCTACTGAATGTTGGAATAGAGGTATATTTTTTGTATAGTTTGTATATTAATAATTTTACTCAAAATCGTGAGCATAACTGATTATAATACCTAATTTTCAGTGGTGTTTATCTAAGGCATGTGGTTTCTTTCATATTGAGCGTCAGCACATGCTAATGAAGACATTTTAGACCACCACTGTGAGTAATGTATTTTTTGCGAGCTCATCGAGATCCGCAATGTGCACAGTCTATTAGGATGTTTATTTGAGTTCATAAAACATGTGTGTATGTGTGTAGAAGTGGGCGCGGTGTTGGGAAGCCCCGCCTAGCTCAGGGCTCCACCTCTTGAGATCATAGCGGGAGAAACACTGCCCTAAGTTACGGGTTGACGCGACGGACTAAGGCTATCAATTTTAAATGGCACTGACCTTTGTGTAACCGCTATACAAAGTCAAAAGTTTGTATTCAACATCAACGAGAATATATGCAGCATTAATACATGATTTATCGTCAACAGAAACTAATACCAGTTCAAAAAATATACCTATCTGTCGTAAGATCAGAATACATGTCCTTTTTAAAAATACTCATTATTACTATCACTATTCTGGTGTAATTATTTAAAGACCCTTTAATCCAACAATGCTAGATTAAAAAAGTAGAATTTTTCGTCGTCGTTCGTGTTAAAGTCACTTTTAGTTGTAGGTCCACTAGTCACTGGAGGTAATCTGATCTTGTTGCACTTTGCAGACGACAACAATAACATTACATACTCGTATGAACTGCAAACTAAATGTTAGTATCGTAATATTTTCTACGTATTTGTTTATTATTTAATTTTTGTCGTTTCCGTAAAGGGAAGTGGACATAAGAGCGGATATAATTTCCGGTAGAGTCGAATGTTATAGCTAGCTAGTATAAAAGCTGCAAGAGAAATTTACAGCAAAGCTTAGACAACCTACTACTTATTACTTTTTTAAATTGTATTTGTCATAAGTTCCCAACTTGCACCAAACCTCAAGTGGTTCTAGGAATCGTTTGCGGTAAGAACTCTACCGCGACGCTGCGACCGGATACAGACCTTAGCGACCTACCCCGTCACACATCCTCTATGAAAACCCGCCATTTGTAAATATATAGTTAGATGCGGCTATAGACGAAACCATTACGTAATTAATTAACACTTAAAGGATGTAGGTTCCTTCAATACATTGTTTGAAGCTACTTATTGATAATGATAAAAAGTTCAAGAATTGACCCATCTGAAATTATTTTCTGCTATTTTTATTGCAAGACAGCTAAACGAGCTTACGTCCCATCTGGTGATAAGCAGTTACCATCGCGCAAGCATCTTTGCAATACCAATGAAACAATGAGTGAATTGGTGAAAAATAGTTATCCTAAAAAACAATAATATTCAATCTCAAATCTCGGTAGGTGTAAGCAGGTAATTGTTACTGGATTTATCGGAAAAATAATAAATACACCCACTTTTCATATTCCGGACATGACGTCTGAACCATTATGTCTAAGAATAACGGCATGAGTTCATATATACCTATGCATGATAAGACTGTAATACATTGCAGCAGTATGTAATCAATTAGCCCACGGTAGTTCGTCGCCCACTATCTATTAAAAATTTGCACACAAACACTTTTAATAGACAAACTGGAACGTATTTTACTCTGCAGATAATAAATTAGAATAATGTAATTATGTTATTGAAAAACGTGTTTTTCAGTTCAATATTTTCATTCAAAGAAACTGCTTACGTCAACGAATGGTTGTTCTGATTCTGATTACTGACATCATAAAAAAGAATATGAATGAGAGTTCAATGTTCTCTGTAATATTATGTAGTAGTGTATTAGATCCAACGAAAGAGTATTCGGGTGTGTATCTACTTTTATAGATTTAAAATTACAACAAAACTAGTACATAAACCTAAGCTAACGTTCGCCCAATTAACACAAATATGAAAAATATATGTTGAATAATTAGTTCATTGATGCTGTTATATTAAAAAAATATATAGTGGTTCGTGTCAAAAGTCCAATAATGTAATCCAAGGTGTAATAAAACTATAAACAGTATATATTCTACTACTGCTGAGACTGGAAACCGAACAATATTTTGGCTTAATATCTTTGAGTCCGTGTATTTGTCACACTTGACATTGGTGAGTCGTCCCCAGTCTTGGTGGACGAGGTCCATAAGAAAAAAAAAAGAAGAAAAAGGTGTAATAAATTACCCAAAAAATTGATTAAAACTGTCTTCCGTTGTGATAGTGACAAAATTCCACGAGTCAGCTGGTTTGAATATAAATTTAACAAAAATCGGTTTTAACTTACCTTCAAAAGCTAACAATCACCAACTAAGCGTTAGATACAATAAAATATATTGTGGAGTCGTAGGGCGCGAGTGTCAGGGCGGGCGTAGGGCAGCAGGAGGGCGCGCTATATTGGTCTCACGCCGCGGGACGCCCTGCATTATGCATGCGATACTATCAACCGCATACATTATGGAACAACCCCGCTTATACAAGTCCTGGCTCTTTAATTATACGATAGAATTGTTGTCCTTGATAACATTATTTTGTAAGTATATTGTGAAACGTAGTTACTAAACAATGCCAAAAAATTGCATACAGTAAAATCTAGTGCCTCCATATTATTTACTGTCGGTTAAAACTAAGTATGTTGCAGACGTATAATTTTCATGTGTATGTAACTCTTACCGGTGATTTTAGCTTTAGTATGGTTGTTGTAAAACTGAGTCATAACAGCTTTACTATTTACGTCATAGAAGAACTAATTTGTTTTAATCATAGAGCTTCTAAACATGTTAAAAACTCTGAGGATACAATTGGTAGTAATAGGACCCCTCAATGTCCCCTGACATTGCAGAGGTTCATGAGCGACGGTAACCACTTACGATCAGGTGGCCCGTTGGCTCGTCTGCCTACAAGGCAATAAATAAAAAAAAAAAAAAAAAAAAAAAAAAAAAAAAAAAAAAAATTGATTAACCAAGAGTAGACAAGGAAAATGATCCTTGGATCATCACGTGTGGGTATCTAAGTGTTAGCAGGGTTTCTTTATTTTCGAAAAACAGCTTGCCAGTTTATAAATAATACACTGGATGAGTTGTGGATTATGATCTGCCTGCATTAAAACCCGTATAACAGTAAATCAGAGTAAATTCAATTAAGTGAGGAGTCACCGTTCACAGCGGTGTGACGCCGCGCGCTGATCCTGCTAATCCACCCCTTGACGACTCACCCTTACGAACTCGCCGCCTCGATACTGCACACAGAATAATACAGAAGTTATTATTAATAAATAATTAATTATTAATCTAAGTTCAGAAAAGACTTGTCCTTCTTCTAATGATGCTTGAAGAGAGTTAGTCGGTATGATTTGTGAATGCAGGTGCAAGAGCGAGGGTTATCATTTAAGACTAATACTTAGTCGGCGTATTTAGTACAGAACCGAATCATATAAGTACAACCATATTATTACATATCAAAAAACTTCTAGAAGAGGTATTTCAAACGGAACTTGGGAACACTGTTGATTTTAGGATAGCCTATTTTTTGGAACGAAGTTCCTTATTGCGCGTTATCGAAAGGGGGCTAGACGGAAATTCTTATGAAAAAGTTGTCACGACACTTTTTTGTTTTAGATGGTTATCGCTAGATGGCGCTGTGATTAAAATCTTTTATTTAAGTTATAATAATTAGTTATTTTAAAACGTCTGTCTCTCTCTCTCTTCTGAACTCGTTCCATCCGGGTGTCCCTTGACACCTCTCAAGTTTTTTTTTCTAAATTATTATGCTAGTCCCCAATGATCATTGTACATACACAATACCCATATTAAGATATTGAACTCGGCAAGGCGAAGATTAAATATCCACCCTGTATACATGAGTTTTACTTCTGAATTTCACATTTTCTGTAGCCGGGTGAAGAGTCGGGTTAAACCTTACACTTGTATATTACAATAACAATAATATTATTATATCCCGTGACCTGACGGCTTTTTGAATGGCATCGATCGCGAGTAGAATACTTATTTTTTCTCTTTTTTGGACCTTCTCAATGTCAGGTTGTGCAGGTAGAATACTTTTGTATGTTTGTCTGTTTAGTTTCAATAATGTTAGGTTAGATTTTCCGTCTTTTGTACTATTTTTACCACAAATAAAGTATGTCTTTAACTATAAATGTTAATTCAATGATATTAGTAAAATTTGCCTTTGTTAGTAGATGCAGGTATTTAATTAAAAATGCTACTTCATCATTTGCAATAGACTTGACGCTTTTTCAAGTCGACCAACTTGTAATAATTCTGATTTTTAATATAGGTAAACAATATTTATCCATAGGTTGAGTTCTCTAGGTTGCCTCATCTCAATTTTATTTGTTAACACGTTCGTTGCATTACGAGATCTATCAGATCTCTTGCAGGACTTTTGTATTGTGCGTTGAACATAAACGTGTTGTTTCACTCCTTGCGGAAGGATCTAACGTGTAAAGTTCTTTAGGTATGAGTAGGACAAATATACATATTTGTTTCCTATTTAAAGATGAATTCAGGGACATTAAAAAAAAATAGGAGATGGATTAGGTCCCTAACGCACAGTACTGTAATTGTTTTTATTCCTTGCGTTAGGAGATATGTCGGTACTCGTGGAATCGTACGCCTCGTAGACGCAAGAGAGGGAAGGTGGGCGGCGCGAGCGCTGCGTGACTCGTTTTAGTGTTGTCCTAGCATCGACGTGGGAGGTCACGCGCACGTTTGCGAAATAACACTCGCGTGTATACCTACGTGTTGATTATATTATCATTTTAGACAATGAGTGCTGTTAAAAGAAAAAAGTGAAAAAAATCTATTTATTTTGGTGAGATTTCCAATAAAAAATCAACGCCGGATTATACTGCTGCATCGTCCAGTAAAATAAATATTTTTGAAAATGTTGAAATTTCAAAAATATTTATTTTACTGGAAACACAAACAAAACACAACACAAACGAAACACTTTTCATAATGAATAAAACTTTTTCAAATCGACAACTGAGATATTATTTTATTCCCATCACTACTTACTACACATATTGAACTATCTTCCGTTGCGGTACGAGATACAATCGATATCATATTTTTTTTTGTTATTTGTAGTTTATTCAAATGTCATAACTGCGTGCGAACCTAGCAAAATGTAAAGCAATAGGCTATCTTTCACCCACAAAAACTTCAAAATATATTTGATTATTTTTTGGAAGTTATAAACTATTTTGAAAACTGTATCTTTAGGAGACCGATTAGGTCTCAAACGCACCAAATGGTAGGTTAGTTTGGAGGTCTTTTAGGTCTCTAAAGCACCATCTGAAAGTTTTTTGAAAGTGATGGCGCAGGGAACGTGTTAACATTGCTTTTCTTTTGTTTTCCACTTTAAATTATTAACTCTAAAATAATATTTCTACGTTTACGTTTAAATGTTACTGATATGTACTACTATGTGAGCTGATTTTTTTTAAAACTCTAATAATTATCGGTAAACATCAAAATAAATCTTACATAATTTTACGTAGTTTAGATGCATCCTTTGAAAGTTCAGTCTTAGGCTTAAGGAGTTAACCCGTGAAGGGTGTGTGTGGGGTGTGGTGCGGGGGTGTGTCGCAGCATCCGTCCTCACTTGGCCGCTTCCGGTGCCGTATCCGGTCGCACATCCGGATCACTCGGGATATTATAAAGCTTTTATTTTCATTGATTATAAGTTTAAAAGTGAAACCAGTGGTGTACGTGTTCAGTGATTTTAAAATAAAGTTTCTGTAATATTTTAAAAAGTTTAAGATTTTCTTTGTGAATGAAACTGTACAATATTTAAATAAGTTAAACTATTGAAATGATTTGATAATGAAACAGTAGGATATTATGTTGTGAGTTGAGATGTGGATGTCGCGGTGATGTTGTGGCTGAGTACTAACGAACACAGACGACTACAACACTTCTATCACGGTCAGAACTTATAATCATTTATTCATTTAATTTATGTATTCATTAATTACAGTGCACCAACAAAGTTAACAGCCTAATATAAATTGTGCAAACAAACAGTAATCTGAATTAATATTCAATTACTGTGTTCAATTAATGATTTAGGATCGAAATCCATGACAGACGGCAATATATTACGACTAGTACCCGTTAACTCGTCTGCCTAAATAGTAATAAAAATAAGTAGGTATACTTTAGGTACCTAGTTCAGCAACTCGAAGGTAAACGATTAGCATCAATTAAACGATCCATAAGTTCATAATATCTATGACTCTAAATACAACACAACGGCAAGTTCTTTTCACAATGGCAGTGATCCCTTGCCTGTAAGCTGTCGACGAACTTGCCCCTGAAAGCTAATTAGATACCCAATACATTTGGAACGAGGTTTGACAAAGCTTTTACTTCATAATGACTATATCTATTGTTGAAATTCTTAAAATTTTCGGTACACGATACAATTTGAGAACGATTTTCCGATTTGGATATTTATTTATTAAAAAATATATTTTTTTAATTATCAGAAACAGGTTCTTATTGGGGAAAGATTGCCTGCCATTTAATAATAGAATTTTATATAAAATGAAGACTTATCTCTTAGTGGCGAAGTGTCAATTTACTTGAGAGGGAAATCGATATGCGATTATAAATATAAGAGATTCCTTCTAGAAGTGGAATATCTAATTTTCACTGAATACTACTTGACAAGTCCTTGATGCTAGTCGTACCTCTTGTTAGAATATCGAAGGGGAATCCGATAGGTATTTAATAATACCTAGGTACAAAGCTTTCGCCACTGTTCTCTCATCTTCTGTTTGTCATGCCAGTATAGCGATATAATGCAGTTGTAGTACCTAAGTGTAATGTTGTTAGTGCAGACAGTATAAATGTAAAGAGCAGTTGAGTTTCAGATGGATACGCGGCGCTGAGTGCCCGCACCGGCGGCGGTCAGGTCCAGCTCTGGCAATTCTTACTAGAGGAGCTGGCGGCGGGAGCACCCGGCATCTGCTGGGAGGTAAACGACTTTTCTTATTTTTTACTAACTGGCGCGTAATTCCCTCTGCGTCACTCTGACTTTCTTTTTTTCCGCCAGTTTTTCTCACGACAGACTTGAAAAACGCGAAAACCTTTGCTGGTTATATTTCTTTTAAAAAATGAAGTAATTTTCCACTCTGGTTAAAATATTATTAAGACAATACTTAAAACAATACTTTCTCATCTTGCCTCACCTTTTGAAAATACCAACCTACATATTAATACCTATAGTACTCATTGTTCTGTCCAGGGTCCACCGGGTGACGGCGAGTTCCGTCTGTCGGACCCGGACGAAGTAGCTCGTCGCTGGGGTCGCCGCAAACAGAAACCCAACATGAACTATGATAAACTGTCCCGGGCTTTGAGATACTACTACGACAAGAATATTATGAGCAAGGTAAGGTAGTTTTAAAGCTGAAGATATTTATTCAAGCTTTTATTTAATTTGCTTGCTTCTGTGTAAGTTCATTAAGTTTCCAATTTCCGATTAAGCTCAAATGTTTCATTAAAATGTGACGAAATGGTTTAAAGCAGATCTGATGACGGAGTCGATCGGTAACCATAGAAAAATAATTTGGATGCTATGCAAGTTTTTCAAATTAAGAACACTTAAAGATGAGGATATATATAAATGGGCAGCCTAAGGTACTAAAACCAAGTGTTCATATTGTTGATAGTCTGTATGTGTGTCAGGTCCACGGCAAACGCTACGCATACCGGTTCAGTTGGGCGGGTCTGTCGGCGGCGTGCCAGGCGCAGACTCCGGACGCACCACCCTACTGGCACTACCTGCCGCCACACGCACACAACAACACGCAGACGTAGAACACACACACAAACACAGGATAACTCAAAATCCCCATTTTTCAAGATATGCATTTAAACATAACTTTTCTTACAACTTAGTTTGTTCATGTTGAAATTGCTTTTTGTGTTCTTAGTTTTATTACTCATATTGATATTGTTTCTAGATTCTAGAAACAGATGACACAAACAGTCATAGAGGTATTGGTTACAAACCGTGCTTAACGAACGCGAAGTAGCAATCAGGGATACGATGTTAAAACATTGAACAGCACATTGTGAGTGTCAGTTGTATTAAAAGTGTTTCATTATCATGAGTAAGATCCTAAGAACATTTAGTCTAAAATCTAGTATATGTACTTCATACTGATGACAACACACACAATAACATATACACACGTAATCTAGTTCTACACTAAACATAGTTTAGGAAATGTGAGTAAACTGGAAATGGAGAAACGGCTACGTCATGTTTTTCCTATAGAGAATTATTTTGTTACTTCGCAGTATGTTTAACAATAATTATGGTATTTTGTATCGGTTTCAAATATTTTTATTCGTTTACGTACTATTTGCTATAGTGATATATTTTTTGTAGGTCTTTACATACAAGTAAATACTTTCAATAAATTTTTAATGATTTGAATGTGACAAAATTTTAATTAGTCTTTATAGAGCAGTAGAAATTTTTATTTCTCTCTCTCTACTCAAGTGAAATTACTCAGTACTAGTAATAGCATTTTATTTTGAATCTCCTGTTGTACCACTAGCAATCAAGAACAATTAAACTTTAATACTTTCATGCATGATCACGAGAAGACTCTGTCGTGAAGTCTTCTCGTGATCATGACGTTTGCAACAACGTTGAAATATCGAGACAACTCAATTAATTAAATATCGTGGTAAGAACCCGTTGAAAATGCATGAAAGTATTATAGAAAACCGCGAGTGTCTGAATAAGTTTATAATTAAACTTTAAATATAATTGAAGTTTCGATAAAATTCATACTAATGACACAATTTTTTATATTTGTTATTTTGTTTTATATTCAGTCGAATAATGCATTTATTTTTAATTACGTACAAATTACGGATACTTAATTAATATTTTCAACAAGGAATATGTCTTAGTTTTATATTGCCCTATAGGTAGACTAACCAACGGGCCACCAGTTGGGAAGTGGTTACCGTCGCTCATAGACCTCTACAATGTAATAATTATGTAGGTTAAGTTACTAAGTTTTATTGATTTATAGGATTTATAATTGTTAGTTTTAAATTAGTGTTTAATTATTATTTTGACATCACCATTGTTCCTAGTGAAGTGAGTAATTTTGATGAGAATCGATTTAAGTTAGATAACTTGAAAGTTTTTACTTAGTAATTAGTAGATACTCTATTTTTAAGTTACTATTTTTAACGCAGTCATAGACTGCCTAGTCTAAGTGTAGATCAGCATAATAAAATAAGAATAACCTTTAAAAAGTAGGTACTATAAGTGTAAGTGTCAGTGGCGAACGCTAAAAACATCGTTAGGTACAATCAGTACTATTTTACAGTGCTATTTCTTTTTTGCTAGAATATTCTCATGATGCTTTAACTGTCATATGATGCAATAACTCGTCTGTGCTATAATAAATGCCGAATTTTGGTCAGTTTCCCCCCCAGATGTGGTTTATAGGAACCGTTAAGAATAGTGTTCTACAGAGCCTTCGCCACTGGTAGGTAGTGTGTATGGATAGATTTATTATGTTTTTTTTTAGTTATTTTGTTGATGTTTGTGAGTATCTGTTGTCACGTTGTTTTCATCACAATAAAGTTCCTTTTTCTTATTACGTCTTTTATTTAACAAGATGCTTGATTAATTTTAATTATAATGGAATTGAAAATAGTGTGCACTGTGCACTAAGTGGATTTTCAACGGATTGGATTTTATGATTATTCATCACAAAAGTAGTTTTTAAGTAATCGTTTCTAGTTATTTACTTATTTATCTGTACTTTTCACCAAAAGATAATTACTAAGTAAATTAGAACCAACCAGCAAGGCAAGAGCCTATATACCTAATAGCTACATACTTACTTCGTTCGGTGTAATACATGATTATTATATAATTATTTTTATATAGACGCAAGTAAACACTGTCGAGTTTAATTATAAAATGATGGAATATTTAGTTTGAGAGCAAATATGAGTTGTCCTTGGATCAACGGAAACCCTTACAGATAATGCACCCACGCACTTACATTGCAGAGATCAACAACATTGTCAGAATATAATATTTGTCATTCATTTAATGATTATGTAGGTCAATTTTACATGGAAATTGTTGTATTTAATTTCGAGGGATGTTAAACAATTTGGGAGAGTTCATGAACAGCTATAAGCTGGACAGATCGCTAATTAAATAATTTCTATTTAGTACCTACATTCATCTTTTACAAACATAAACTTTTAAAACTACAGTACCTACAAGTAAATATTTGGAGGTAATCGAATGATGGACTCAAAATATCGATGGAGTTCCAATTGATACTACATTGAAACATAGTACCTACAGGAGACTAAATAAAATGGACTCCTCGAGTTTGATATTTTACAGGTCATGGCTAGCTTTGTACGTATTGAGGATTTTAAAAGCTTGTCTATATTAAAATTATAAAGAGGAAAGGTTTGTTTGTTTGTCTCGAATAAACTCCGGAACTACTGGTCCGATTTCAAAAATTCTTTCAGTTTTGGAAAGTTTATCATATTCATTTATCGAGGAAGGCTATAGGATATATTGTTTCCCTTTGTGAGGCAGATGAAAGTGTGCGGGTAGCCAGCTAGTATTTTTTAAAATGTAAAGTTTCGCCAAATGTTTCTGATCTCTGCCTGGTGGTGCCTGACACGAGTGTTGCAATAGATTAGTTGTGACAACATGGCGGCAATCTACACCCTTCTGCTGCTGCTCTTCACTTTTGGTACGTTTTATTCTTTTACTAATTAATAAATTAAAATACTTTACTGATATATTACATAAAGAAATGAATGGTATAGCATAACATAACATGACTATAAGAATCTGGATTTAATACTTACCTTGGAGATCATTTGATAGTTCTGAGTACCTATTCTACATCAATGAACACAAAGGATGCAGATAGCGCAGGACAAGTCCTTATGGCATGGTTTAGGGGAGGCATATGTCCGACAGTGGACGTCTATAGGCTGATGATGATGAACATAACAACGAACGAACAACATTCGCATAAACTTGTTTCAGGTACAAGCAGCAGTTCAGAATGCAAGAACGTGACGGCTCTTTCTCTGATGATCGACTCTCTGTTAGCGAGCTACGACCGCGAGGCTCCTCCCAGTCCCAAGGTCGTTGTCAACCTGACTCAACACGTCAGGCATGCTACCATCAGGGAAACTGACTCGACTGTACGATTGATGGCTGACCTTGAAATGGTATGGATTGAATATAGTCTTTTGCTTTTCGAAATCTTTTGAATTTGACTTAAAAAGCTTCGTTTTCACATTGTATTAACAGTTTTACAGGACTCAGTACAAGTAATCATAAAGTTGCAATATACAAAGAGTTGTTTTGTTCTTCTGGTTTTTGTAGATAATTCATCTTCTAGACTGTACATAAGTAGTACGATACTTTATAAACTTCGTTTTTGAAGACTCGTTAAAGGGCCATACTTAGATCAAATATGATGAAACACGTTCTAGAAATGACAATTATTAACGAGAGATTTCGTCAATAAACTATAACAATAATCTTTGCTTAGGAATTTAAGAAACACAATTTTATTAAGGGTGGATCATGGTTTTACTTATTATTTTATAAAATTTTAGAACTGGATGGACAGCCGACTGATTTGGAACAGCTCAGAGTGGGACTGCGAATCTTGGCCGGTATCATCGGAGCGGCTGTGGATTCCCGACGTGGTACTCCTCAACGCTGCAGCCAGCACCAGCGCGGACGTGCCCCTGCGCGCCCACGTCACCAACGAAGGCTTAGTCTCTTGGATCAAGCGGCTCGACGTCCGCGCTCCAATCGCGATGCAGTACAATGACTGGCCGAACGACCAACAGACCTGCGTCTTCAAGTACGGCTCCAGGATGCACAGTAGTGCTGAAATGGACTTCACGATTGGGCCAGAAGTGAGTTCAATATTCTAGATCTGAATATTTAAATGACTGACGTTTCAGCAATTCCTTTTGCAGTACATCATCTAGCTATTTCTATAATGAGTAAATCCTCCGTGTTTATTTATTTATAAAGTGCACCAACATGTTTCCCAAGCACTATGTAAGAAAGAAAAGAACTATGACTTGTCTGTGTTTAAAGAACGCTGAAAGGAGTAGGTTGTGGGAGGTCCCCTGATTGCCGATGAGTAGCGGTAACCCCATACGTTAGAGTTTGCGTACGGTAGAGAGCTTTCTCGGATATAATGATTGTATTATCTTTATTTAAATGTTGTAGGAAAACAGATTATTCGAGACGGGTACATGGGAAGTGACAGACGTGACGGGTGCCCTGAGTACTGTGTCCCGCGCTGACATGGAGTCCCGTGTAGCGATGTACCAGGTGACGCTGCGTCGACGAGCTCCAGCGCACTCGCTCACCGCCGCCGCTGTGTTCGTGGTGGTACTACTGCTGTTACTCTCGGCCGCCATCTTGCCCCCAGCCTCTAGGCCACCGCTAGCTGCCGCTGCGGCGTTCATCTCCATTATGTGGTGACAGCTCTTTTTATTTGTTATTTTAGAAAGCTCTACAAAAATTACTTTTAAAAGAATTGTTCATGTGTCGCAGATAATTATAATTAGTAGAGTCACGCAAATATCACGAGCTTAAAGAGAAGAATTGGAAATTTAGGGACAGGTCTGAAATCACACGTTAGGGCGTCTTAATATCAATCACTGATACCGTAATGCATTTTTAACAACGCTCAAGACTGAGTTAAGTCACTTGTTACGCCCCGAATTTTAGTCAAAATTCAAATTAGATGTGAACATTTCAAAAGTCAAACTCAGTCCTAACTAAAAATTAAAATATTACCACCATTACGCTAGAGGTACGTGTACGGGTCTAATGGGGAGTCTTTTTTTATGTGCAGGCAGGTGTCAGTGTTGAGTCGGCTGGGCGAGGCGGGCAGCGCCCCGCGCGTGGCGTGGCTGCAGGCCGCAGCGACGGCGTGTGCGGCCGCGTTCTGCCTCACCGCCGCCTTCATCAGCCGCATACAGCGCTGCACTAAACTACCGCCCCCACCACTCAAGGCGTTCATCTCTACCCTGTCCAGAGCCTGTGATCTGACTTCAACAGCGGTCAGTATCATATTTAAATTGAAAAAAGTTTATGTGGTAAATTACAGTAAAATAAAATTTTGGACTGACGAGGATGCCCTCGTTTAGATTTTAACAACGATGATACTAATTATTAAAAAGGAATGCGTTATATTCAGGGAAAAAATAAAATAAAAAGTATAAATACTACGAATAGTTTAAAGCATTTTATTCATACTTATACGGAGCAATATTTTGTCTCTCAAACAAGTCAAGCGATTCTACTTATGATTTTTGTAAATTTTAAATTTTGTTATCAAAATTTATGAAAATTTCCAAAAAATGTCTATTTCAAAGTGGATGTTTTTAGTTTTTGTTTCAACCCTATATTAAATACACCATTGACCTCTATTGCTACAATGTATAATCCACCCACAAATGAAGTATGTCTAAGCAAACAATGTGTGTGCTACAATGTATGTATGTATGTTCCAGGAGGAATCGTGCGAGTCGAGCGCGTGGTGGGGAGCGTGCGGCCGAGTGCTGGACCGAGTACTCGTTCTCTTGTTACTGTTCACACTCTTCATACTGCTGCTCGTCTACTGCTTCTGAATCTAATATATTGTAAATAAATACTGGAAATATTACTAAACGCATTTTATTACAAACATTACAAGTTATGTAAGGTAGACTCTTACCGACAAAAAGGGATTCCATGCTTTGAATAGTAGTAGAATAAGTTTTCTAAAATAAGTAAAAATACTGCAACAAGGCCTCCTGCTGCAAGTACCTGTTTAGAAGATGAAAAATATTATTTTCATTTATAATTTATATATTTAATTTATAAACACGAAACACACACGAACACTGACCGTAGTAGGTACAGTGTTTGTGTTACCTGCAAGGCGGGGAGCATGTCGTGTAGTCGCACCGGCCGGAACCCCCCCGCGCCGCCCGCGCACCGCCACCCCGCCGCGCACATCACCCGCGACGACACGCGACGCACCGCGCCCGTCTCGCGCAACCAACGCAGTCTGACACACACACACACATTTTACACATTAGGCTTGAACTATAATAATAACTTAAACAAGGAATGCTACGCTATTTGTGAGTGTCATATTAAAATTAAAAATTCTATAATTATCAATTCCACAATGTGCAATGTGTACTGCACGCTACTGTGAACTCGCAATAGCGTTAATTACCTAGTACCGAACAGTTCCCTGTACCCGGAGTGCTTCTTCAAGGGCACGGCGACCATGGGCAGCTTGAACGCCTCGATCTCCTTCAGCTCACACTTCTCACTTTCAGTGAACGTCTTGCTGATTATCTCGTACCCAGAACTACGTTCGACCTGTGCATATAAGGCCTGATTTAGATGAAGACATTTTCTCGAACGTTCGAGGCGAGAAAATATCTCAAGCAATTACTCGCCATAACATGATCGTAACAGAATGGTTAGACACAGGCAAGAATTAAACACTAGTCTACGAGAATGTCATACGAGACTTATGACATTATCGAAGGCGAGAATTGCCTGTGTTTGTTTAGACCAGTCGAGATTCTTGCTTACGAGAATCACACGATCTCGCCTGACATTTTTTCGACTGACATTCGAGTATCGTACAAATCAGTTTGAATCGTTTTCAGTGCGAGAATTGCCTTTCGAGTTTACTAGTATGAAAAATGACAACAACTGTCATAAAAACTCGAAATACGATTATTGCTTTGAAATTCTGTTTACACAGAGGCAATAATATTCCATGGCGAGGCAATTATCGCCCAAGGTGACGAGCGAGAAGAGTGAATGTTTAGGCACAAGAAATATTTTACATTCTTTCGATAATCGTATCTTCGAGGCGAGAAAATGTCGACGTATAAATGACGCTTAATAGGTATACTCAAAAGAAGAAAAGTAGCAATTCTCAAAGGTGAAAGGTAATTTCAGACATCGGTTGAATTGAACTTAATTTTGGTAGTCCTGTCCTGTCTCAAACCCTTTTTTTTTTTTTTTTTTTTTTAGTTGGAGGAAATCACCGGATCCCCGCCCGCCCCGCGGGCGGGGTATGTGGGAGTTGAACCTCACTAAAACCTCCAACCGCTCACACTCAGCGTCCGAACCCCGGCTGAGGCCAGAACCCAGCACGGGGTTTGGAGGGACGGCGCGACGCGTTACGCCATCGGCATGCTTTCCCGTCGCTCCGTCCCCGGACGCCGAACCGGTAGCCGCCGGCGAATACGGCCACCGGCTCTCTCGGTCGGCGGGCTTTCCGAAGCCCGCCAAGATGGGACCGCGTGTCACCCTCCCGCGGAATACCCCGCTGGGTCAGAACCAGCGTGGGTCGGGGAGCGCGGTCTACCATCCCCCGGATGCTCTAGCGCTAAGGGCGTGTTGAGCGAGACACGACACCTTCTTGGGTCCCCGCTCGCACTCGCATGCGTTGGGGACCCGAAACTCTTAGGGGGCCAGAATCCGGGCGAGATCCCGGTTCCGGCCCCCTGCTCGACGGCGGCGGGTTGGCAAGTCGAGAGCGGCGTACAGCCTCTCTCTCTCAGCCCCCGCCACCTGCTTCTGCGAGATGGTGGCCTCGCAGAAGTCGAGCATCGCCTTCCAAGACTCGTCGCTCTCGAGCATCGACGCCGCGATGCCCGGGAGCGACAAGTCCGGACCTATTTGTTGGACCAGGACACAACGCTGCCCCTCCCATGCGGGGCAGCGCGCGAGCGTATGCTCCGCCGTGTCCTGGTCACATCCCACGCAATGGTGGCACCTCGCCGTCGGCTCGGCCTTGATCCGGTGCAGATACCGACCGAAGCACCCGTGCCCGGTCAGCATCTGCACCATCCAAAAGGTGAGGCGTCCTTCGCCACGACCCACCCAATCATCTAGGATCGGGCGGATCGCCTCGACGGTCCGTAGACCCCAGGTGGGGTTAGCGAGACGTCGCTTCCACGCTTCCATTACGGACCGCCGAGATTGGACCTTCCGATCGCGAACCGCTTCCCGCAGGGGACGCACCACGCCCCGAGCGCGGAGTTCGCTGTCTCAAACCCTGCCGTCACTTCTTTCTAACTTATGATTTCTCTAGTTGAGCTCCTAATAAAATGTGATGATAGGTACCTGGAACGCGAAAAGTTCAGTTCTCATGCGATGTATGCCGTCCACCACCGACATGTAGGCGCGCTCTCCCTGTGGAGACACCTTGCGGTGGTAGAGCCGCACCACAGCGGGGTCCGTGCTCTCCTGGGGACATACACCATACAACTGTGTCAACTCAGCCTTTAGGGCTAAATGACTGGGCTGCGTATGAACTTCAATATTCAGATATAATATAAATGTTTCAATTCTGGATCTCATTATCAGCGATCCAGGTGTGTGAAACACGTACTAAAAATCCTACTACCTTAAATTTTTATGGTATTTTTGAGAATTCTTGAGGCAGCATTTTAATGTCACATTCCGGACGACAAATACCGGACTTCAGCCAACTTAGCTAGCAGAGTGATCAATCGCACTCACAGCGTAGTAGACCTTCTTGTACGTGGTCTCCTGTATCCCGATGCTCATGTGCGAGTCGGCGAGATGTCCGACGGAGCGCAGCGCGTCGCTCGGCGTCTGCAGCAGCGACACGATCTTGGCGGAGTACGCCGTGAACGTGAACAGCGACGTCAGCAGACTCACGAACATCACCACGCGGATTGACGACACTGACGGGATTGTGTGGAACCCTGGCCAATTGGGATTTTAGGGTTTTTTACAATGTAGCGTTTATGGAGTGCTGATGATAATATGATATCTTTGTTCAAAGTCAATTGGAGAACAGTTGTTTGACCTCGGACTCTCAAAATTATATCTATTAATACCAAAAAGAGATTATAGTATCACCAATTTTAATTTCAAGTAGAGTTTCATATACGATATTTTTGGACCGGATAAATGGCATTGCAATCAGTCATAAAATTGTCTGCAAAAATCGTCTCACATGCAAGAAAAGATAACTAACCTTGCTGACAAACAGTCCCAATAGAAAACACAACAGCTTCAGCAAAAGTGAGTTGTTGCAGCGTCGAGTCAGCATTCGCCAGCTTTGCAGCGAGGACAGCGAGTAGCACAGCCGTGAGACACGTGAGGGACGCCACACAACACCAAACGCCGCGACTCAACGGCAGCAAGAATATGTTCGTCACTGACGACTGAGATGGTGCACGGAATATAAATGCGCTGCTGCAATGCAACATCAATGGTTGTAGACGAATAGTCTAATGTCCTTCACAGTACCTACATAAAAAATTGTGCTCTTTGTACTGAGTTGTTGTGGCGAAGGTCTATCTAGCAGTGGACGTCTGTGAACTGATGTTAAGGATGATGACGTATAGAGTATCTATTTTGTATAAGATTAGAATTAATTGAAATGAAATTTATTTTACTTATAATTAGAAGATTACTTACAATAAAATTAATATTATAAACTTATTCAGACACTCGCGGTTTTCTATAATTCTTTCATGCATTTTTATCGTGGTAAGAACCCGTTAAAAATGCATGAAAGTATGAAAAAATTAATATTACTTAGTCTTGTCACGTGTTTTTTGTATTTTAACTTTTGTATTATAGTCATCACAGCAGAATGGAGATTTAGCAGTGAAAAGCGTCGTTACTGACTAAAGTGCGACAGTTTCTGCGCTGAAATGCAGCACGTTCCACCGGTCGGGGCGCATGAACATGGACGCGATCACCAGCTCGGCCTGTCCGCGTTGCAGCACGCCCGCCGCGCCCGAGAACGAACCGTTCACAGCCTCGCCGTACTGGTCCACTTGACGCAAGTTGTAGCTGACAGAACAAATAATAGATTAAAGAAATAAAGAAGAAACGTTTATTGGTACAGTACAGTAAAGAATAACAACAGAAAAAACAAGATACAAAAGGAAAACACAGTACTGTGTACCATAAGGCTTCAACTCAGATCATCATCAGATATTGTAAAAACCAGAACTAGGAAGTAGTTTAGTAAGGCTGACCCGTGAACATCGCTTCACTTTTTGGTGCAATTATATATATATTATCGGTCCACGTGCTACCTACTCTGATTATAAATATAACATCAGAAAAGCGGGTTGCGGAGAGTTTGAATCTAGAACGAGGAGATCATTGATCAGCTTTATATCATTATAAATCAAAATCGAATAAAACAATAATAATGGCAAATTTTTTGGGCAAAATATCAATGATAGGTTTTGTTAGGAAATTTATTAGAAATATCAATATTAAATCCGAACGATAACATGCATAATCATTGAAAATTAAACTCACTTGCAGATTATGCACGTGACAGAACTTCCAGCTCTAAGGAACTGGGGTTTCCCATTCATTATGTTGTTTATTGATACTTAATAAGGTTTTAGATTAAGAAAAATATCAAACAAATTGATTTCGAAACCGAAAATTAAGGCTAAATAATTTACAATTATGTGTTCACAATTCACATGCTTTCGTGTGTATAAATAAATTACAAGCTTACTGGAAGTGGAGGTCTTCTGCACAAATTAGGAGCAGCGGATACGTGAGTTTTGGAAACGTGTCGATCTGGTTGTTGGAGAGATCAGACCAGCCCTTGAAGTATTGCGGCTGTGATACCTGCAATACATAACACATACCTACTAGACCAACAATCCTTGTAACCTGTTTAAGATGTTTAGATACAGAGCTGCCTTTATAATGCTTCTAATGAACAAGATCATTTATCATTTAATTTATGACACTATAGTTTTATGACCAACCGTTTATTAAAAATATAAAAACATAATAATTGATCTCACTATTACAACCGCATCCAACGTCAAGTTATTCAAATGCCTCCTTCTTGTAGCAGCCGTCGGCATCCTCTTCCACAGAGCGCTCCACTCCTCAACACTGCTGTTACTTGATATCTCTAACTCCATCACTACAAACGGCTGGTTTCCCTTCATCCTGTAGATGTCGAGAATCTTATCTGTCGCGTGCCACGTGACATCAGCATCAGGAAGTATGGCCGTGTCTGATAGGATGTTCTCCAAAGTTTCGAAGTTGTAGGTCGAGTTATGAATGAGAAGCCATGAGTAACGGTGTATAAATGCGCGGTTTTCAGATGCCTGAAAATATTAGTATTTTGTTTTTAAGGTGTACAACTCCAGTGCATAACAATTAATTGAAAAAAATACAAGGAAGGCGGCAGAGGTCTTCCGGGTCTTCCCGCAAGATGGATTTCCTAAGTTAATGAAAAAATCGCGACTAGCTCCTGGAAGCACGCGGTAGGGATGGAGGACTAGTAATATTGGCAAGCCAGTCCGTACACTAATGACTGTTTACAAGTAATTTTTGTTAGAAATAGAAAAGTTGCGATTGCTGAAATTGAATTATTAATCAAAATATATACCCAATATTAAAATCGATCAGATATTATTCTCTAACATAGTATTAGCTCTTACTTGGTTAATGAAATATGTTCAGAACATAAACTTTTTGTATCTGCATGAAAACTATTTTAGTAATTTTTAATTTTCTTAAAAATTCAAATTTGTTCTATGTCAAATTCAATTCTTCATTTGTTTCTCACTTCTTTACTAGCTATATAGGAGAGTGGTCATGTTTGTGTTATTTTATAATTTTTTCATATTTCAATGAAATATAATATTTAAAAAACAATAAGTATTTTCTTGTGTTGGATCCAATAGCATCCAACAAAAGAAAGTGGTCCTTCGAGCCGGATACTGTACCTTTTGTAAGACCAAGTGCGAGTTCGGACAGTTCAGATCCAACATTACTACTTCCCTGTGTATGTCGTACGCTGGTAACTCTGGGAGACTATTGAACTCATTCTGAATGTTGATTTTGAGTCCGTTGTCTTGAGCAGTTCTTGATAACAGCAATAATTGATCTAAAGGAGTTTTATAAGGCACAAATAATGATATGCAAGAATTTTTTGGTGCCTGATTCATATTATGTAGGTACCTACTATCAGTAAAGAACTATGAACAGTAGTCTTGGCTAATGTTGGTTAAGCTTATAAATAACTATACTATTGGAACGAAGTTCCTTATCGCGCGTTATCGAAATGGGGCTAGACGGAAATTCTTATGAAAAAGTTGTCACGACACTTTTTTTATTTTAGATAATTATCGCTGGATGGCGCTGTGATTAAAATCTTTTAAAACAATTCCTTATTTTGTTTTATATGATTAATGCTAGATGGCGCTGTGCGTTAACATATTTTAAAACGTTTAGACAGACGTTTTAAACTAACTAATTATTATAACTTTAAAAAATTTTTTTTTTTTACAATTCCTTCACTAATTAATCGAAAGGAACTTCGTTCCATCCGGGTTTCCCTTGACACCTCCCAAGTTTTTTTTATATTATTATATAGGTACGAAGTATCTAAGTTTTCTCTAGTATGATTTTGTTATGTATTAAATTAAGACTATTGGGCAAGTAAATGCAAGATGGTTAATTAAAAAATACCTGAGTTCCAGCACAAAAACGATGTAACTAATTGTAGATTTTTAGAAACAAAGAAGTTGATTATTATCTGTATCAGTGTTTCCATTGTCACGATCGATTACGTACAGAATCGTGCTGAATTACGCGCTGTCTTATACGAGTACCTATGTACTTACTGGATTCAATCAACTCAATTTTAAGGGATAGCTTAGCACTAGAATAAAATTTCCATCTCCTTGCATAATATTATGAGGTGGTCTGAATTGGAGCTGCAAAATTTACGTATTTTATACATCGTGTAGATACAGATATAATAAGGTCTACTAGTACTTACCCACATAGGTAACAAACAGTAGAGACTGCCTACACAATCCCTGAGGTAGGTAATAGGCAGCAGGTATAAGTCCACTTAAATTATTGTTAAACTGTTAGTTAATGCTCTACCGATTAATTATCCGTCCGCACAGGTAGTATAAAACGTATTAAAGTCATCATAGTTTAGTAAGATAAGAATATTGATAGAATGAAGTACCTATACCACGACAAATAACAAATTAAGCAAACTTTACAACTCTGTTTTTGAAAAAAACTCTTAAACTATTATGTCATACAAAAATGCACCTACAGTGTCACTTGGACTCTAGAACTAAAATCTCCTGTAAATTATACTAGTTTCTAGAGGACTTTCCCTTAACTTAATGCAGTCTACAATAATTTTATGGTACTCAGTGAGACGATTAGAGCCTATTACATATTTGCTTAGCTAACAGATTGAGCATTGTCGTAAACGAGGCTTTGTTCCAGTTAGGTTATAATATATCCTGGTACTTATTAACTGCAATTTTGTAGTAAGTAGTGGTAGACGAGGGAAATCAATACTGGATGTCACAAGTTTAAATTCTATCTAAGTAGATTATAAATCTTAATTATAAAGATTTTAGGTACACTTTATCGACACGACAACACTAGCTAAAACAGTAAATGATAACATCGTGAACAAGCAGATTGAGGGATTAAAAATTGAGAGACAATGGCCTTAAATCCTCACTGACGAGACAGAATAGAATTAGTGGGCAGTAATTTATTTAATATAAATAAAAGTTTATTATCCTTTTTGGAAACCGGTCAAAAACAACCCAAACTTAAGATATGCGCATAATAAATAGATAGGAAGTCGAAATGGATTTATCGAGATCAGAATAATACAGCTAATTACTGAGCTTGAACTTCGACATGCCATTATGTAACATGATAACAAGACTTAATATTGTATTAAATGTAACTAAATACTCTGTAGGTTTATTACTATCATAATCATTATACTTATTTTATTAAGTTTTACTTGTGGATGAATAATCCGCTATTTCTTGTAGCTGGAAATAATTGCTTTTTTAATCTACATATTATTTTGACCGACTTTAGAGAAGGTTTATGTTTCGTCTTGGATTCAATTTTAATTTTATCGAGAGCCGAAAATTGAGTGTTTAAAATTATAGAATTTTGTGAACAAATGAACGTTTACATTAAATTAATCCGTCAAAACAGTATTTGCTACTTTAAATTCTGTATCGTCAAGGTCTCTTTGTTGTTATCAAATAAATAGTCGTCTCTGAATCGATATTTAATGTTCTTATTATTCATAAAATATATTTTTATTACACAATTCAAATATAATGCGACTTGATAAATATACATGAATGTAATGTAAATGGATTAAGATATTAAACTTTTTCAAGGATCACATTTATGGAGTCTAGTGTGATACGTTTGTAACAGGTTCTATAATACCCATGTAATAGGGATATAACGAATATTCGTAGTCACAAAAACATGCCAATGTTTGAAACAAACTTACACGGGTGTAGCTTAGATGGAATCTGATGGAGCCAGAGTAAAGGCCTCTGCTCTTTTAAATGAGCGCAAACTCGATGGGCCTACGAACTGGTGGTAGCTTATAATTTTTGACGTCAACAATTATGAGGATATCATCAATGTTGAAAATAAAGTACTTCATTTCATTTCTCTTGGCAAAAATAAATATTCGGATTTGCGAATGTCTAAAAATCGTCATTCACAACTTCCCTACTACGTTATGAACTCCACCTTGTCGCAAGGTGTTTTAATGGCAGAATTGAGATGATGGGATCATCACATCCGAGCACTCTCCTTACAACAAGCCCCTCAGGTAGGGACATGGTTAGTTACACCACCCGCTGGTGCTCGTGAGTTTACATTCTGAAATTCATCTCAACGCCCTAAATCATTGTGTTATCTACGTTCTTAATGGTACTTCCAAACGCGTCAGAAGTGCCATAAAGAGTTATAGGGTAATAAAGAGTCTATTTTATACAGAATTTTTGAGGTTAGGCTGAGGGTGAGTGCGCAAAAAGACGAAGGTTTTAGAAATTAGAACAAAGTATATAAATATAAAACAATATATTTAGGTAACAATAGTATATTAGTCTAGTTGGCTCGAGGCGGGCACGCGTCCGGTTGTGTGAAGAGCTTGGTGTAGTTGACGAGCAGGAACATGAGAGCCGAGCCGAGCGCCGAGCCGAGCTGCGTGAGCGCGCCGCACGCCCGCATGCCCCGCGCCCCGCCCCGCCGCGCCCACCCGTACACCCACATGCGCGCGTACGACAGCACGCCCGCCACGCACACCCACGACGACACCTGCACCCACACACACACACACACACACTCATGCACCAGCTCACTCTACATTAGGTTTGGCAGTGGATGCTTGGTTAGCTTCGCTTGCCAGTTTCAATATGTGAGACCCAAAGCGAGCGTATCTTACGTCATAATTAAGTACTTTAATTACACCTCGCCATGTGTGTCATATTGAGTTGAGGAACTATTCAAAATGCTGGCAAATTACAAAATTCTTTCCATCCTCAGTGAATTTAAATTCTGACGCAGAAGTTATACCTAATTTGATTTGAAGAAGAACAAGTTTCTAAATTGAAAATTACAGAATGGGTAAATTGCGTTTGACTTACAATAATAACTTCGCCGAGGACCTGGTGCTGCAGCGGCGGCGCCGGGCTCATGAGCGCCGTCGACAGGATGTAGAGGAAGGGCGCGGCGGCGGCGAGCAGCGCGCCGGTCAGCAGGCGCGGGGACAGCGGCCGCAGCCACACGCCGGCCAGGCACGCCGCCGGGTTGGCCATGGCGCCCAGCGTCACCGCCAGGTGGTAGGCGCGCGTGCCGTACGGCATGCACGAGTACGACTGCACCGACGGCAGCACGCCGTTGCTGGACGCGTTCAGCCACACCATCAGCGCGAACACGCACAGCCACCGCCCCGACATCAGCGACCCGCCGCCGTCGCCCGACAGCTCCTCCACCTTCGAGTCCCCCTGCTGCGTCACCTTCTCCGAGGCGAACCCGCGGTGCTTGCTGATGATGACGAAGCTGACCAGGCTGACGGCGGCGAGCAGCCCCAGGATGACGAGGAACACCGTGGTGCTGAAGAGCGGCGGCGGGTAGTGCGGCACTAGGTGCGTGCCGTCCGACGAGGGCAGGCACTCCGGCTCCCCGCCCACGCCCTGGATCAGTGAGATTATGCTCGGCAGGAACCCACTCAGGCCTTCGCCCACTAAATACGTCGCTAAGTAAATATCCCGAAAATGTCTTAAGTACGGATAGAACAACACTGAACTAGTGCAGCCGACGAGCGCCGCGCAGAACACGAGCGCGAGGAAGGCGAGGGAGCGGTCCGTCCCCGCTATCACAGTGGTGATGTCGTACACGAACCCGTTGACGAACAGCGAGGCGGCGCCGACCGCGAGCAGCGCGCAGATGTAGGGCGCGTCGGGCGCGGCGGGCAGCAGGCGACGCAGCACGCCGTACACGAGCGGGCCCAGGTTGGCGAGCTGCACCGCCAGCACCATGGAGGCGGGCAGCGCCCAGCCTTCCGGCAGCCGCTCCACCAGTAGAGGCAGCTGCACGTAGAGCCCGTTCACGCCGAGCCACGTGCCCATCCCCCAGCACACCAGCAGCGCGTCCAGCACCACGCGACGCTGCGTGCCCCACATCTTCATGTTAAATTTCTCTTCCTTTACGAGGCACGGCGATATTTCTTTATCTTCGTTTAACCTGAAAATAACAATTAATAATTACCGTTATTATACACCAAAACATAAAATTAAAATATAGTATTATAGTAAGCCTATATCGTACATACGTCTTATAACGCCGCGAATGTCAATGTAAGGATAAACGCAACGCGGCCGTCGCTCGTTATTATTAATCCACAAATGAATAAAAACAATTATTTTGTTGTTATAATAATATATTCGTACTAATAACACATCACACGCTGCGGTTATTTACTGTGCTGTTTATCTTATCTAAGTTGTAGATAATTTAACTTTTTGGCTTCTATTCATCAATACATAGTATAAAACAAAGTCGCTTTCGCTGTATGTCTGTATGTATGCTTAGATCTTTAAAACTACGCAACGGATTTTGATGCGGTTTTTTTTAATAGATAGAGTGATTCTTAAGGAAGGTTTGTATGTATAATAAATGCATAATATAGTAGAGAAACACTGATAAATTTAAAGGTTTCTAATGTAATGTCGTAAATAAGCACGTTTTTTTGCGCTTATATTGCAAACGCTGGCTGAACCCTACGAGATAGACCAAAATAATGTACTACAGTATTGTTCACCTTAAAAAGTTCAACAAAAAAGTCCGCGATGGTATATGTCTATCTCTTAGGGATAACCCAGCATAACCATTTTTATTCTTTACTAAAAAATGGTTATTTACGAAGTGATTTTAAACAATACAGCATTAATCCTTATCCAATTAAGTACCTTAAATAAATTGTGCATTTATTATAGATCAATATGCTTTTTACAGCATGTAATTTAAGTGAATATTACCGAAGATATTACAAATTTAAAATGCAGGGTCGTAGTTGTTTGCGCCGGGCGGCGCGTGCCTATAGGTATAGGCTACAATTTTTGAACCCCTTTGGCCCGAATACTCGTACGCATCTCAAATATTTGACTCGTTGTAAAGTCCTTAAGAAGTCCGTAACTATCAAAATGGTATACTGAAACATGATTTTGAAGACGCTTTTATAATGACGACTTACGTAATATTTTTTTTTTTTTATAATATTTTTCACATAATGTCATGCTACCTTGAGGATTAGGTAGTAATATAGTTACCAGATGGCCAGGCTTTGTTCGTGTTAGCACTGTATTCAATGACTCAACCCTTTGTGCACAACCTGATCGTGGTGACATTGAGAACATGGTTATTCTGGAGACCCTGTAGTATCTGCAACGTTACACTCGTACAAAACAATGTATGGGATGAAGAAACCTTACATCAAGAGGAGCTCTCCCCTGAACAACGGGATTTAATATTCGATCAATGATCATTAATTCTCATTTTTCTCCTTAATAAATTGTTGACAACAAATTCTTTTGTTTGCTTTATTACTATAACTAGCTGACCCGCGCAACTTCGTCTGCGTTACAAAGGGGTTCAAACAGTACTCGTTATGTCGTCGCGATATTATTTTCGCCGCCCGCTGTGGGTGTATTAATAAAATTGCGTTTTATACTCGTGATAACTTCTAAACGAAAAGTCCGATTGGAATAAAACAAAAAGTAATTTATTTCTACATTAATACTCTTGATAATATAATACTTAATTTGGATAAGGGTTAATATAACGATACTCATTTAACCTTAAATTAATTTTTCGGACAATTTCTTTATTTTTATAAACATAAAAGCGGTTATTGTGACTAAACTATGATAGTTAGATATATGCTGTCGCGGACTTTTTTGTTTGTCTTCAAAAGACCTAAAAACCCGTAGTACAACATTTTGTTCTATTGTCAATAGTTTTTGCAGCGTACGCATAAATAGGTTTTTGATTTTTCACCTTTTGTTACATATTCGATATTTTCATGCGGATCCCTAATTTTTTTGAAAATAAAATATAGCCTATAACCTTCCTCGATAAATGGACTTTCCAACAGTGAAAGAATTTTTGAAATCGGACAGGTAGTTTCTGAGATTAGCGCGTTCAAACAAACAAACAAACAAACAAACTCTTCAGCTTTATAATATTAGTATAGATAATAATTGCAGATGAGCAATCATACCTTTAAAATTAGGTCTTCACAAATGATAACAACACTATATTTTTTGAAGTTATTTAATCCTAATACAGTCTAACGTCGATAAGTTAAAGTCCAAGGGAAACACAAAATATTTCAAATTATAGAGGTTTAATTTATCAAGGGTCTATGTTAGGGCTCTGATGGGAAGGGAACATATTATTTTTTGAAGTTGTAGAGGTTTTTAAGTTACCAAAAGTTAAGGTTTGAGTTATGGAGGTTCGACTGTATTATCATTATTTATTTCCAACATGCATACATATTAAACAAATAAACATGAAATAAATTAAAAACTTACACTCTAATACATAAGATCATGTTGGTATTGACATTACTGAAGTTTAACAGTGGTACTCACACTAGGCAAGCACACACATACCCATATATTTTCTATATTTATTTAAATATCCAGATAATATTATGCTTTTATTAAGAATCTCAGAAAAGTCGGATGCATATTTAGATTTACCACTATTTAACTTAAATACCAACAATTTGAACTTTTAAAATACAAACTTTAATTTTTTATTAAAATATAATGCTTTAATTTACACTCACAGATTTTAACACAATGATCACATTCTATATTAATAAACACATAATGTAATTTCAACTTTAAATCAAAATTTTTACTTTGGTTTCAATTTTAACCACTCAACCGGGATCGGCATCCACAGTTCTAAAACTTGTTCTGTGTACATTTTTTAATTAACGATATTATTTAGATTACAACTAGCATAATTTACTTAACAAATAATATTAATATTATTTATTTTAAATTAATTGTTGACACAAATTAGTTACATTTGTGCTTTTTCATATAAACTTATGATAAAATTCAGTCACAAAATGTTCACAAATTAATTATTTAGCACAATAATTATAATCATCAAAACAAAATTATAATTATGAAATTATATAATGTATGTGATGGGAACGGCTTGCCACTATTATTTGTATCAGATTCTCCAATGATCCATCAACACAATGATTATCTGAAAAAACAATAATTATTATTATATGAACCACAATTACCTACATTAATTTTAATCTAAATTAACATTTTTTGTTTTAATATTAGTGATTTTAGCAGGGTGGAAAGTTCACCACTATTGTTGAAATCAAGTGCTCAATTACAATACATTTATCAGCTTTTTACTATCATTTTTGACTTATTTTCCATAATATTGATTATATATATTCAGGTATCTATTATGTTATGAGATTTATTCTTATTAAACTTAATTAAAAAGACTTGATTTTTTATTTAATTATTGTTACAAATTTATTAGTTTATTACTTAAAAGTTTATTACTTATATGTATATACTTACCTTTTTATTAAATAAAACTTCCTTATTATTTTCCTTTTCTTGTTGTTTGCCATGAATTACATATATGAATTACATATGGCGCCAAATAAACAAAGGTTATTTTGCTGACAGCTGTTTAGTTTTAACAACTTAACTGGTATTCACAAACAAAAATTAGATATTTCAGTATGGTGTCAGCTAAAGTCCAGTTAGTTGGTGTGTTCAGTTTTACGCAAGCCTAATTTAAATAAACATGATTATTAAACAAAAAAATCACGCGTCAAATATATCAAAATTTAAAGAAAATGCATCCATTTACGAATGAAACTTATTTTCAATGTTTTATTCAAAATGATGACTATATATAATACTACACAATCACTGAATTAATATTTTAACTTGCACGTAATATTACGTAAAATGGATCTCAACAACTACTTCAATATTGACATGTGATTTTTTAAAAAAAGCAAGAAAGTATACAGCTGTGCGCACAATTAAGCGCGCCGCAACGCAACGCATCGGCTGTCTGCATAATGGATGGATGAAATTCAGCATTATCAACGACCACTTAATAAATACCATGTTCATTTGACGCTGAATATTAAACTTTCCGTTTTAAAAATTCAAAGTTATAGGCGATATTAACTACTCAAATAAATACCAAACTACTAATCTCATAGATAATGAACCTCACGACCTTACTCAAAAATTTTAGCGTTTGACAACTGTTTGAGAGCTTGGTAAAATTAAGAAGCGTTTGAGTATACGGATAAGTAGAAGATTTAAAATCGCATTCAAGTCAGAGATGAGATACATTTCACGCATCATTTAACTTTACATTGAAACCATGAGATAACCTTTTTTAATCAAGTATTTAATAATAAACATTAGAGTTGTAAAAAATATATACTATTTCTTAATTAAATAATATTTTGTTATAGTTTTTGTATGTTTAAACACATTTTTACATAAAGTATTACATTTATTTTGAACACGCTTACGTAAAATGGAATGTAAAAAACTTAAATCTCTTAATTTACGTTTGTGTATACCATTGAAATTGTAAGATTTCTGAACTTTAAGTAGCCGTGAGTAAAGTATCAGACTTAAGATGCGTACGAGTATTCGGGCCTTTGTAACGCAGACGAAGTTGCGCGGGTCATCTAGTAACAGATAAATTAAGTGAGAAACCAGTGCATCAAACTATTTACGATATGACGAGATGAAAACAAAAGGTTTACTATTAGTTCATCAGTACAAACGACTTTTATAAATGTTCATTAATACCTATTAGTAATTTGACTGAACACAATGCAAGTACTGTACGCTATATTAAGCTGACCTCGTCTGAAAAACTCTTCAACCAAATTCAAACAAATCGTAAAAAAACAAATCTTCATTTAAAACTCAAACAATATTGTCATTGATCACAAAAATATGTTGAAGTCAAAAAGGTTATATTCACAATTATCATTAAAGTTATCTGTATGTAATCATAAAGTATAATTAAGTAATTGTGTGTAAGTTCACTAACAGATCTATTCTCACCAAATCAGCAACCTACGTTTCAAACCAACACATTGTTAATAAATATCTAGATTCTAGATGAACGCATTATAAGGAAGTATCAGGGATGTCACGATAACTAGCATTCACCATTTTTTTATATTCGTATTCATCCGCACAAAATCACAAACGTTGCATATTACATCAACATCGACTCGACGGTAGGTACCAGCCCTTTAAAATTAGCCCATACTCAATAGGTCTACGACCTGTTTTGGTAGGGGGGAGGCAAGTATCCAGTTCTAGAATAACTACAAGTAAATATAGGTCCTTATACAGGGTGATTTGTTAGAGAGGGTACATATTGCAGGAGGGTGATGAGTACTCTGTTCTAATACGGAATATTACAAAAAATAGGTAAAATTACAAAATATTTTTTTTTTAAAATCTAAATTCGACAAAGCTGCCTCAAACATAAACAATTTCGGCTTAAAGAGTGTTGACTAATGACCTCTAGTGATCTCGCACACCCCACACCTCCGCCACATCCATCAGCTGTCGAAAAACCATCATTTTGCAAGAATTTTAGATATTTTTAAGTTGCGATTACTAAGGCATTAAGCCATATTCTTTGGTATAATATTTTTACTGGTCGTATATAACCATCAGCTACCATGACCTTCAATATGTACCCTCACTAGGAAATCACCCTGTATATATAGATGAGTTTTGCCTAAAATCGATATTCGCAACACCCCTAGTAGGTACCCGTGTATCGCATAATTAGGATTGAATCGATAATATCTGTATATCCGTCCGTATGATCCGTCACGTAAACACAAAGTCGGTGTTCAGATTGATTAGATAAAACAATACACACGAGTTTATCTGCTAATCGAACATTAGTTTAGTACCGAGCATCGATTCTATCTGAATGGACCTATTCGGTGGGGTCACCCATTACGATGATTTATTATGATAAAAGCCTGAAAAGGAGAGTAATCTCTGCTTGACAATGACAAAACAAGTATAACATTGCATACCTAATATTGGTATTATTAACTTATTCAGACACTCGTGGTTTTCTATACTACTTTCATGCATTTTCAACGGGTTCTTACCACGATGTTTAATTAATTGAGTTGTTTCGATATTTCAACGTTGTTGCAAACGTCATGATCACGAGAAGACTGGATACTGCGGGTCGAGTGTCTGAATAAGTTTATAACGTTGAAATATCGAGACATCTCAATTAATTAAATATCGTGGTAAGAACCCGTTGAAAATGCATGAAAGTATTGGTATTATTAATTTTGAAACTCCTGGAACGAACATCTTTCATCATAATCAACGACATTCCATACACCATAAATTATTCTGCCGTTGAGAGTAAACTCAGCAACAACGACCAGTTTCTTTCAGATAGTGCGTTAACCCGAGACGAGATAATTATAAACAGAAGATAGTACATCATTTTTCTAAACAAGCTCTAATTTACAAAATTATTAGGTCATTAGTTAATCACATCAAGTACGAGTAGATAGTATAAGTAGACGTATTATGAAGTGGTTAGTGATGCACTGAATTTAGAAAGATAAGCGACCTAGGTAACAGCTTTGTTTCCGTTCACGTGTCTCGACGTGACACAAATGTGACGAATGTAAAACATTATAAATGCAAGCCTTTTTAAAAACTTTTATTTAATTTGCACTGGATGTACGGGGGAATCTTGCGTAATCTTTACAGGGTGGATCTGTAACTTTGGACAATCTGACGTGGGGTGAATGACCTGTTCAAATAAAAAATAGAACCACTATTATTTTAGGATAAAAAAAAATATTTTTTCATCATATTATGGAAGTCCACAACGATACTCGTACGTATTCCATACAATGTCAGAAAAAAAGTTTAACCGATCCAAAAAATAAAATGGTGCTAAGTTGTATTTCGACAGGTCATTCACCCCACGTCAGATTGTCCAAAATTACAGATCCACCCTGTATATCATAGAGTTGATTTGATGTAGGTTTCAGAATATACCCTCAGGAACTCTATATTTAATAATTTTTCCGCAATACTTGTTCTAGATTAAATTTAAAGAAAATAAATAGTAGACATAAACGAACTACTCCTTGCTGATAACATAGAATCACAGTAGCTACTTGCCAACACACAATTACCTTAAAAATGTATTGAAACAATCTTGTACTTAACTAACATAAGGTAAGGGAAATGTTCAAGTTAGTTTTACTCTAGTAACATAACAAGTTAATTTAACTACACTTTATATCGTTATATTCACGAAAAACGTTACCTACATAATAATATTGAAAACTTCGCTCCGTCACAACTTTGAACACTAAAAATAATTTATATCGTACACGTACGTACGACTCGGAAACCTGAGAAAATAAAAACAAAAAGAATATAATCAACACATTAGCATACCTTGAATATTAAACAACGAACCACTTGATATTTTATTACAAATACACGTCCATATTGGAGAATAACTAAATTCGATATTCACATTATCTATATTAGAACAATATATTTCGTCACTTCACACGCTACTGTCTCTAATAAACACATGCAATCTTAATTTGGACACGTTGTAACTGTAAAGCGACTAATGCAAAATGTCATTGTATTGTAAAGGTGCTATAAATATTGAAGTGTTTTTTTATTGTATAGATTATCTTTTTACAGCAGCTGTCTGTCGCCGGAATATTTTCAGTTACGGTTTTCAATATTGTTAAAAAAGTTTATCTTACCATTTTATGTAGTAAAAATTAATATCATGGAACTGGTAATATCTATTAGCAAAATAGCATTCAAATTGATCGTGTTGATGACGAATCTACACTAACAATTAAAAAGAGGAAAACTTTGTTTGTTTGCTTGTAATGAATTGGAGCAAAATCTAGACCGATTTTAAAAATCGTTTTCTATTCGAAAACAACATTATTAACGAGTAACAGGCGATTTTATTTTGGAAAAAGTAGAGATTCATACTCAAACCTCAATAATGCAAGATAAAGCCTCAGTAGGTAGCGACCCCTCAGTGTCCTGTGATATTGCAGAGGTTGCCTGTTGGCATACATGGCAATAACAAAAAATAGAGAATGGAGAATAATGTAGACAAGGTGTGAAAAAACTACCTAAAAACTTCCTTACATCGCGTGCGCTGCGAAAACTATTGATTATAATAGAACAAAATGATGTAGTACGGATTTGTAATTGTAATAAAGTTCTAACAGTGCTGACTGAAACCCTTTTTGTCGCAGACGAAGTTGCGAGGATCCGCTAGTATAAAATAAAATCACCTTTTATCATTACGGCTGTAAACACAGATAGGCTGAGACATTACGATTATAAAAGAAGCGGAACATCAATGAACACTTTGCTAAATCTCTTTGACATTTCATTAGTTTTTCGACTTCACTTTTACATAACGTCGCCTCAGTGCTTGTTTGGCCAATCTGCACTCGAGCAAATTTTACAGGCGACAGCAAACAAGCACGGAATTTTTGTTAAGTGCCGTGTTGAGAAAAAAAATGAAATGAGATTTTTATTGTTTTAGAATTGAATATTTAAAAAAAAAAAATTACCAGTCGTATGGAAATTTTATTCTTTATAATTACTTTTTAATACTGCATTAAAAAGTAATTTTAAAAAATGTCAGATTGGAAAACAAGCACTGAGGCGACGATAAGTTGAAGTTGCGTACGTAGGCCAACAGTATCTGATACTACATTAACATTTTTTGTTCACTCATTATAATTTAAATTATTTAAAACTGGTTTGTAACGGTACTTTTTTTAGTTTTGAACGAAATTTCCAAAATTGATACAAGTTATTTACCTTTTATCAAATCGGAATGGCTTACTTCGTAAACTGGAAATCCCAAAAAATCATTGAATTTAGTATTTACAAAATAACTTAATTAAGTGTTATTAAAATACTATTCAATAATTTAAGTTAAATGAAATGAATATTAAATAATGAAATTTATGAAACCTACAAAATATTGAATTGTTTTGCTCTAACTTTCGTATCTTCGAAAAAAATTAAATCATGATAACTGGATTTATTACCATGAGTCGTGTATAAATGTTATAAATCATAAAAAATAGCATTGAGTAACCTCGTCCTTTCATTAAAATCGGTTGCAAAAATCAATTAGCTAACTCAGATAATATAGCAACAACGAGAGTTAAAAATATAACTTACATTTTGAAGAATTAAAGTTCAGCAGCTACGATAGGATCGACATCAGCCGCAGCACTGTTCCGACGAGCTCTCGCCAGGACAATGAACAGTACAATACATAACAAATAATATATCACGCTCCACATTAAAAACTCTTTCAGTACAACCTCTTATTTACTTAACATTTAACTTGAGTGGAACATGTTGTAATACTTCACTCAACGCACCAGCGATGGAGAGGACACGACGATCGTTACATTAATTATCAATATTAATTATTTATGAAATGTTCCGATTTAGACAATGTACTACACAAATAGTTACGCAATCAACTAATTGAATGTCGAACAGGCCTCTTCATTTATAGGCCGAATCACGAGTGTCTAGCAAAAATACCTAGTCTCATCTCTATCATTCTCACAGAATAACATGAGACAAAAATGAAATAAAATATTCATGTATTTAGATTTATAAAACTAAAGGTTAATTTTGAATTAAGATACTAATCTGAATAGATTGTGTACAAGCTGAGGCTAATAAACATATTAGTCTGATATTAATGTAGTTTATGTATTTACGTATTTTATGCTAAGTAACTGTTTGACGTTTATGTTAATTTATTTATTTTTATTTAGTTATATAATGCTCGTAGTTATTTCTAGGGATCCGTGACTGTGATTTAAAAACCAAAAATGTAAATACTGAACTCTACGCTTTAGTAATCAATAGTTGATTCGCAACGAACCTATTTATCTTATTAAAAACAATAAAATACGAGTTTCACCATCAACACCCTCAAACAATACTTGGTCACATCATGATATTTGATCGTGTGACTGAGTCGAAGGCACCAGCAAACACACTTACGGATGAGGTAAGTAATTTAATGTTTCGCGTAAATATTTAGTAATATGTAGTTATAAATATTAAGTTATAGCTAGCTAAAACTTTCATGTCATAAATCTTTGAACGTTACTCGGAAATAAATAAGATACCTCCTACTCAAAGTTTAACTACGGATCCAACAGCACGCGACTACAGTACGAACTTAACAGTCTCTTCTATATTCTGCACATAAATTAAGAATACATTTCTGTGTATCGAATGTTTTTGTGTGATTTCGTTTTGTATTTTTTGTTTAGATTCATTGGGTTCGATGCATCAACGCTGTTTTTATGTAGATGTAATTCTTAGAATAGATAATGCTGATATTACCGGCTTGCGAACAAACATCCCAAATAAAATATATTATGAAAAGACATAAGGAAATACAAAGTTTTTAGATATACAGGGTGTTGTTGCCCGGTGAAACAATACTTTAAGGGCTTAATCTATATCACATTTCAAATCATATACACATACTTTTGAAACCGAGATAGTTACTTTATTTTCCCATACAAAGTTGAAAAAATATTTTTTTGTATTATTTTTGACAACCCTACTCTGACCTACATTTAGCGTACTATATCTATATGCTATTTTCACGCACACAGGCGCATCCGATCGCAATTTTAGAGTTCTGTACTATAATAATCACCTACTAATAGAAAATTTATACTAGTTTTGATGAGTTATAACTCATGATATATTATGCCTAGAAAACCCAGACTTGGTGGATGGCTTCTACATCAAGTATACCATTTGCTGTGAAAGTATTGTTTCATCGGATTATAACACCCTGTATTTATTTAAAGTTAGATTTTAAGACAGATATAGCGCTTACTGTCAACCTGATAATAAGCGGTAGCGCTCATGAACCTCTGCAATGCTAGGACAGTAAGGGGCCGTTATCCATTACCTACTTTAAATACAGAATGTGAATAGAAAAGATATGACGATGAGAAGCAATGAAGCAATACATGAATGAGTTCTGAAGAATCTGGTAGCTCATACTTTTGTACATCTACGTTATTGCCCAGCAGAGAACATAAACAGACTAGTTGGAAGGTAAACATTTTCAGTTAGGACTCATCTATAAATTACGTCACATAAACTTTTTAACCCTTAATCAAACAAAATTTTTTTTTTGAGGTAATTGAAAATTGGTCACAGTTTATAGGTAAGTGGGTTATGGAGATTCCGAAAAAAAGACCTCCTTTTCTATAAAGAGAGGGGAAATGGGGGTTTTGCGGTGGGAAACTATTTCCCATTATCCGGTATGACAAAGCAAAATATAATTAAGTGGGAAATTATTTCCCATTATCCGGAAGAGCTTTCAACTCTTGTTAGTTAGTTGCTCTTACTTTGCTTGTTTTTTCTCAGCAGCACAAATAGATACAAAAGTTCCTAAAAATTGTTAGTGACGGTTATAAAAATCAAATGATCAATCTTAAGAATGCTCCTTAGCCGACTTTCTCGCTGACAACTTTGTATTAGTTATGTAAGACTTAGTGCAATAGACAAATTATTTTTTGTATATATAGAAACTGGTATTTTTTCAATGCAGGAACAAACAATGCGAAATTATTTCCCACTTTATTAAACCTAAGAAACTCCAAGAAATATCAATGCTACGAAGCCAAAAACCGAAAAAGGCATTCAGAAAACATGTCTAGTTTACAAAAATATTGTGTATAAGCACATAACAGATTTTTTTTCTTGAAAAACTTTCAAAACTCGCATCCGACCCGGTTTTTTTACAAAATATATCAAAGTGTGTTTTTGACATTGATATACGATGACAATTCGCGGCTTCGTACAAAATTTTGCCATTATATTAGATTTAAAATATCTCTAGGATTATTTTGTTCCTACGTTGGTACTGATTAGAGTCACCAATAAAAAAATAAAAGAAAAAATTTACGGTAGCGTCAAGTGGGATTTGTGGGATCAATAATTTCCCAATATTTGATTAAGGGTTAACTCCTGTCGCACCCTTTCTCTTAACAATATGTTCACTGCTAAATGAGGATTAAAATATCCGTCTTGCAAATTTTCTGTGGTGCGGCAAAAATGAATGTGAACTTCCCTGCGGTGAGAAGAGCATGACTTTGTTAAAGGAGGTGGAGTCTATTAGATGGCGAGTCGCCCTGTCGCCCTGTCGTGGTCATGGTGCGGGGTGCGATAACACCTCGTGTAGCAACCAACAACAACTACCTATGGAAAAATTGGTTTCGCAGTGAACGTCTTAACGTGTACCGTAATTCATAGATGACCCTCTACACAAATAATATAGTAATGTATGCAGCATGCAAGTAATGAGTGAGATGAAAGTGAGCTCGTCGTACCTGCGTGTGGGAAGTGGTGCAGCCAAGCACGAGTGAAGGACTGTGCGCTGACCATCCCCGCACACCAGCGCGACCCACCGCGCCCCATCACCCTCCGCACACACCGCGCGCTCAGCTGATGGAAACATTACGTACAACGTTAGCAAAACTAACTAACAAACCATTCAAGTCTAGTGCCGCGTTTCCATATTTAACTTTAACTTTCATATTGGTCGGCTGTCATTTGTTTTGTACGTGTGTTGGACGTTGGTGAGCCAATGTGGAAACGCGGCATTAGTTAAGCTACAGTGATCACAGTAAGTACTAGGTATGTCATCAATCAATCGTTTGATATTGGTTTGTAGTTATCTATTTTATTACAGGGTTGATAGATTCACGATAATGCACACTTCAATCATGTTAATTTATTAGTATACTCATGTTGTTACTAGCTTACACATTGCGATAGCTTGTTGGTACATTAGATCAAGTATAAGTAAAGTAGGTCAACTAAGTTTTGATAAAACAGAATCAATTGAGTACTAATTAAAGAAATAATGCATGTAGTCGTCACACGCTACTATTAGCTATTAGTAAACATTATCATGCGTGTGTAAGTGGGTCATGTAGAAATGTACGCCCTTATCATGACTTCCCATTCTTCATGGTGCATGAGATTATGGAGATAACGTGTCTTTACGACATCTTCTTAAAGAGACTTTATTTTTATTTGTTTTTGTTTCAGATAATATTTTAGGGTTTGTACATGGAATATACGAGTAATTTGTTTAATTGTGAGGTTTTTGGTTTTGCTATGAAAAGGTTTTGTTATTTTAAAAAAATCTATAAGAAGGACACTTGCACTACATCCTTATATTATAAAAATACTAGTTTCATTCATAAGTCAACTACTTAGAAAGCTAGCAAACTTCTGGAAGAACATCAATAATATCGAGCGTCGTTTTAATTATTATTATGGAAAGTGTGTTTGGTAGTGTGTGTATGAAGAGTTACGTCATATGAGAACAAATGGTTTCACATCCGCTCGGTATTCATTATGCTGCGACAACTAACAACTGACACCGTAAAAAGTTCTCACGAGGATCGCCTCGAGAAGTCTAGGCTCTATATTCTAGCCAGTCTTGTAGAATAATGATTAAAGTTAATCTGGAGAATAAATAACAAGCATATCGAATGTTTCCTGACGGACACGAAGCTAAGAAAAACCTCGAATTTGACTGACGAAACTATAAAGATTACAAGTTTGGACTGCTTTGGACTACGGAACCCTAAATATACGTCATTTTGTGTCAAACAAAGATTTTGAACATATGCAAGTTGGTTCTTGAGTTTGGCACACAAGCGCTGGTTGTACTGTACTGTAACAACCCATTCCTGCCCACTGCTGAGCTCAGGTCTCCTCCGAAGAGGGGTTAGGCATAGTCCACCACGCTTGCCTAATGCGGATTGGGGACTTCACATATCTTCAAAGGATTTTTAAACCCTTTTCCGATATGCAGGTTTCCTCACGATGTTTTCCTTCACCGTTTTTAGCCAGTGGTGTTGTGAGAAATTGCACATAAATCTTTTTCATATTAAGATTTAGAGGTACAAGCCGGCCGGTTTTGAACCCGCGACCTCGCGTACGGAAGACAAGCGCTTAAACCACTCGGCCACCACGACTATATAGCGCTGGTTGTATCTATGAATAAATGGGAACTAGACAAAGTCCCACAATAGATATTGATACTCATCAGTTAAGACAACTCCGTATTATGATCACTCCTTGAAATGTACTGTAATCACTGCATGTTATCAACACTGAAGAAAAGCTTCCTATTAGTACAGGGTGTAATGGTTAAAAGATACATTAAGGGGACTATAATAATATGATGCTGCTAGAAAAATAAAAAAGAAATTTAGAGTACTTAATATATTGGATCAAATAATTCATTTGACATTTGATATGGATATATACATTTTAAAATTCAAAGCAAAACAAAACTCTACTACCAGTTCACAAGAATTAGTCCCAGTCCTAAGGAGAACTGATAAAATAAACTTGGCAGGCAATAAAGATTATTGTGTGCTCGATAAATGTAGTTTTTCTTTTTTTAATAATGTTCAATGTTTTTTTTTTTTAATTACAGATGACTAACAGTATTGTTAAAATACCTCCTACTAACATCAATAATGTCTCAGTAAAAATCAATTGACTCAAATTTCTAGTTCAGTTAAACCCAATTAACTGTAATAAAATGCAGACCTTGAGTGTTCACTACATTATTGTTAGTTTCGTTGTGCAATTGATGGCTCATAATATTGGAAACTATTGTAAAAAACTAGTGAAAGTCTCTATACTCACCCATTACTTGTTTATAACAAAACTAATCATTTAAATTGATTTCTAATTTTATTTTTTATTTGGAGAATAAGTAGCAGTAAAAAGTTCACAATAATGTGGCTACAAAAAGTAGCTTCAGGGTCAAAGATATGAACACAATTAGTGGTAAATGGCACACTGATAAAACTACTGATAAACTGACAAATATTGACTTGAACTTGTAATTAGTTTAAGATATTTATACAGTATATTTATTAAAACATTTCATTCAGGACTTGTCATCATTTTAATTATGTTTTAACAAAACTTTAAAAGGAGGACCTTGTGTACTTCTGTGTCCGACATCTATTAGAATATTCTTTTTAATAAGAATGTTGTGTTGAATAAATTAGAATGAAACAGCAAATTCTGATTGCATTTTATGAATTTAAAAAGGCTTTTATTTTGATTTTATTCATATTGCATTGGTTTCATAAACACTATGGAAAGAATATTGTTGAACCCAATAAATTAATTTGATCATTGGTAAGGTTAAAGATAAAAGCATCAAATTTGCTGTTCTATGGCTTCTCCTGTTTTATCGTGTAGTTACATGCGATCAGTGCACTTTAAATTGGCTTCATTCTGTTGTTCATGATGTTGATTCCAGATGTAATAATTCTATGGTTTTGACATGTTAGACTTAACGGGATAAGCAAAATGTAAACCTTTTCAGTAAAAATATATCTTCAATAGTCATTTAAAAATAAATGATTCTAGTAAATGTAGTGAAATCTGACAGAATGTGTATTAAATACTTCAGATATTCATTTTCTATTTTTTTTACCTATTTATTTGATACTAGTAAAATTATTTTTTTTCATTGGATCAATTCAATGAAAAAATTTAGCCACAAAACCGAACAAGGCCAAAAAAAAAAATTTGTTTACATAACATTTTTATTATTTTTTTAATCAAAAAGTTAAAACGACATACATACCTTGTAATGTCAGCCATTTGAAATTTTTTCAGGCGTGTCGGTTTATTATTTTTTCTAATTTTCACTAAATATCACACATTTGAGATTTACACAAACTTACATCACCATACAAAGTTTATAACAATTTATTTTTGTAAATAATTTAACCACTTAATAAAAATTCAAATAACAGTGTAGTGTGTAAATCTAATTTTTTGAAACTATATTTATTATCCTTATAGTCATATTTTAAATCATAAACTCTTCGTCAAACAAATTCTTCAAGTCAATTTCCATTTCCAACTCAATTTTTCGTGCCAGATTTTTCCTGTCCAACCAATTTTTTTTTTGAGCAAAGTCTAATCAATAGGTATGTATTCGTGACTGCGTAATGGCGCCTAACATTTTCACTTTCTCTGATGCGCTAACCAATTATTCAAGAAAGACTAGCAGATGAACTTTGCTATAAGGTTTTTCTCATCCAAATAAGATTTTATAATTCTGATGTAAGCATAGTAGAGAGAACTACACCTGATCATTCTTCTGAGGAAACCTGAGCCCAGCTGTGGTGTATGTAATTATATTTTGGGTTGTTACAGTACAATATTGATCTCGATTTTCTAATACAACATATTTATTTGTCCTTTCTTGTGTTGAAATTTTTGAATCCTCAAAATGTTTGACCCGTTGCAAAGACGTGGAGCAATTTGCACCACTAGAATTTGTCCAAGCTTCCGCACAGTGTAAGTTGAAATCAATTCTCATACTCATTGTCTTTTTTGTTATAGAATGTTAAATGAATTTCCAGTATTGTTTCAATCTCTCGGTCACCACGAGAGATCAGTATACATCCATTGTGTGCTAGTGTAATAAACTGCACCGACACAGTGCCGTGGTCCAACAGTATAGATGAATATAATGTCAATTTTATTTTGACATTGTCAAACGTCAGTTTGTGCCAAATGTCAAACTGCTGAAAATGGCTGAAAACACAAATGGGAACGAACAGCACGTGGCATGGAGGGATCATGAATGGATTGATTTTTTGACCGACTCTAAAAAAGGCGTTGATCATGTTGGCGTTATGGTTTGTTACCTAAAGTTTAAACATTTACAACATGTTTCGATTTCTAAAACGTTTATTAAATAGTCGTATTCATAATTAATTGTTAAACATTGTTAAACATTATTCTTTCTTTGTTATTTTGTTTTTGTTTGTTTGTTCTTTTTTATACTACTTTTTAGATACGCCTAGTCTTAGAGCACCAGAAATGTTTGTTTCTTTAGTTACTTACATATAAGTATACCCCTCACAACTTTAGTTATTGATAATTGTGTTATCTCATCTCATTAGTGAGGACCATTAATTGGCTTTCTGTTTCTACCTGTGTAAATTTTATCATGTAATTTTAGCTGTAGGTCTTCCTTTAAATAAATAAAATAAATAATTAGGTATTCGTAAAGATCTGAGGTGATAGACATTCGTGAAAATTGTTATTTATTCATTTATTCAAGGAAAACTTACAACTGTTTACAGCTTATACCTACCCACACATTTTAATTTTGGTTCTACTTTATCTTTATCCGTTTATGAATTTTCAAAGAACGCACACAACAAGGTTACGCACGTAACCTGACACGAAAATTTTAGAAGATAAGTTTACAGGTTGTTTTGCGATGTGACTTTATTGTGCGTAGGTCATAGAGTTTTCAACTGGGTATGTTCATACAAATCGAATAAGAGGCGTATCGAGAAGGTAGCGTTACAGTCAGCCTTAGCGTGGTTGCTCCATTCGACAGCGACTCACTTGAACTTGCCTCTTTGGCGCAATATAAATCTTATCCCCTAGGACAGGAGACTCATAATGTCATGATAAAACTAATTACTGTGATTGAGGAGAGGAAACTTGTTTCAGTATTTAAAGAGATCCAAAATTTACGGTAATCATTTACTTGCATTACTTACTTATTTATATTACTTAATTTAATTTAACTTGCTATAAGTTTTCTCAGCTCAAACGTAGATTTTACAAAGTATTGCAAGCATGGAGTGTAGACATTCGATTTTACTAAACAATATCCTACATGAAACATCGTCTCAGGCAGTAGGTATAGATTGAGTCAAACACAAATAAAAGATACAAATTTCGACAATTATTTTATTTTAATTTAAAATTTCAAAAAGCAAATACAATAATCTCGGCGTGACTCTCATAAAGCTTTACACGTAAAGTAATAATGATAGTTAATAAATATAACAAACAGGTAGTGGAGCTCCTACTTGTCCTTCTCGCTCTCCGCCTTCCGGCCCAGCGGCACCGCCGCGCGCACTCTGCAACACACACACACACATATGGAACGTCAACTCAACACTCAACTCCATAGTTGATGATATGCAGTAGGCTATTGGTCTGCTGAGGTAATACGCAAATTTGGACTTATTATATTCTATTGATAAAAATACGTACGGGAGGTCGCGGGTTCAAAACCGGCCGGTTTGTACCTCTAAATCTTAATATGAAAAAGATTTATGTGCAATTTTTCACAACACCACTGGCTAAAAACGGTGAAGGAAAACATCGTGAGGAAACCTGCATGTCGGAAAAGGATTCTAAAAATCCTTTGAAGATATGTGAAGTCCCCAATCCGGACTGGGCAAGCTTGGTGGACTATGCCTAATCCCTCTTCTGAGGAGACCTGAGCTCAGCAGTGGGCAGTAATGGGTTGGTACAGTACAGTACAGTACAGATAAAAGTAGTCTTCTGAAAGGCATTCGATCCGGCTCGAAGGACCACAGCCCTAGTGAACCTCTTTCATTATTGTAAAGCTCAATGTTTTTTGAGAGAGCTCAAGTATCAATTAGAACGTGTACTAACTTGGCGGTGATGTCGTTGATCTTGGCGCGCGCGAGCTCGAGGTTGGCGTCCACCTGCGCCTTGTTCATCTCATACGCCTTCGGCAACGTGAACAACGCTATCCATCCTGGAACATCGCAATACACTCATAATATCCTTCTTATTTACAAATACTGTGCTATAATTCTTGAAACTTTCCACAAATATAATCATTTAGAACGATCCTCCACTAATTCATGCATTTTCATTCTTAAATCAAGTTTATTACAGTTTCAAATAATGGGAAGAGATAAAAGAAAATAGTTGAGAAATGAAGCATTTAAACCAGTTCGATAGGTTAGGTTAGGTTAGGTTATGTAATACATAATTTTTTTATTGCCATGTAGACAGTTGGCAGACGATATTTGCTTCTAAGACGTGCAGCCGCAGCACGGCATACAGTCCGACGATATGGAACCATTGTAGACAGACGGTTCATTTTATTTGTTTCTACTACGAATCATCCGTCTGTTGTTTCCCGAGCGCTATGACTTGTCCTTCTTCAAACAAGAATGAGAGAATATGCTTTATTGCACTTCAATAAAAACGTTAAAACATACAATTTTAGAATAGTACAAAATTAAATAAGGATTTTATCCCTTATAACTTGTCCCCGAGTGTCCCCTGAAGTGAAGGACGGTGACCACACACGATCAGGTCGTGTGTGTGTGTGTGTGTGCGTGTGTGCGTGTGTGCGTGTGTGTGTGCGTGTGTGCGGGTGTACGTACCGAGTATGATGAGCGTGATGCCGTTGAAGCAGGCGCCGACGTATGTGAGGCACCACAGCAGCACGCCGAACTTCAGCGAGTCCACCAGGTCCTCCACCAGGAACAGTCTGCAACAAACGCGACAAACATTCGTAACTAGGGTTATAACGAATATTCGCATTCGTAAAAAATCTGACGGAGCTAACATAAAGGTCTCTGCTCTTTAAAATCAGCCCAACTCGATGGCTCTACGTTCCGTTGTCAAGATAATCTTCGGGGTGTTACAGACATTCGCAAAATCTCTACTCGTAACTATCTCATTGATATCTATATGAGTGTGAATGGTTCCACCATTGGTTTTTTTTGCATATGAATTGATCGTCGTGGAATCATGTTTAAAATAAATTTAATTATTAAGATCGAAGAGTCCTTGTATACCTATGTTTCAAAATGTATTTTTATTTGACAATATTTCATTATTTGTCGTTCAATTTGCTTTTTCTGGACCCGTCGATTTTGCATATTTTTTGTCACTTAGCAGATTAGATACTAGACATAATCTCATACTTTTATGTAACTCTTGAGAAATGTAAATGAATGATATTAATTTATGTAAACAACTGGTAGTATTGTAGGTACCTGCGCAGTTCATGCACGCCCGCGTTGAGATGCGCGGTGGCGGCGGCGGCCAGCGCCTGCGCGCGCTCCGCCGACACGCTCACCTCCGCATCCAACAACCATCTGGAACACAAACACATGCTGCTTACTGCCTACTGCACACCAGCTCTTACAGGACATAATCCACATAACAGAAGATACAGTGGCTGTCAATAAAAGATTTGGTTCTGTAATCATGCAGGGAAACAAAAAACTAAATTTAATGTGACTTCGAAAGTTAAGATAATAAAGTACTACCTATGTATAGAGGAACTATTAGGTAGTACCTATTTCAAATTCAAAGTTTGCAAGGAAAATATAACGAATTTAAAACACTAAGACTTTCTATGGCAACAAGTAGATATAACCATATCTGTCTATACATAGATTAGTTGTTCTTTGAACTTCAACAGTTTCCTAATTTTTACCAACTATTTCTACTAACTTTTTACCAAGTATAATTTACGACGTGCTAAATAATCCGCCTATATGTATAGACAAGCTATAGAGTGTAAGTCGAGTCATTGACTCAGGAAGCAGGAAATTCGATTCCGTCCGAGTCGAACCTGCGTCATCGTTCATATTTCTGTACACCTACTTCAAACTATTCACTGTACATCGATCTCCTGTTACAACGTCTGTCGTAATACTTATTTATGCTTAATAATAAACCGCACACGGTGTTATTATTAGGAATATTTTATATGTATCTATGTATAGGATGTTCTTACTTTTGGAAAACTTTAGATATTTTGTTATAAAGGGTGGGCAATCTAACGTTTGCATTTTGAACTACTGTTTATTTAGAGAATGACACCTCAAATGTCATTCAACTTCTGTTCATAATTTAGTTAAAGGTTTGACATTTACGAAATGGGACGTTTTCGGTTCGCCCAATGGGCAGAAGATCGTTTGGCCGAAGATGAGCATTTTGATCGAAAAATCGTCTTTTCAGATGAAGCCCATTTTCACCTCGGAGGCTATGTCAATCAGCAAAATTGTCGCATCTGGGGGTCGGAAAATCCACCCGTCACCATTGAGTAGCCAATGCACCCACAAAGAGTTACGGTTTGGTGTGGGTTTTGGTCCGGCGGCATCATTCGAAAATGAGCAAGAAGCCGCCGTTACGGTCAATGGCGAGAGGCGACATTTGGTTTCAACAGGATGGCGCAACATGCCACACAGCCAACATGACAGTCGAACTTTTGAAAAATGCAAACATTATATGGCCCACCCCTTATTATCAATTTTCGGGTGTTGCAATACTATTGCCTAATCCTAAAATGTTGGTGTCGTCAATATGCCCATCACGTCAATATTCAATAATATCTAAGAATTGTCAGTGTTAGATGAAACATGTACAAATACCCTGGTAACAACACAAGTGTCGTAACACTCAGCTACATGTAGTGATGCATGGAGAATGTTACTCGCATTGTTTGTGAGCGGCTCCACGTGAACAAACACAGGTGTTCTCGATATCACTCTATTTCGTTACTTTATTTATTTATCTATTATAATTTCTTCAAGTCCAATGTTAATGGTGTATTTATGATACCCTGCCTATTTAAGAAGGTCATCTATAATTCCAATATGTATTAGAATTTATTTTCAGGACGTTATCTTTCAAGACCATTTAATTAAATCACTGTCCGTGGTGCTTGTCTTAATTATTGGAACGAAGTTCCTTATCGTGCGTTATCGAAAGGGAGCTAGACGAAAATTCATATGAAAAAATTGTCACGACACTTTTTTGTTTTAGATGATTAATGCTAGATGGCGCAATTCCCTCACTAATTAATCGAAAGGAACTTCGTTCCATCCGGGTGTCCCTTGCCACCTCTCAAGTTTTTTTGTCAATTTAAATGAATTATATTTTTTTATTGTCTCCCGCTTTGCAAAGTCGAAGCTATGTTTCCTACTTCTATCATCTTTAAATGATTAAATTCGTAGCGGGTCCAAGACAAGTTAGAATTCCCTCGGGTTCGTGAACTTCACTGTTACGAGTCCTACTTCAACAAATTGATCACAGCAATTTGCTTGTATGATCGACTCACATCATAAGTCGGTCATAAGTCGTTACGTGACAATTAACCGGTTCTTGCTGATGTTGCATAATGAACGTCCACAATGCAAATTGATTCGCTAATTACTCTGCAATAAGTAGGTAAAGTTTTGGCAACTTATTTGGACCACATGTAATCAGAGAAAGAACCTTGTATTGATTTTAAGACTTCAAATTATTTGTTATCCACTCAACTGGGAACGTCACTATTCGGTAGATCGCGAAACTGGGAACTTCGTTCGGAATCAATACCGTGTTTGAGTCCCTTTTTAAAAAAAATTAATTCCAATAATGTTTAATTTTGAATTTTAATTCAACCTTATATTTTTGTAAACCTTTATTACTAAACGACGCTGTATTGCATTTTCAGCGGAAATATATCATCTCCGTAAAATATGAGACGATTAAAAATGTAAACAAAATTTTTAGAACTGTGCTCAATTTTGGCTCCTGTAACAGACTTGGCAAAAGTAAACAAACCAATTTGGTTGCCGATTCCAGTTGAGTGGTTATTTGATAATAGTAAGTTGTTGTTAAAATTACAACTTTAAGAATGCAAATATGAAATAGCATAGGACTGATTCATTTAGCGATCCTTAAGGGGGTCCTATGTTCAGCAGTGGACGTCTACAGACTGATATTGTTAGTGACTATAAATCTAATGCTATCAAGTGTAGGTTGACACTATCGATTGATGTAAACTAATTTGTGAGACAAAGGAAGTTGAGAAGCACTACGTGGCTATCGTCGAGTTAATAAGTTTACTGATACGGAAAGGTAGGTATAGTTTACATTTCAATAGGTACAAGTTAATAAAGAGTACTGGAGAACAGTGACTTCTGCGTTATAAATAAGTTATTTGTCATTTTGTTCATAAATTATTCAATATTTTTCACGAGAAGCCAAACGTATGTTTGTTGAGAATCGGTCATCGTTAAGAATTAGGTATTCTAGAGTATCTTTGCTAGTGATTTTCTTTGGAACCATAATAAAGGTTTACGCCTTAAATAGGTTTTTGTACAAATGTGAAGAAATATCAGTGTGTCAGTAGGTGAGTGTGTGTGTGTATGTATGTTTGTCAGTGAGTACGTGTGTTTGTCAGTGAGTATGTGCGTTTGTCAGTGTGTGTGTATGTGCATGTTCGTATACTAACTTGAAGGGATGTCCATCGTTGGTCTTCTGAACGGCCTGCAGCACGTTCTTGTAGAGCCGGAAGGCGACGGCGGCGGAGAGCGCGATGAGCGACACGTACGCGAGCACCGACACCACGGAGCAGCACGCCAGCGCCACCAGCAGCGCCAGGCCCGCGCCCAGCGCCGCGCCGGAACGACCCGCGTTCCGCCAGTAGATCAGCGACTCCACTGGAAACAGCACCATCGACAGTGTTAGAGACCACACACCACACGAGTATTACCAATAGAAAACTGCAACTCAAAAGGGAAAAATAAGAGGAACTACGAAAAGGGGTTTCATGCAAGTTATACATTTCTACTAAATGATTATTTTCACAACTTATTCTGATAACAAAGGGGTATCAAAATAAATTAATTCCAACAGAGCTTTTATTAATGAATTATCGGTATATTAGCAAAATTAATTATAGATGTTACTCGGAAATTGGAATAATAGACAAGACAACGGAGCTTGAGATTAACTAGGTGATAGGTTCTGTACAGATTTTTGATTTTGCATATTTACAAATAAAAACATCATGCAGGATGAAGATAATTAGATACTCCGAATCACAGAGTAGATTACACATTTTAATAATTTCAAAGCACAACTAACAGTGCAAAATTATTTACCTTCCATTGGATACTTTTATGTTGTTGTAGCAGTCAGTCATAAACGAACTAAGTAGAACTGAGGAAGGACGTCCGACGTAGGGATGTTCAACATATACGATACTTTGTCAATATGATACATTTTAATAATCTCAATCAATTATAATTGCTAATGACAGATACATCCTAAGACAAGAAAAACCTAGATGCTACATAACAACCAATCACGACAATAACAAGACAATCAGTCTTTTGACAAAATTGCATTAGAACATAATGCAGAGTGTATTCCTCGACGTCTTAGCATAGTAACACCCTTCAAGCAGCCAAGCATCGGCATGTAAACCGGTCGACGTAAACAAACCCGACCAGTTTCTAACATATGATGCGAACTGAACGAGATGTTCCCGTCTCCCGTACACATACCATACAATACACACATACATTCATACTACAAATAGTGCTGGAGACATCGATCTTGTCATTATCGATATAATGTTAAACGACAACTAATTAATCTATCACTATTTTGTGTCTGTTTTGGATATTTCGATGAAGTCACATCCCACAGATTAGATCATCGCTATTTCATATTATAAGATTCTAACGTTTTAAATGTATATCGGGCATATTATCAAACACATTACGTTATATTATGCGGTAGACATTATAATTGTTTATAATACGATAAGATAATACTATATTTGGTCACCGTTAGTCAACTGTGTGATGTGTCTCCTGTGATACGCTTTTATTTATCACATTTACCGAAGTTCAGATATTTAAATAAAGTGAATGGTATCTCCATGACTTCGAATACGCGATGAATTTATAAGATGCATGAATAATAACCACTGAGCCATGAACGATATTTGATATTGTATTTTAGTCTCGTTGCATACGAGCAGCTTACACTGGAGAGGACGAGCGGAATATTTAGTAGACGCGGCACATCACTAGACAAACGACATTTTTATATAGTTCAATCATTTTAACATTATGCAACACCATATTTCACTAATATATAACTGGCATATAGCAAAATTGTGTGTCATATAGCATAAAGTTATGGTTTTAAGTGATAAATTAACAGACATGGGACAAGACACCATCGACACATCTGTTTCACATTGACACTGAAAATACCAAGTATTCCACGTATTTTGTACGTCAACATTATTTTGATGAATGAAAGTAACATGTACAGGTCGTAATGAGTGCATTGTATGTGTGGTTTACCTGGTCCACGAGGCGGTAGGTCGGCTTGTGAAGTGAATCGCGGCGTCTGCTTCGAGCGCGCCATGGTGAGTGAGTGAGCGCGGGCGACGGCCGGTGTCGGCGTGGCGCACTCCACGCGGCCCGGCCTTTCTACACACGTCACCCGCGCGCCCGCCACGCGACGCGCGCTTACACCACAAGACAACCACTACCACTCAACGACAACATATACAACAACACAATAGCCTCATCAACACACAACAACATCCGTCCACCAAAATCAAGTCTAGACAATACCCTTCCTTACCCATTTTTCAACAAAACCACAGACAGAAGGTCTACAGACAGACACAACGATGATCGTGTCGTATAATGTAAAAGTCAACGATTAAGATTTCATTGAATGCATCGATAGCAGTGTTGCGAGGTTATCATCGGGTCGCGAGGAAAGTTGAGGAAATCCGTTCCTTTCTAACGCGATACGTTAGAAAAGCGTGGCAAGATGTCAGCCATTGAACTTGAAGCGTGATAAATACACCGCGGATAACACGATAACAAAGACGAAGGTGTTAACTGTTAAGAGTGTTTAACGTTTAATGACGGTTAACTCATTTTGGGCGGTGTTTTATTGTACGTCTTTGTATCAGATAATTTTGCACTAATGCAGGTGCTTTCAAACAAGGTGTCAGTAAACACTAATCAGCAATTCCTTCAAAATACGTTTACCTTGATGTTAACTTCAAACCTGTCCACAGATAGCTTCCAGTGCATTAAGTGTAATGATATAATTAAAACAGGTTGGATCGATGCATTCCTTCCATTCATGAGGTTACAAACAGGTCAATGACATGAACCTCCTTGATTGTGGACACGTAGTGTTATAGACAGTTGACATAGGAACAAGAGGAACGAAAATAAAATAATTAATAACTGTGCTTAACAGCTGAACAATTTTTCAATTTTTACAACATTTAATGTTAATTCACAGAAGAAACTCATGATAACCTTTGTTTTGGGTCATAGATATGATCGATATATTTTGAATGTGAAATTACTAAAAAATAAATTTATTTAAGAATCACTAACAAGATCTCAATCATAGCTTCGTCCACCACGCGCTCATAATACGGGGTTAGAACTTCGCATATCTTCGCAAGGGTTTTAAATACTTCTCCAACCCTAAAATATATTAGATTACTAGCTGCCCTGCGCAACTTCGTCTGCGTCGCATAGGAATTGTTCCCGGCAATCTAAAGTACTCATCAGGACGCTTCATTAGAGCCTAAACACGATGAGGTTATCTTGCTTAATGACGGAGTTCCCATAGCCACCTTCCAGCTCCATCATCAGACCTTGACCAACTGTAAATCTAAACCATTCTCGAATCTCCACGAACACACAAAAAAATTCATCAAAATCGGTCCAGTCGTTTAGGAGGAGTTCAGTCACATACAGACGAACACAAGAAATATATATATTAAGATTTTCGTTATGTTTCTCTATAAATTAATTATACGATTTTCCTCATATTCTATAAATAAAGTCAGTACAACACCGGGAGCAATGCGTGGTATGTTATCAATCAAGTATCTAAGTGGATCGCCGCATCCATCAAGAGTGGTTCCAACAACTCCACTTTCAGTTTCCATGCATCATTACAAACCAATTACTTTCACTCTAGATTACAATGTTGCGTATGTAACCGGCTGTTTATGCCATTTGAATACTCTTGTAATATTGTTGAAATCGTTGTATGAGACAGGCACTAATGCTGTCAACTACAGTTGATCATTGGATTTACATTATTTATTATCAATAAATCTGTTTTATGTGTTCTTTCCATAATAAATTATTTGAAAATTATTTTTTTCGGAGGAATTGTGTCTGCTATAATTGTTCAGTTCGAAAACAATATGAAAAACGAAATATAGGCAGATAGAGAACTGTACCTCTGATACTAAGCACCGCTACCAACTGATACCAGTAATATGCATATATCTCACTTATATTCATTGCAAGCTCCCAAATATAAGTAGGTTTGATAAATTAAAACAAAGAAATGGTAAAATTTGGAACGAATCTTGTTCTTGACCAGCCTTGATTACAGTCAGTCCACATAGCAGTCGCGGCGTGGGTGGAATAAAGAACGTTTTGTCGAACGCTGATTAAGAGCGATGAGTAAACAACAAGGTGCTTCTATTGCCAACTAACGCACACACACATTTATTACAAGTAAGAATGTATCGAGTGAGGTTATTTAATAAAATATCTGATTTGATATTAAATGATGTCCTATTGATTAAATACGTGAGACAATAATTTTGATTTTATCGGGATAAAGGCACTGCTTTTAGCTCGAAAACAGACCTAGACAGAACAAAAGGAAATTACGACAGTATGATAAGTAGTCCCTTCAAAAATAACAAAGAAATTCCAGCGCATGTGCCTTAAGATCGCCATTGAACAATCTGTGCATCAAGTAGGTATATATTCACAAAACAGTTCGCATGTAGTCGTCGATAATGCTGTAAACTGCAAAGTACATGCCAAAATAAACAGTAAGATATAAAGCCGTACGTTTTGGCATCGATGAGACTTGCGGCAAGAACGAGCGGTCAATGCCACCAGACTGCAGCTGGATGAATGCTGGCTATAGAACAGAATCAACTGATAAACGATTATAGAAACGTCATCATTACTTAGGTGTTACCTTATTACCTACATCGATTTGATAACAATAGGCTTGTTACTGATTAGACTACATTGTATTGATATGGATAGTTATAGATTGTGTAAATTGTATCATTTGATAAAATATGATATTGATTAGTATATGCGATACTAGCTTGGAGGATTTGTCTGTCTGATCAAATTAAAATTTGGAAAAACAGTATTTTAGTATCTCTTAAAACTTTTTAAATATAAAGTTCAAACTTAACTATATCAAGAAGAAGAAATTTCCAAATTGAACTTTTAACTAAGTTCTTATAAATCTGCTTCCATTTTAAATCTCTCCGTTGACTATTAAATTTTGAATGTATAAGAGAATAAAGAAATATTATTTTCTAAATCAGCATTTCTTACATTTGCAATGACTACTTTTTGTAGACTAAATGCTTTAAAATTTTTTGTGATCTCAGATAAATATAGGCAGACATGCACTCTTAGTGGAAGACAGCAAAAACATCCAAGAATAAAACTCGTAGGCGTATCAAATTTGTTTGTATGTTTTCTAACAAAAAACCTTATAATATATGAGTCATTGCACCAATATGGTAGACACGTGGGTTCATGTGAACTGTATGTTGTAGATATAGTGTTGAGGTTCAAGGCTGAGGCCGGCGACGCAAGTGATTAGCCTCGAACTTGGACGTCATTACGTCATTTTTAGACTCCATGCTCAATAATAGATTCGTTTTTATGCCAAATGACATGATTGAAATAAACTTTAATGGTGTTGGGCTCGATAGGCATGTCATTAACATTGTTAATAGCTAATCACGCCTATGCTTCAGCTAAAAGAAAAATGAACTTACTGAATATTTTTGCTCTACGGTAGTTAATTGAGAAGTTTAGATCATGGAAATATAATCTTACAAGTCATCACAAAATCATTGTTCTGCATATACCACAACAAAGAACCCATCAGAACATTTCTCATCATCAATATTATGTATCTGAATGATTTGATCAAGTTTTGTAAGAAATCCATTGTATGTGCTGTGTGTGTGTGTGGTGTCGTCACAATGCGGTATAAATATCAGCAGTCGGCAGTAGGAGAGCGAAGACGCGGAATGTGTTGGGGGATAGAGGGGATACTATTTTGTAATTGGACTGAGATTTATCGACCTAACAAACTTCTGAACATTCGAGGTTAAAACTCAATGCCGAAAGTCGATGCACGGATTTCTCATTGATTTTATGAAAAAGTACTGCTTACGTCTGTTACAAAAATGAACTGCAGAAATCGGAATAATATCGTATCGTCGATAGGAGTTATTGCGTTCGAAATTGATTATGATTTGTTGCAGTATGTTTCATTTGAATGTTTAAAATACTCAGTTTTACATATTTAACGCTGTAGGTACAAAATCTAATAAGAATACAAAAATATTGCTGACAAAGAATTTTTCTTGAATTTGGTAATCGAGTACATCAATATTATTTTCCAATCCATAGTTCCCAGCTTTCCAGGAAAACTTCCAAACGATACAAAGTAGGTTAAGCATGTCGCCGTTCTTCAAACGGTGTGATCTGTGATAACAGCTATCATTCCTACGAGTACATCTACATAGGTGTATGAGAGCACTCTCGTTATCAGGTGACATCGGTGACACTATCGGGCCGGTGTAATAGTGTCGCCTGACGAGTGACGGGAGACTACGATCGATAACATGCTTACTATGTACCTACGTAGTTAACTGTATACTTGTGTTAGAAAAAAGTCAAGTATATGGTATGGTTGTATCATTTCATGAATATAAAACTTGTAATAAATTTGCATTAGAAACTTCAGTTTAAGCTGTAGTTTCTTCAATGACAGTACAAAAGATTTTGAAAGACAAACGTTTAACGTATACACGATACAGGCTAGGCCTAGTGTGAGGGCCACTGGTAACTTTCTCTATAATAAATGTGTAAACAATAAATGAATAAATAAATAAATGAAAATGAATAAATAGAAAAAATAAATATTTTCTTATTTACGACATGACAACCTTGAACCAAAGAGAAGTAAAACCTATAGCTGACGACCACGACCAAAAAACAACATCTATTGTTTTCAAATACGCAATTTTCTAAGGTTTTCTTTTAAAAAACGTTCAACATGATTTTGAGTGATACAACGACTAATTAGAATACACAAAACACTATTTAATGCAGATAGTTATAATCGAAAGTTAGACAAATTGCTGAGATTGTACAAATTAATGTACTATCCGATCTAACAGACGAACCATCAACAGACAGTCACTACCAACATTCAGTTCAACTAGATTAGTTCAATTTCACGTCTACACCAATTATGTTCTTAACAAATTGTTCAAAAATTTCCGAAAAATGACCTAATTTCTTATTTAGACACTAGGCAATGTAAACATATTCTATTAGCGAAGTTCTCTATAAACACCATGGAATGACGTCACTGTCTGATGATTGGCTGCAAATGTACATCAAGGCAACTACTAATGGGAATGATAATGTGTAATGACATCACTGCAGGTGAATAACAACGATCTTAAACATTGTAGGCAACTTATCAATCACAATGAATACTGAGATGCCTTTTTTGGAGTATATTGAATATTAATAACACGATTTCAGAAACACAAAACCACAAACAGATTAACTTATATTTTCAAAATATTGTCAAGAGGTGGTGAATGAAAAATTTGAGTTTAAAATGTATGTATGTACAATAACAATAGTGGTTAGTTTGTTTAACAGATCGAGTGATAAGAATATTTTCGGGGTAAGGGTCGCATGTCTCAGATTAGAACGTGGCATTAGTTAGTGTGATTAATGCTAATGACTATTTATATTTTAACATTGTGTGATAAGTAAATGTCTTCGTCGATATATGAGATACTCGTGGATCTACACACGGTTTCGGTGCATTTGATGACACTAATTTTTGTATCGTAGACATAATCACCTAAGCTGGCAATATTTCAATACAATAAGGAAGAGCCAAAGACTACTAAAAATGGGACAACCTGCCTCAACTAAACTGCTACCTGAATATTGGCAGAAGCTTATAAAAATCTGAGTCACAAAAACTTGAGCGTGTTTATGATACACAACACTGAGTATATACCAGATCGGGTTCGACCTCTTGTACACGATCAGGTTACCACTCAGCGATGGGCATATAATCGTATTGTCAACTCTATAACAATGGGAGAAGGATCAAATTATATCCGACCGACATACTTCTTACAAAACCACCACAGAATACTAATTCAATTATAGTGAGCTACTCGTACGTGTAACAAAATGAATTCAGGTCATACAGATACTAAACCTGGGATCTAACACAGTATTAATTGACTTAATGACTTATTTATAGTTCGCTCAAACAAATTAATGTGAACCAACTTGCTTTTCTTTGTTTTCCTTATGATAACTGCATTGCAGTACATTTCCGACACTAATTAAAATGGTTTGTTTGTTTAGGAAATCAGTTAATTAGGTAAGCAAGTAATGATAATTTGTCGTGGAACTATTTGCTTTTAATGTTAACGAGATACTATTTGAGGTTAATTTAGAATCATTGTAAAATGACGTACCCTTAATGACCAATTATTATCGGTAGCGAGATTAGTATTTAGTATCGTATCATGCAGATTGTGCACATGCGACATACACATGAGAACAATTGTACACTTATTAACATTGTGCGTAATTTACAATTAGTACAATAGTTAGTGTAGTATTCGCGAGTGATGCCCGACCTACATCGAGACAGATGGCGGTCAAATAACATTAATCAGATCGGTGATCAATGTCAGTCCAAGTGGTCCAATCTGATGTTGGCACAGTCGCGGCTACTGAACTAGGGACGGTGACCACCACGCATGCGCACACACACACATTCCACACACACTGCTTTGACTAACTCGGGAGACTAAATTAACTCCGAAAAACAATGAAGCGGATACGGATCAAATGGAGTGTCGCACCTTCTCGTCTCTATTCGTGATATAAATACACGAGACAGACGCGTTCCTAATGTACGGGCCCGTGTGGTCGATGACATCTGTACGAACAATACGGACAGCGAGGAACCTTCCCGGACTCGCCGCGCCAGGTGAGCCCAGCGCGGACCTTCACTCGACCCGGCCAACTATAACCGCGAGCCTCACCGCGAATCATTCGCAAACTATCATCTACTGGTCCCCTAACGTCGGACATCCTTCCGGGCTAGGAGTGAGCCAGTGCGCTACTAGTGACAGCAGCGACTGGCGAGAGTTGTTACTTGTTAGTGTGCCGGCGAGGGCCGCCCGCTACCTCCGCCCTCACACTCACCTTCGGGGTGCAGCCGCTGCGGGTCGAACCAGGCATCTGGAAGAGAAGGCGGCGCGTTAGCGGGTTAGTTGCGACAGAGAGAGGAAGCGAGAGGCTGCGCGCTGGTCGGTACTCACACAGGTCGAGGATGGTGCAGAGCGAGGGTGCCGACTCGGACATGGTGACACTTTACGTAACGCGGGACACTTTGATATCGTCGAGCGGCGTACGGTGCGGGCGCCGCGCCCGGTTCTCGCGTCAATACTGAACCCGCCGAGGAGGAGGAGGAGGAGCGTCTCCCCCCGCCCCGCACGCCGCACCACCCCACACCCCCGCGCGCACGCATGCGCGACCCTCGACCCTGCACCACCACCACGACATGCCTCACATCTATCATCAAATCAGCATTAGTTAAACCAAAGCATTAGATATTACCTGACCTACTTCACACACCATCGCGTATAATAGTCTAGTAATAACTTACAACTACGTAACTCCTATAATACTAGTATATTTACACACATGATACATACAATGCAGGCATAAAAGATTAGGTTTAGTAGGATTAGAAATAAAAACAAACAAAGCGTTTTATTCAAAGCAAATAACTAAAGTGTACCCATATTACTAGACATGACATTGTCTATGCAAATACTTGAGTGAAGTATGATGGTGACCTTTTTAGTAAGTCGTCTCGTAGTTGTTGCAAGTAGTGTCGATGAGTCAACAGGCACGTCATCCTGGTTAGCACATACATAGGCAGGTAGGTACTACACACACATGCACATATACTATGATACATCAGCGAGTGCACATTACTCTAATCACTAAACAAACATGCTAAATATCCTAGCAGGTATAATGTAATGTATTGTGAAGTCATGCAGTCCATGTGACAAGGTCGTAGTAATGTATCATAGACTATGACAACCATGAACCTGTACAACCAGAAGACAAGTTACATCAGTGCTGACTACCGAATACTGATGACTAAGATCATAAATTATAAGGCGAGTTATAATGAGGAACATGATCGTACATGGACATCGGACATGGACTTGTGTATGGTTTTGTGCTGTTTGGAAACGATACTCCCTACTGTTGTTTAAGTTCACATGAATAAAAATTGCGTATTTTCACATGAATTGGACAAATTATGTTTATACATATTATTATAACAAGTAATGTTTAATTAATTAAATAATTTGTTCTCTGTGTCTGATACAGTAGGGAAGAAAATTCCTTTGGAACAAATAATAATTTAATTGTAATGTGATTGAAATGTATAAATTATAGGGTCAGACTCAAAAACTATATCCTACCAATTACTTTTTACCGTTATACTGTCATCGTTGTAGATAGGAAACCTATAAGCAACAAGTATACCATACCCGGAAGGAAAAGAACAATTTGTCCACAATTTACAAAACACAAGAAAAAAGTTAGTTGAAAACTATTTAACATGTGCACTGTAAGAATACAGAGAAATAGTTTAAATGTAAGATTAGTTTTTTTTTAGTTTGTGTTTGATTTAGTTTTGTAAAACACCTGAATTTGAATTTCCAATTTCCAACAAATAAATTGAAAAGTAGACGGCGATAACAATAAGAGTAAAGAAACACAGCTCTGGTTTGTTTAGTTCAGAGTCGCAGTGCAGCTAGCTGATGTGGCAACTAGTTACAGTATTCATGAATATTTCCTCGTGAAACATGGCCGACATTAGACGGTAACCTTCACGCGCCGTCAGACATCACACAAAAAGGCTATTGATCGGTGAAACCAGGCACTCGGAGACACAATGTGGAAACCAAATCAACCACAACTTCACACCTGCAAGGCCTTTCATTTTATATTAACGACATCTATGACAACAACAATAATAAGAGACGGGCCATCTTCGAAGTTTCCGCATCGACAACTCTGTAACTAGATCAACTAACTGAAACATTCTCATACATTCTCAAATGCACGAAACTTGCGTTGCAGCGGTTCATGAGCGACAATAACCGCTTACCTTCAGATGGATCGTAGACTTATTCAGGTGATTTGTAAAAAAAAGAATATTAGGAAGAAACTTAAATGTGTCGAAATATGAACTGAATTGACTGTATAAATGCCGGTCATTAGAGGCCGGCTCGAAAGGACAAAAACCCAGGCAGTTGACCTCAGGTAGATCTGGCAAATAGCCATACACATTAAGACTTAAATTCTGCACATTTTAATATGATTTGAAGTTAAATATTTCACAGTTTCAATAAGAGTAGAATAGGTATTATTAATGCATTAACTTTTGTAAGTTATAAAACAAATTCCGTAACTACTTTGACCTTTTTAAAACTCAAAACTTCAGCTTTAATAACAACAATCAACATCTTTAACCATTCTGTATAATAATATAATTATTGCTTAATCGAACAAATCTCTTAAAATACTAATCTGTCAACCGTTATAACCTAGCTCTCTCCATTGTCTGTAATTAATTTTAGTCCAAGAGGGAAAGGCTGTATGAGTCAGCGGCTGACGCCAACGCAACCCGGTGCACGATTGCAGACACACGGTACCTGGCGAAACTGTTCCGTAGCACGCGATATACTTTCAAACAACCACCATACTTGACAACTTCGCAGATTAGTCTCTATAATAGTTTCTACCTAACATTGTTACAATGATTCAACGGTGTAGCACTAGCTATTACACTTTGCTACATCGACATGTCCATTCTGGTTTTTGGAAATGAGGCAGCACAAGCTTCAGCTTAGTACGGGACTTGTTTTTAAAAAAACATATAAAACCGTAATGATACATTAGAGATATATCATTTAACTTCATGCACCTATCACCTATGCGTATGGTACCTAATTCGTCATATCGTAGGAACTTGATAATAAAATACATTTCTACAACAACACAAGACGCAATGACGCAAGAAAAGTATTATCGAAACTTTTTCCTGGAGAGGGAAGATCGAGAGTAACAAACTGTGCAAAAACAACTTCCAACTCTCCGCAAACAACGTCAATAACATCTACTACGAAATAAAGATTTCGTTCAACAAAAATACTTATAATTTTACTGTAGGTATTATGAGTAGGTATCATTGTATCCGCAATTATAGCTCATGAATAATGTACCCCTATGGGGGGTTGCAAGCACGTTTGTAATAATAATAATACGAGCGAAAATCAGCGAAATACCCAATGATTCATTGTAACAGCACAGTTCTTTTGTATTATTCGTTTTTATGCAGCACTCGGAAAATATATTGTAGCCAATGACGCTATAAAACTGTGTGATATAAAAGTCGAAGTGCGATTGATATACTTCGTATCAAGATAATAAAAATGAAATGCTAATAAAATGATGTAGATAAAAAACGAAGTAACTTCGCCCATTTCACCTGTACCTATTTAATAATTATTTAGATATGATATAAATAGATTTTAAGCTCAATAAGTTGTTGATTATTATCTAAAGATTTTTGCTGTGACAAATTTTTAACAAACGCTGTATCCCAAAAGTTCTAGTTGACATTTAATAAGACTTAAAAACTCGAGAATAAATTGTGTTCGAAGATGAACAAATGAATCACGTGGAGGGCGTACCTACACTTTATGAGAGTAGTTACTAAGAGTACACGAACACACGCTCTTTACGATCAATTGAGGTAGAGACTGTTACCTAGGTGACTGTTATAGATAGTATTAGACGTTCATTCATAAACTTCTTGTACATTAGTTACCTACTTTCAAAAATGCTTCTACATTTCCTTAATTCTCTTTCGACCGAATCACATCATGTGTTTTCGTGTTAAAGTATAATTCTGTCTGAATGGAAACTTGTTGAAAACACAAACTAGTTTTAAGTTTATAAGTTTCGAGAACTTAGACAGAAGTACCTTAGTGTTTGGAAAGTACTTAAAACGTCTGTAAAATTCGTAATAACTTTCGGTCCATAAAGCACAAAAAATACAACAAATACAATTAACATAACTGTTATCGCATTAACAAAGAGGTCAGAGTTCAGACTCCTCACTTAAGGACAAAGGGACAAACGTTATCGTTAAATTATAACATACAGTGGAGTCGATGCACTCGCCACTAGTCGCCACGCTTGTCACACATAAAGGTACAAACAGAGTACTGTATTCACTCACTACTGCTCACTTCTCAGACTCAGGTATTCTCACTTAAGGGATCAGGTACAGTTTAGCACATGCCCTCTTATGCGGAGTATGGACTTTGTATATCAGAAGAAGGGATTAGCTAAGTATTTGCATCCAACACTTATTGCTCAAGTTAAAATAAGGACTTAGACAGTTATGTAAATCGATTGTATAAATAGATTTAATGTCTATGTCTCTGATGGTGGTTGCGTGTTTAGGCGCATGGCGGCATGACACAGCAGAGTATAGGTTAGTAACGAGGCTCAGCGCCAGCCGCCAGCCGGTGTGTCTGCCGGGAGCCGGTATTGATCGGTACCGAGCGCCGTCGCGCCGCCCGCCCTTATTGCAACGTCTGCCTATAAACGACACACCATACCTATAGTCTACCCTACCCCTAGTCTCACTCTCCGGAAACGTATACTTAACCACTTCATTATTCTAATACCGCCAGCTGTTAGCTCGATATTTGAATTTGATAAGGTGGGGATTAGTCTACGCTACATTGGGCATAACGGCAGAATGTAGTTAGCACTAATATTTGATGCTAACTTATTAGAAAAAATAGTTAAAACAATTTTATCAAATAATTTTAAGAACGAGCTCAACTCTCCAAGCTAGTAAGAAACTTTGTCTGGAACCAAATACTCATAAGATAAGGGATCAATCGAACTCCGCTGGGCATCGTTTGAAGCTGCGCAATATCTTCTCATCCCAAATACCGCAGTGTCTGAATAGTTATGGCTCTCGGACGTAAGCACATTTTATTGGAAAATTTAGGAGCACTCGGGGGGCAACGTAAGTACTACGTAAAATTCCAATATTGAAGAAGTACCCAAGATATCGATAAACCTCTAGAATTTGTGTGTTTTGAAGAGTAAGATATAGATTCGCTTGCAGAAATGATGCCAGAAAGAAGAAAATTTTAGAATGTAGCCAATAGACGACATCTTCAAGTAAAATTAAGGGTAAATGAGTGATTGACTTTTTTGGCGCATTGTGTGGTTGAAACTGAAACGAAGCTCTCTCTCGAAGACATTTACCAACATTTAAGTTCAAATCTATTAGTTACTTTTAACCATAATCTGATTGCATCCCTCCAAATAGTAAGCTTCTGTAGGTAAGCCTTATAAATATATCATTTCAATAATGACATAAACGAGAACAAACAATTTAAGGCGAAGAGAACTTAGGGGTGACATTTGGTGACGTCACCGTTTTGCAAACAAAAGAATATCTGAGTGGAAGCGATCGAAGAGGGCGGCTGGCGACAACTAGGTCGATAGTGGAATTGAAACACTCAAACATCAAATCTATCCACGTAGCTACGGATACTACTGCAAGTTTTATGAACATTCTATCCATCTGTGGTGTTGGTATATTCAAAAACTAAATTACTTATTTTAAAAAAATTACGATTTACGTTTTGACCTATCCAACTTTGTTTATGAATACAAAATATACCATAATTAATGGTAGACTACTCACTTAAATTATCATCATAGAGTTAAATAAAGTTAACATGAAATATTTTTCAGAAGAATATTAGAAAGTATTCGGTCGTTATGAATGATGTTGTGAACGATCCAGAGTATTTAAAGCGAACTCACATAAAACATAATGTCGACAAACAGTTACGAAACAGATATTTTGTTCCGGCCGCGTCCCGAGTCCAGTGTCACTAGGCGAGAGAATAGACGGACAGACAGACAGATGTGTGTCGACCTAAACCACAATCTACACTCAAATCAATGGAAACTTTCCAAATATTATTGAATATGTTAATTAATGACGTCTGACCATGTGAGATTATTTTAAAGTTGTTAAAAAGGCATAGTGTAGATACAGATCAAATGCAGCCTGTAATGCTTGCAGCTAAACTGTGAGGTCGTTCCGGTCGTACGCAATGACTTTACGCAAATTATATTTTATTTCTGATCATTTTTATAACACGATCAAATTAAAATATACATTGTCGTCTGCACAGTATACTGAGGCCAGTAAAACTGTATTTGGGCGGTTAATGGGTTCGAAAAAGGCAAACAGGACAGGATTAACGACTCGGACTGACGTAATTCTTTAACGATGGTCTGCACTGATTTGCACATATTTTCGTACGGGACGGAGGACAGCACGCACTCCCCAGTCAAACCCACGGTCCGATCACAAACAGAACATTGTTAATGAAGCTCTCACCCAAACGTTACACATAGTCTTTATCCACATACTCACATGTGACATCGGTGCTTTCTGATCCCATGTTTGTTATCAATTCACGAAATGTAATATTCCACAATAATTATCGACAGTATATCACTTAACAAACAATGCTACATAACAGAATATCTGAAATAATGTAAACGCGTGGAACGTGAATCCGGCTGGGAGGGGTCCTCGGTTCTGATCGCACCGTTTCAGAAGGCGAACTGCTGCTAATTATAGCACCGGCCTGGCAGTCGCAGCACTCGGCAGCAGTCGTCACTGAACACTGTACAGAGCGTCCACTAGCGCGTGTGTGGCGCGGGTGGCGCCCGACAGCCGATATCCGATCAACTCAATGTTTTCATGTAGTTTATCTATGGAATCCACCGCATCACTCTGCCGGTGATTAGATAGTGTTTCTCCGGAGTCTGATGTGATAAGCCCGACACATTATCATTAGCGAAGTGTGGCCTTCAAGCAGCGCACATTATCACTGTTTGCACTAACACAGTTTTTAGATAAGTTTCTATAAATGATCGTGATGCAACGTATGAATATTCGCAATAGACTAAATTAGTATATCGCTCATAACTAACATTTAGTTTTCACAATATCAGTTCCATGTTATATCGAACGAGTCATATCAATGAGTAATAATGTAAAAGCTGTTCAACGAATTGTTTTTTCTGCATTCTGAGAACAATTCGTTTCGAATATATTAATTTGTAATAAGAATTTTAAACATATGCATGATAACAAAAAATCGCTTGCCAAGTTTATACAGAGATACAAAAGGCTCATGGGTTGGTTGGGGGTTATTGTGCATGTGCAATAGTTGAGTGCAGAGGGTGAAAGGCGGAGGATGAGCGACGGGTGTCCGTTAGTCGAGGTGGTGGTCTGGTGCAGCGGCGAGCGGTCATCGCTCTTGCCGCTTCGCCACCTCCGGCGCGGCCCCGCGACCCCGCACACCCGACCCCTGCATCCTCCACTACTCTATGAATCATGGATGCGTTGCGTCACCTCGTCTATCCACGTATCAGCCGTCTGTCCCTCCTACACATCAACCCTCTCTAACATTATCTCAACATATAATATAAAATGTAATTAAAGTCTAAATATTAAGATGACGAGTCACGAGTTAAGCTCATTGTTCACCTGCAGACGAGATTCTCTACGCTCCGTCGCGCACACAACTTGACTACAAACCAACATTTTTAACGTCATCTGTGCATGAAAAGAAGCTGTCTACCATGGAACAGAGGGTTTAAAATCATTCAATACTTACATACAATAGGCAGAATGTAAAACTGACAAAACTGAAAAGTATTTTTCCATGCTCGACCATTGACTACGAGTATCGATTAGTGCTCTACGTGTCTCCAAACACTAGTCTAGTTAATACTGAAATTGAATAGTACGGCGGAGTATTTTACTCACCGAGTCCCATTTGGCAGAATATGACCTCAGCCTCGATAACGTGCGCGGTGGGTCCTCGCGACGGCTCCGGCTTGTCGTCGAGGGGCGCCGGCTTGTGCTGCGGAGGAGCAGGGGCTGACTCCGGTTTAGGAGGAGCTGCTTCTTGCTTCACAGGCTCCGGTTTGGGTGCCGGCACCGGCTCGGGCTCGGGAATCACAACTGGCTCTACTTTGTGTTCTACAGGTTTCTCGGGTAGTACTGGAGCGGGTGCTGGTGCTGGTGTAGGTGCGGGTGCGGGAGCCAGCACCGGCGTCGGGTCGTGGAACACAGGTGCGGGCGGTTCGGGAGTCGGCGCGCTGGGCTTCGGCAGTTCGACCCTCGGCTCTGGCCGATGAAGGGGCGACTCTCCGGCGGTGTCGGCGTCCGACTCGCTGTCGGTGAACTTGTCGGCCATGTGCTCCATGAGCTTGTCGGCCACGGATGGCGGCCGGTGTTGTTCTGGTGCAGGTCCTCGTTCCATATCCAGGAAGCTCTGAGAGGCCGTGCGCGGTGCGTGGTGTACCGGCGAATCGCTCGGGTCCTGTCTGGTTTCGCGATCTAGGTGCTCGAAGTCATCGGTTGATTCCTGATCGCGCTTCATGGTAGGTTCGGCGCCGGGTGCTGCGTCGCCGGCGGCCGCGAAGACCCCGAGCAGGGCGTCCGTGCTGTCCATGTTCCTTTTTCTGAAAAGTAAAATTTGAGATCGATAGCGGGTGCGGTACGGGAGCGCGCGGGCGGGTGTCTCGAGGGTGCGAGCGAGCGGGGCGAGTCCTGCCGAGTCTCGGCGCGATGTCGTACTGCGGCCGTCGCAACTCACCGAACACCGCGCCGCCCGCCGGTCGCAACTCGCACAACGTCATTCAACACGAGAAACGGTACCTATTACTCATACACGGAATTTATTGTAAGAACCGCTGACGCAGGTCAACTACTTTTAAATACATCCAAATAAATATTATAAAGATTTAATACAGTAAAAGACCTAATCAAGCTTATTTAGCCAATGAAACAAAAAAAAAGGCTAAATATTAAATTGCACTGATTTTCATACCTTTTTTTCAAATAACGCGGTTTTTAATTTTAAGCTGTTTTGACGACAAATCACTGACAAATGACAGCGTCTGTTTTTTTCTCTAATCATGACATTTAGCAACAATATCGTTAGCTAAAAGTGTTGCGAGTAATTTTATTCGTTCGAAATTAGCAAAATAATTTCTGATCAAAACTGTCAAGCTTATTGCTATTAATCTTTTTTTATCAAATTTGTTAACCCTTTTCGTAAAAAAAGATTTAAAACTAATTTATTATATTTTAACGGTTCTGTGAATTTATACTTTTGTGCTTTTTTCACCACAAAAATTAAACTTGTCAAACGTCACTTCAATTGAATGTCAAAAGATGTCGCTGAAACAGCAAAACCAAGCAGCTGAGAGTTCTGCCGTATTTCAAAGATTGTATTTCTATTGTCTTTCAATAAAATTTGTCTCACAAGCGCTTTCATTATTTTATCGTTCACTGTAGTAAATAAGTCTATTACGCGGCACAGCGCTTAAGAAGTATTAAAATTGTAAAAAAAAATCGGTACGGCTACGAGTGAAACTTCGTTACTTCAACTAAAAGTTTACAACTTCACGTCGCATCGCGTTTGATTTTAGTTTCAGCACATTTTCCAAGGATGGCGGCTGTTACGAACGGTGTTATCGACACTGGTGATGGGAGTTCTCTCAAAAAAGTTCAAAAATGTGTGGGGCAAGAGGACAAATTACTTAACAACAAAGTTAAAGATCATAAGAATGGTTACTTGAAGTCTACGCAGAGTAATGGGGTAGCGGTAAGGATATTTAAATTAATTTCCTAACCTATGTAGCAGTGTTTAATGATTAGATATTAAGTTCCGTTACTGAAACTACTGGTACGCCACTTAGGTTTTTCTGGGTGGTTGAGGGAATCACTCTCTGGGGTGTTCTGGGTACATCCTCATCCTCGTTCTGTGACGGTAGTCCACTGACCCAGAGCGGCATATCAGCGGTATTACTTCCAATGCGACCTTGTATGAATTAGAAATTATTTAATCTTTTCAAGGTTGCGCTGATGTCATAATGATAGCCCAGTGATTATCTTTTTCATAAAATGAATCTAATTTAAAAATCATTATAAGTATTAAAATCATTATATTATTGGTTGAATTAATTCCTGTGTAATTTTCAACCTACATAATATTTTTATAAAGTGAGAGTATCATCATAATTTATTTATTCAGGAAACAACAGTACACCATTGATATATCCAATATAATAAACTTTTGGATTTGTTTGCTAAAATTAACACTGGTATTTGTCCAGTCAATGGTATTATTTTCTGTGAGTTGCTACATCTATTTTAACAAAGTGAAACCGAGTCATTTGATGTAGATTATCATAACCAAGTTACCGATTTTATCATAAAATAATATTTGGCAATATAATAATAAAATAATAAAAAATCATTTATTGCCTGAATGTACTATGCTATGGATGTTACAATTACTTACTGCTAAGCCCAAGTATTATTACTATTATCATTCGCCAATATCCAATATCTAATTTAATGTTCAATTGTATATTACACTGCAAATTCTAGTTGAATAAATATTTTCTATCTTCAACACTTATCTTTTTCTATTATCTTTATATAAGTTACATGCAAAAAATAATAGACGACTGTTTAGGTTATTATTCTTAAACATTAACTATGTTCTACAGTCAGATCACAAGTATTACAGGATAAGTTTAAATTAATATATTATTTATCTAGCTGATATTAGCGATTATTAAGGATAACAATTAAAGGAAAGAGAATAAAATTAAAAAGTAAAACAAGGAAGCTATTAACTTACAACTAACTTAGGTCTAGAGAGTAGGTACAACAACAAAATCGCAATTTCTTAACTCGAGTGTGAGCCGATCGCGAAGGCAAAGGGTGATGTCTCAGCTGATGCTATCCGAGGTGGGTACCTCGAATAGCGCTGTTTTTCAGACATCCCCGTTTCCCTATGTTGGCGTTCGGGATTAATTGTGTATGGAGGGTCCGCATTTTGTGTGTGTGCGTGTGTGTATGTGTGTGTGTATGTATGAATGTGTGTGTGCATGTATGAGTGTGTGTGTGTGTGTGTGTGTGTGCACATGCAGTATGCAAAGGTAAGTTATTGAAATATAGAACATATTGTGGAGGCAGTTTGTACTAGAGCTGGTTAGGAAAAATAATCTTTTAATGCTAAATCATTGACATGGGCCGATGTTAGGCCCTCCGCTGCAAGTTGTCTTTTCAAAAGAGCACTTTTAATTTTTGTTTTGAAATAGTCCATATTCATTTTTTTAATCCTCATAGGAGGTGGCAGGTCATTCCATATTCTTGCAGCGGAATACTTAAAGGAGCCCCTGTAGCGTTTGGAGTTATGCACAGGTATATTTAGGATATTTTCATTAACAGTTCGAATGCTTCTCGCCGCTTGACTTCTAGACCACGATAATTTTTCAAATAAATATTCAGGATTTTTATTGTAGATTACTTTTTTTATTGTACACATCAGCTGCAGCTCCCTTCTTGCTTTCATATTGAGAATACCGCGCTTATTTAAGTAGGGTGTTATACTGCTTCTTTTAGGTACATTGAGTGAGTAGCGGATACACGCGTTTTGTACACGTTGAACAGCATTTTCTAATTTCCTAGTAAGCCTAGGACCATATGTTGAGCTACAGTAGGTGAAATGAGAGAGCACTAGTGTCTCTGTAAGGAGGAGTCGTAGATCCTCGTTTAAATATGGTCTGATCTTGTAGAGAGTTTTAAGTTTGAAGAAGGCTATCCTAATTTTATTGTTTATATATTGTCCATACTTTTGTTCTCCATCCATGAGAAGTCCCAAGTTGCGGGCCGTCTCTACTTTCTCAATAGCAACATCGTTTAATTTGATTTTCCCTCTACAGCCTGACACACGCTCAATTTGATGTTTGGTTCCCAGCACAAGCATCTGGGATTTGTTTGGGTTAAGCGTCAATGCATTTTTCCTAGCCCAGATAGAGATGTTATTTAGATCAAAGTTTATTCTTTGAATTGCTTCCTCCATATCCTGCTCTCGAAAGGAGTAGTACAATTGTGTATCATCAGCATAGAGGTGGTACTTACAATATTTTATATGAGTACTTAGGTCTGAAGTGAAGATTGTAAACAGAACTGGAGACAATATTGAGCCCTGTGGCACTCCTCTTGGCACTGTCAGAACAGAAGAGGTTATCTTTCTTCCATCTCCTCCATCAATCACCACCACCTGTTTCCTTTCAGTAAGGAAGCTCTTAAACCAGGAACATGCACTTTCTGAAAAACCATAAAGTTTTAGCTTGTGTAGTAATAAATCTGGCGGTATACAGTCGAATGCTCTAGAGAAGTCCAACAGTACCAGTATACTAGACAGCCCCATATCAGAAGCCTCCGTTAAGTCATCAGTCACATGTAGAAGAGCAGATTCTGTGCCATGACCCTTACGAAAACCTGACTGGTATTTAGGTATTATAGCACTATTGGTTTCCAAATGCACTAAAAGTTGATTAAGAACTACTCTTTCAAGCACCTTTGACAGCACTGGCAGGATGGAGATTGGACGGAGATCTTTTAATTCATTTACACTATTCTTTTTCGGTATAGGTGTTACTAGAGCATTCTTCCAACTGGAAGGAAAAGTGCATGTAGTGATTGACTTGTTTATGATATTAGTAATTATTGGGATAGTTGTGCCAATACTTAAAAGAACCATATCAATATTTAGGGTATCAGAGCCAGCCGCTTTTGTTTTAATATTTAGTAATATTTTTTCCACTTCTATCTCTGTTGCTAGCTTTAGCTCGAACTTCTTTTGATTTGTATTCTGATTTGTGGGAGACAACCTTTCTATATTATTCTCATCAAACGGCGGTAAGTCTAAGAAATGTGCATTTATTTTATTAGGATCATTAAGATGATCTGGTATGATTATTACTGACTTACTATTTACTAATGTTGATTTTTTTATATTTTTCCATAGTAGTTTAGGCTTATTTATATTATTATTAATGTAGTAGTTAAAGTATGCTTTCTTTTCTCTCTCTCTTGTAGCTGTTACTAAGTTTTTTAAGTTACGGTAGTATTCTTTTGAACTGTCTGATTTGATTTTGTGTGCTTTTATTAAGGCTTTCTCTCTAAGATGCATCATTAACTTAAGTGTTTCCGTTATCCAAGGCTTCGGGAGATCTTTATTGATTACCTTCTTAATTGGTGCATGAATGTCCAGTAGAGCCAAAATTCTACTGTTAAATAACTTAATCATCTCATCAGCACTGTTTAATTCATTGATATCCTTCCATGTAATTGACTGAAGGTCAAGATTAAATAAATCTAAATTAATATCATGTAGTTTTCGTTTATATGTTATTGTTTTTTTGGTCTTGGGCCTTTTTACATTAAAATCTACAATTATTAAGGCGTGATCGCTTAGATCCTTATTGTGCACTACTTGAATACCTTGGCATTTCATTGGTATATCCGTTAGCACAATGTCAATCAATGTTTCTGAGTGATCAGTTATCCTCGTTGGTTCTTGAATTATTTGTTCTAAGTTGTGTTGGTAACAGAATGTCATGAGGTCAATGGTTTGTGGTAGATCTCTGTTACTGCAATTAATATTTAAATCACCAAGCATACAAGTGTAGGGGCAGTACGCCATGGCGTTGATAGATTCACTAAGACTGCTTAGGGCATCGCAGACACTAACACCCTCTGGTCGATAGGCAGTGCCAACAGCCATTTTAGCTCCAGGCAAGAGCACCTCGAGCCATAATTGTTCAAGGATAGATGTTGGATGTTGTCTTACATGTGCTGTGATTCCTCTTTTTACATAGAAGCCAACACCCCCTCCCCTTCTTGTCCCAATTCTAGCTTTGTGAATAAAATTATAGTTATTTATGGAAGGTGCAAGGCACTCTTCTCCCTCTCTAATCCAAGTTTCATTGACGGCGAGGATATCAGGTTTATAATTTAAAATACTTACCAAGAGTTCATCTGTGCCAGTGTTTAGCGATCTAGCATTCAAAAGCCCCAGTTTCAACGAACAATAGTTTACATTATCACCTATTTTCTCCTGTAAAAAATTAAAATTAGTTTAATATATTGTAATATATTTTCTTTTATATAAATGGCTGGTTGCATGTGCACAAGATTGTGTGTATAACAGATATTAGTGAATATTGTGTATGTGTGTAGTGTATATAGTGTGTTTGTAATGTGTATGTATGGGCTGGTGTGTGTAAGAGTTTTAATTGAGATATATGATATGCGTAAATGGTGTATTTGTGTGCGGCTCAAGGTTGGATACCTACAGTTGAACAAAAACCAATAGTAACTATTATAAGCTAACTTCAGACTTTTCCAAAAATCTGTAACAGGTCACTCTCCTGGCACAACCTGCGCCTATTCTCCCCTTGTTCTCGTCTGACATATATTTTACCGCTGCGTGTCCATACATACTTATATTTAAGCTCTCGGGCCAAAGCACGGGCTCTTTGAAATAGGCGACGGTTGTGCCCGGTGAGACGTTCATTAATGTATATCGGACGTGTAGGTTCAGGCAGTTGCAACCCGCTGGAGTCCAGGCTGCGGCGGGTTCGTGCGGCAGTTAGGAGCCTAGTTTTTGAATCCCGATGCACCAGTCGTACAGCAATCACTCTGGGCGGTGCACCTTCGTTTTCAGACCGCCTAGGTCCAACTCGCTCCGCGCTCACGACATCCCTCTCATCGATGCTCGTACCCACCTTGTTTGCCACCGCCATTACTAGATGCATAATATTTTCGCCGGGGGTTTCCGTACATCCTGATATCTCTATGTCATTGGATAGAAGAGATTGCTCCTGCTCGATTATTGTAGCATTTAACTTGACTATAGTGGCTTCTAGTTGTGCTGTGTCATTAGGAGAACTCATTTCCAGCTCGTTTACTCGGGTTTCCAGCTGCTTGATTAGAGAGCATTGTGCCTTGATAGTATCCAACATTGCATTTATCGTTTCCCGTAAACTAGTCATCTCGTTTTCAAATATTTCACTTATATGTTGCTTCAACTCACTCAGCAATAAATCATGACAGTGTTCAGGCGTAATGGTTTCGACAATTGTTGAGCCGAACGATTGTTGTGATGAAGTTTTCGTCCGTCGTGTAATATTCTCAGTATTACCCTCAATGTGCTGGTATTCCTTTGTCATGACATTGAGTAAAGTGTCGGGCATTTCAATATTCCTGATTGGTGTGTTAGTATTACCTGTCTTTGGTCTTTTGTTTAGACATCCAGGGCAGCTCCATTGATCTTTTCTTTGCATCAGATTAAACACTTTTTGCGTCACATTAGCACAGGCAAGGTCGTATCTTTCTGCACAGATCTTGCATCGTAAATGAGAGTCCTTTTTGGAAATGCAGTTTTGACATAATCAGTGTAGTGTTATTAAAAAAAAAATTGTGTCTATCCGTAATGAATAACTTTCACACTAAGTCACTGCTTTACAGTTTGCCCACTTTAAGTTGAAAAGTACTAAGAATTAGTTATTTAAATGTTGACCCGTTATGAATAATATTTTAAAGCAATTTAAAAAATGTTGGACATGTAAATAAGTTACACAATTTTGATCATAGGTTTATCACCCAGCTATATGGACAATCCAAAGCAGCAATAGTGATGGCTCTGCCTAATAGAAGAACTCTGATTAATTAATGACTTTATAATAAGCAACACAAGTCTTGACGAATTTACAAATAATCGCTTTTCAACCACCTACTAATGTATTATTTCATTTAATTGTGTCTTACAGCGAAACTCTAGTTTAGTCAATGTATATCTAAAGTCTATTATTTCCTAATTAGTTTATAATTTCTAAAACTATTACCAAGAGCACTAATTGACATAATTTTCAAACGAAACGAGCTTTAGTCTAGGGCCTCAGGTAGGTATATGTTATTATGATCCATTATTCTGTAATATTGAATGATTGATTCTAATAGTAGTTAATAAACTTGATTGAAAAACATTCAGAAATTAAAACAGATCAGATATTTAATAAAGGATGATAATAAGTGTGACTTCATCTATGTGAGTATTAATTTTCTTCATATTAGCTAGGTGTGCGTTACTGGAGTATTCATGCAATACGTAGAATCACGCCATGTTGTTATCAGCGCGGCTCGGAACTCTGTAGGCGGCGCTATTTAATAAAACAATTCATTCTTCTCAGAAACTACCACACTCGTCCACTGCGTACTTCAGTGAGTGTATCGCCTCTGTCAGCTGTGTTGGAGCATCTACTCTATTGCAATTTTCAACCTAAAATATAGCTTTCATCATTCGTGCCCATAACTTAAGTGGATATCCATGGGGTAGAGAAACTACAGCTTGAACCCATTATTGACCACTGCTGATTGTTGAAATGATGATGTTGGTCTCAGGTTTATGTGGATAAAGCCAACACAGTCTCGACTCTTGGGATTTTAAAAGCATTTGAAAGATATTGAAACCTTCCTCAATATGTAGGTTTCCTCATGTGAACGTGCTGATAAATAATTCATATTATTTTAATGGCATTACAATACCATAATTCAAATATCTAATCCATACGTAATCATTGATCAATAATATTGGATGAAGGTGAAATGTTGCATTGACATTGACCATGTTGTAGGTAATTAATTCACATGTTTAAATAGTATGGAAGGATATTTCACTGGTTTTACCGGTATTTAATCAGCTTGTTAGTTTAGTGAAATTGTGTACCTATTGTATTATACCGTGACTTCTTCATACTTTTAAAAGAAAAATTAATATTCTTATTTCTTGATCGATAAAAACAACTGGTTTTGTAGATTGTCGAAGCTGATAGCATAATAGGTATATTATGTTTAATCAAATAAAAACAAAACTCGTATATTTTTTAGATTTAAATACTGACTGGCAGTGGTTGGTAATGATATTTAACTGAAACTACGATTTTTTCTACATAATTAATAGAAAAACAACCACAAACAGTACGCGAATATGGTACACAATAGTAAAAATACAATCTACGAGTCTTATGACATAGATCGTAAATTTTATTATTTTAGTAGTTGTGTTAGATTGAGACGGCAGGTCTGTGGTTTCGTAAATCATTAGCGATGCCACATAGTGCGCAGTTACAATACAATATTAGGTACTACTCAAACACACTCTTCAGGGTCTCTTCATTGCTATATGGCCTGATGAGTAACTGCTCAAACAGCAGTAACTACTACAGTAGCAACTGCTTTTTCGGTTCAGCACATACACTGTGAACACACACAAGCACATGCTGAACCCAGAAAGATTTCTCTAACATAGAATCTCTGTCCCGACTCTACACTTCCTGTGTTGGCTCTCTGTGGGAAACTGGCGACATGCCTATAATATACTATACGTCGTCTCATATACATATTAGAAAACGAACAGCACTAGTATCAGAGGCATGTAGGCAAATCGTACGCGGTGCTCCACTGCGCATGCAAAATATTATAAGCCTTCTTTGCTAACCAGCATTTGTTGTCAATTTTGTCTTCTGAAATTAAATAATAAAAAAACAAAGACAGCATCGACGAGGTCGGACATGTTCGTATTTTATTTAACGAACCAGTGAACTGTAACCCTGACAAATTAATGTACAATTGTTGCGTATTTACGTACCTTCCTATCTTAGAAATCTATCTACCAAGCACTTTCAGGCTTAAGAAGAGACCTATGAGAGAAACTGTAATTGTAATTAATAAAATTTACACATATTGCCTTGACAAGTAGTTACCATCGATCATGAACCCCTATCATGGGTCAAAGCACATCGGCTTCGACCTCCCTTTAAGAACTTTCTTCAAGCCACGTATTACTGTAAAATTACAATGAATACATTACGTTTCCAGCACAAGAGTCCCGGCGCGGAGGACGGTCTGCCTAAGATAGATTGGTCTCAGTACGACACGTTCCCGGGCTCGTTCGAGAAGTGTTCCCTGCTGACGGCGGTCCTCACGCACATCGGACTCTACATACTCATGTTCCTCGGCTTCGTCAACCAACTCGTGTTTGTACCGAAGGTCGCCACTGAGAAGAACAGAGAGGTCAGTATCGAACTGATAGACTCTATAAAGAATGACTTACAAATTCCGATTTGTCTTTAGAAAAGTTTAGTAGTAAGTTTTGTTCGGGGATTCTGATATAAACAATAAGGATCTGAGAAGATTGACTGAGCAAACATCATTTAAGGTTACCTCACAAAAACTTAATAATAAAAGACTTTTAAGGTCATTCATATCATACAATCCAAATTAAGTGGACTTCTAGTGTTTCTTTTAATCATCAGTTTTGTATTCCGAACGTGCCAAGTTAATCGCTATGTCTCCTGCAGTGTTTACTTAGTTACTAGATGACCCTCGCAACTTCGTCTGCGTCATAAAGGGGTTCAAACAGTACTCGCAATGCCGTCGAGTTATTATTTTCGCGGCTCGCTGTGCCACACATATTCATTGCGTTTTATACTCGTAATAACTTCTAAACGAAAAGTCCGATTGGAATAAAACAAAAAGTAATTTAATCCTACATTATTACTCTTGATAACAAAATACTTAATTTGGATAAGAGTTAATATAACGATACTCATTTAACGTTAAATTCAATCTCGGAACGAAATATTAAATTTTAAAAACATAAAAGTGGTTATTGTGACTAAACTATGATAGTTAGATATATGCTGTCGCGGACTTTTTTGTTTCTCTTTAAAAGACCTAAAAACCCGTAGTACATCATTTTGTTCTATTGTCAATAGTTTTTGCAGCGTACGCATAAATAGGTTTTCGATTTTTCACCTTTTGTTACATATTCGATATTTTCATGCGGATCCCTAATTTTTAAAAAAATAAAATATAGCCTATAACCTTCCTCGATAAATGGACTTTCCAACAGTGAAAGAATTTTTGAAATCGGACTAGTAGATCCTGAGATTAGCGCGTTCAAACAAACAAACAAACTCTTCAGCTTTATAATATTAGTATAGATTACGTATTTCCAATATCGTTAAAGTAGTTGACTATTCGTCAGTAAAGATGCTACATTGTATCTCCGATCATCGTCAGTTATGAACACAGTTTGGTTGCACAATCTGTACTCTCGTCCATAATAATATGATTGTAGGTCAATTACCGAATGTTAGCACGAGCGCAAACGTTACAAGAATTTAGTATTAGTTTGTACTGAATAACGCATGCATGAGGAATCTAAGGAAACTTATTTCCGGGCGTCGCGGCGTCGATGCTCGAGAGCGACGAGCCCTGGAAGGCGATGCTCGACTTCTGCGAGTCTACCATCTCGCAGAAGCAGGTGGCGGGCGCTGAGAGAGAGAGGCTGTACGCCGCTCTCAATTTGCCAACCCGCCGCCGTCGGGCAGGGGGCCGGAACCGGGATCTCGCCCGGATTCTGGCCCCCTAAGAGTTTCGGGTCCCCAACGCATGTGAGTGCGAGCGGGGACCCAAGAAGGTGCCGTGTCTCGCTCAGCACGCCCTTAGCGTTGGAGCATCCGGGGGATGGTAGACCGCGCTCCCCGACCCACGCTGGTTCTGACCCAGCGGAGTATTCCGCGGGAGGGTGACACGCGGTCCCATCTTGGCGGGCTTCGGAAAGCCCGCCAACCGAGAGAGCCGGTGGCCATATTCGCCGGCGGCTACCGGTTCGGCGTCCGGGGACGGAGCGACGGGAAAGAATGCTGATGGCGTAACGCGTCGCGCCGTCCCTCCAAACCCCGTGCTGGGTTCTGGCCTCAGCCGGGGTTCGGACGCTGAGTGTGAGCGGTTGGAGGTTTTAGTGCGGTTCAACTCCCACATACCCCGCCCGCGGGGCGGGCGGGGATCCGGTAATTACCTCCAACTGAAAAAAAAAAAAAAAAAAAAAGGAAACTTATTTGTCGATGGAAATAAGAAAAAAAACTTTTTGTCATCAAAATAACCTACTAAATATAAGTACCTACATATCTTGGTTCTATTTACGATGAAAAAATCGAGCGCAATTGCTAAAATATGTGATAATTCTCAGTTTCTGACGAATATGTGAAATACCACATGTAATCAAATGTAAAGGTACACAATGGTTCAGTCATCGTATGTACGTAAATCGTTAAACAAAATGCAATCAAAATATTACAGTTCTGAATATACATTGCAATGCGATTAAACACGATTAGATAAAGTAATACAAACAGATTAAATACTAAACATAAAACTACGAGTTGAGAGGGAATTACGTCGAAACATGTACCCTTGGAGTCTGTGCCTAATTATCTTCATTGCCGTTACTGTTCTGTTTACTGCGCGCGTACCAACTAATGACCATTGTCAAAATATAATGCAAATATTGAATGAAAGTTTGCCGAGTTTTGGACAAACGTTGTATAAGTAGAGGTGGAGGTTGAGGTATGTTTATCGGCATTTTAAGTTGGCTGAAACACGAGTTGAATCTTAGTATCAGCAAGCGTGGACTACCATATTAATAATACCCAGAATGACGTACCTCGTCCCTAACAATCCCAGAATATTAGCTTTGCGTATTTCGGATTAATGAATATAGCCCACTGATCTGCCCATCACAGTCTTAAATAATAACCTTTAAACCGTAATTTATAAAAAGGTTCACATGCAATTTATCATAATTGTTTGTAGTGGACTATGCCTGATCCTTCTACTGAGGAGGTTAGTAACCAGTCGTAGTTAATAATGGCTTGTGTGGTTGTCAAATGTCACCTATAGATGGCACTACTAGTAGTTCCCAGCTGAGTGTATATGTCATCGTTTCCAGGGCTACGCTCCGCTGTACGACCCGTTCGAGCAGTTCTTCTCTCGCTACGTGTACCGGCGCGTGCGACACTGCTTCAACCGACCGATCTGTTCCGCGCCCGGCGCCGAGCTCGTCCTCAAGGAGCGCGAGACCACCGACCACAACTGGACGTTCAAGTATGTACTCTTGTAGCTTTACAAGCAACATATGAAGAAATATGCTTTAATCCAAGTAGGAGTAAATTTTTCTGTATCCAAAACTACCATGCTACTTATACAGAGTGCATTTTTTTCAATCGCAGAAACGTTAAACGAAAATTTCCGAAAAATAAAACGAATGACAGTAGTTCATTCTCTTGGTTTCTTGTGTCTCCTAGTGCCAATAACACTCACTTCGGGACTGCATGTATAAATTACATCACACAGTTCAGTTTGATGTGTGCGCGGCAGGTTCACGGGCGCTCGGCAGCGCTGCATCAACCTGGGCTCGTACAACTACCTCGGGTTCGCGGAGGGCGCGGGCTCGTGCACGGCGCGTGACGTCACGCACGCCGTCACGCGCTACGGACTCGCGCTCTGCTCCTCGCGCGCCGAGCTCGGCACCACGCCGCTGCATGTCGAACTAGAAAAGGCTACCGCTGACTTCTTTGGTGTCGAGGTATGAATCCTAAAATTCGCATTGTAAAACATGACCTGTACATATTTATGTATATTATTATGTTCGTATATGTAGCAGTGTGCACGTTTTGCAGGACGCGATAGTGTTCGGCATGGGGTTCGCGACGAACACGCTCAGCATCCCCGGGCTCATCGGCGCCGGCACCCTCGTGCTCAGCGACGAGAACAACCACGCCTCACTTATCCTGGGGCTGCGCCTCTCCCGCGCCACCGTGCGCGTCTTCCGGCACAACGACGTCAGGCACGCCGAGACACTCGCGCGGGCCGCCATCGCCGAGGGGAAGTGGAACAACATACTCATTGTGAGTACATGCTACTGACGTCACAATGTATATGCTAAACTGTGCTATATAAAATAGTGTGTGTGCGTGTCAGGTGGTGGAGGGCGTGTACAGCATGGAGGGGTCGGTGGCGGCGCTGGAGGGGCTGGTGGCGCTGAAGAGGACGCTCGGGCTGCAGCTGTACGTGGACGAGGCGCACTCGGTGGGCGCGCTGGGGGCCACGGGGCGAGGTGCGCTGCAGCGGTGCCGCGTGCTGGCCGAGCACGTGGACGTGCTCATGGGCACCTTCACCAAGAGCTTCGGCGCGGCGGGCGGCTACATCGCGGGCTCGCGGCGCCTGGTGCGCTGGCTGCGGGCGCACGGACACGCGCCGCCCTACGCGCACAGCATGGCGCCGCCCGTCGCCGCGCAGGTGCTGGCCGCCCTCCGCGCGCTCGACACGCCGCCCGGCGCCGCCAGGCTCGCCGCGCTCAGGGGGAACACCCAGTACTTCCGGCGCAGGTATCAGACTTTGATGAGAGAACACAGAAATACAACTAAGCAATTATTGCATTGTTGCTACACACGTTGTGAAGGACTGACTGTAATGTAAAGCAATTCCGTTGTGTTGCAGGCTGAGTGAGATGGGCGTGGTGACGTTCGGTCACGCGGACTCGCCGGTGGTGCCGATGCTGGTGTACACGTTCAGCAAGATGCAGGCCACGGTGGAGCGCCTCACCAGCTACGGGGTCGCCACTGTGGGCGTCGGCTTCCCCGCCACGCCGCTCAACAAGGCGCGGATACGGTGATGAACTAACATCTCTAAAATATTTAATATATGACAGTATTTTTCAGAACAGTAATTTAATTAATCTAATATTACAATATCAAAATTTCAGTTTCTGTCTGTCGGCGTCCCACAGTCGCGAGCAGCTTGACAAATGTCTCGCCGCCATAGAGCGCGTCGTGGACGAACTCGGGCTGCGATACTCGCGACGACCGCGGACACACACGGACACACACGGACACACACAACACGCACACTAAGTAGTGACGACACACATACTACATGTAAAAGTGCGAACACATCTATCGGGTCGCGTACTAGGGCGGATCCAGGTGAACAACGTGGTAGATGTGCGCAGACCCTAACGGAACATTTACTTGCAAACATACAATTTAAGAAAAAAAATCTTTGTGCTACTCGCACAGGACTCACAGACTCACTACTAGCTTCATCTGTGTGACGTCACACCGTGGGTACCTTGGCCGTACTTGGATGACTGAGGTAGGTGTCGAGTCATTTAACAGCTGATTTAATAGCGGTCATCGACCCCGTGATAGGGTTGTTTCTTACACTTATTCACAATTAAGTAAATGTTCTGTTCGATAGTTATCAACCCATCGCGATTATGAATGATATTAATCATGAATATAATCACTGCCAAAATAAAACTAAATTATTATTATTTATTTACATTCCTTTTCTTATTATTCGGAAATGTCACATTGCAGTGGTCACAAAATTAATGTCGAAATTAATGTAGTTTATACAATTGTTAATAATAATATGTGCCTTTGAATGTGAAAATAATTATGTAAGTGATATCTGAAGGAATTGTAATAGAATTACATAAATCACAGAAAATAGCACATGAATGTTAAATAATTCTTAAAATAATCAATATCATATTTATATCATTATTATGTTAAGAACAACAAGCATTATATTTGCATTTAAGTATTTTAATATTTGTTTTATCTTTTTAAGAATAACGTGTTGTCTGCACTCGTAGGAACTAGTGAACATTATCAGTGTTAAGGCTCCAGCGCCTGTTTACAATCGAGAGAAACAATTGCTATTTAAAAGCGACAGGCGCTTCCTTACATATTCATAAATTTAACTGTCATTATCACTCGACCATTAGAACTCGGCACGCGAACATTGTACTCATTAAGAATAATAAATTTGTAACCACGTATACCTACGGAACTTTCATTTTGGCACCTGTACGTCCGCTAAAATCGTAACAATCAGAATGTATGGAAACATGAGAACAGCTGTGGAACTGAAGTATATGAGTTAATTTTCCAAAATACAATAGTTTAGGTGCTTTTTATTTCTGAAGTAATGTTTTTCTTACATATCAATATTGAAATAAAAATAAATAATTAAAATTAGTTATCTATGCCTATTATAGGTGACAATAATATTGACAATACAACGAGTGTTCGGGACCGACAGCTGTTAATGTTTTGTAAATAATTTTAGTTTATCTCCTCTCATTCTGAATAATCATAACACTACTTAAATCTGCTTCCGAAAGGGAAACCGGGAGGAGTCGAGTTCTTAACTACCTTCACCATTGAATGGTTTTTAACCCTTAAATGGACAATGTTGTTTTTAAACAATATACTAAACATCACCGATAAAATTAAGCTTCTTTTATTTTTTTTGTTAATTTTGACAGCTAGTTCTTATTTATGAACGAATTTTGTACTTGAAAAAAAATTTATACAAAATAATTATTTGTAGTAAATTCATGTCTAGTTTTTTTTACTCATTTTTCCTAGACAGTAATCATGTCCATTATACAAATATATATTTTTAAAACGTGAAACAAAAATCGTCCATTTAAGGGTTAATATTATGTAAAAAAATATAATGTGATAAACTCATTGATACATATTACATAATGAAAAGTTAGCAACAGCTCTCTGCGGTGAATGTGAACTTGATTTTATACTGTGTGTTATTCAGAATAAGGGCTATTGTTATACGGAGGCTGTTATTATGAATTTTACTTATAGTAACGCGACATTACATCACATCACTATTAGAGCTATTCTTAATATTCTTAGTTAAATTCTCATTTCACTAGATGTTAATTGCTATGAGTATATTTCAAAAAATTAAAAGCAAAATCCACTTCTAGGTATTTTTTGAAGTCTTAAAGCTATAGCCAACATGTTACTCACATAATAATATGTCACAAAATAAACCAGTGATCTCGTTCATGATTCAAATAAAGTAAAATCTAATAATAATTGAACAGATCACTGAAAGAACATAATTGTTATCTATACAGAATGGATTATTGTCGATAAGCGACCAACAATATAACAAAATTAGTAGATTAGATAAAAACGTATATAAAACATTTCATTATAAAATTTTATTTAACATTTGTATGTGACCTACTTCTAGGACTTGAGAGTAATTTTTAATAAGACTTATACAAGGTGTCCCAGGACTTAGTAAGGCTCTTCCATTAACAACCTATTGGAAGTAGATATTTATTGGCAATCAATCAAAGCTCTCCATTTCATGAAAGTCTCAATCATTTTAGTTTGACGTCACCGCAAATACTAGAAAACGTTGTCCTTCAAATTTTTTGTCAAACCTTTTCTTTAATGTAAGATATTCTTAAGAAGGATTTTTCATAATGAATCGTTCTTTTGGCGACGTCGTAAAAATACAGGGTGCTAATTCTTAACAATTTTGTTTGTTCGATTTTCAGACAAACGAAACAGTACATGAAAAAAAATTGAATTCTGTGTAATTAAATATGAAAAATTAAAATCTTCAATCATTGAGGTGCCTATGCATGTAATAAATAAATGTGGCATAGTTCTGGGACACCCTGTATATAAAAAAAATGGAAAACTTGGGCAATAGCAAAAAAACGATACTACTTGTCTAAAAAAGGGTTATTCAAATTGTCTAAAACTTGTCCAGAAAATACAACACTAATGTTAAATTATTGTTTTGTTATTGAAATGTACGTGTAGTGTCGCGTCACTATAACCTGATCTATGTTGTTACTGTAATTGCTTTTATACTCAATAAATTATATTATGTCACGCCTAAATGTTGTTTTATTTAATAGTAGTTTCTTGTTCTGGTATTTGTAGCTTATCGTTGTTATCAGAACTTCATTACGGAAACGTATTTTGCAGGGGATTCACGGAAAATAAAAATAATATGTTTTTGATTGGATTTGGGATGAATGACGTGTCGAAGTACATCTTAGAATTACTTTTAGTTTTGGAATGGTTAACTTTTTTTCAATATATTATTATTGTGTATACAACTATGATTGCAGGCGATACGATATCGAAAAAAAGTTTATCTGTAAAGTTTAAAAAATGTAATAGTCGTGGTGGCCGAGTGGTTGAAGCGCTTGCCTTCCGTACGGGAGGTCGCGGGTTCAAAACCGGCCGGCTTGTACCTCTAAATCTTAATATGAAAAAGATTTATGTGCTATTTTTCACAACACCACTGGCTAAGAACGGTGAAGGAAAACATCGTGAGGAAACCTGCATGTCGGAAAAGGGTTCCAAAAATCCTTTGAAGATATGTGAGGTCCCCAATCCGCACTAGGCAAGCGTGGTGGACTATGCCTAACCCCTCTTCGGTGGAGACCTGAGCTCAGCAGTGGGCAGTAATGGGTTGTTACAGTTAATTTAACAGTAGTAGATATGACACTGAAATTTCATGTGCTAGGTACTTGTGGAATACTTAATGCATACTAACTGCTATAACAGATATGTCAGTGAAAGAGCAAGTAAGTAGGTACTTGGTCCGTCGTCTTTTAGAAAATGTCAACGGGAAGGGGATGTCGGCACACAAGGCAAATGTATAAATAAACATATTCGTACCATATCTATTGATAAGTAGGTATTAGAATGATATTATATCTATAATATACGGCTTATACTTAGTTCAAATTTTTACATAAATAATATAGTACCTAATTATCGGAACACTTCACAAGGATGGCGGGTGCTACAAATGGTATTGATCACACTGGAGATTCACTGAAAACATTTAAGCAATGCGACCAGGCAGGAATCAAATTACTTAACACTAAGACCGCAGATCATAAAAATGGCGCCGTAAAATCTACGCACACTAATGGAAAAACGGTAAGGAATTAAGTTTCTTCTGTCTTACGTAGATTTTTGTGCTTAACTACCTAAATTGTGGTTACCTACTCACTTAGTCTTACGCTGATAATACGTACTTAAGGCAAATAATGCTACCACCAAGGTATATTATCACTTTATTTTTATTAAAAAATTAATAAATAGACTGAGCATGAGCATCGGTAACCACTAACGTTTAGGTGGCCACTTACGTTGTCTCACCTGCCCGCGGGATAACAAAAGAAGACATATATTATACCTAGAAGATTTGGTTTTGCAAACGCTTGGAAGGGCATGGTAGCTTAACTTATCGAAGAGTTTATAAATAGAAGATATTAGTCCTGTCAATATCATTTTAATGCAATGTTCTGTTTCCAGCACAAGAGCCCAGCGGAAGGGGGTCTGCCTGAGATAGATTGGTCTCAGTACGACACGTTCCCGGGCTCGTTCGAGAAGTGTTCCCTGCTGACGGCGGTCCTCACGCACATCGGACTCTACATACTCATGTTCCTCGGCTTCGTCAACCAACTCGTTTTCGTTCCGAAAGGCGCAACTGAGAGGAACAGAGAGGTTCGTACTGAATTACGCAAATGATCGACAGAGCTGCCAAACTCGGGCAAGGATTGACTAAGCAATTAATCAAGTGCCCCAGAACTATTCGTCTAGTATCCTGCGACCCACATTTTAATCAAACACATCCATATATGAGTTTCCACAGCGAATGCAAATGACTAACAATCAACCGTAGGTACTTACAAACCTTCGTCTTACAATATTAGGAAGATATTAGTTAGATTTATTGACATTATATTGTTTTGGACGTCTGTTTAATGTTGTGTTCTGCGGTATCGTTTCCAGGGCTACGCTCCGCTGTACGACCCGTTCGAGCAGTTCTTCTCCCGCTACGTGTACCGGCGCGTGCGACACTGCTTCACTAACCCGATATGCTCGGCACCCGGAGCTGAGATCATAATAAAAGAAAAAAAGAGTACTGATCACAACTGGACATTTAAGTAATAGAGTTATGAGGGATGAGGGCAATATTCTTAAGACTCCAGAACACATTATGGACGTGGAAATGGTTATTACTGTGCTGTATGCTTTTTCATTGACCTGGCAGAATACTTTACGAGATAATGAGAAAACATACGTGTAGCGTGCTACTAACATTCACTAGGACTGGTTACTATGTTTAAGTACTTATGGACGGGTAAATGTCAGATTCGCAGGCAGACTACAGCGCTGCATCAACCTGGGCTCGTACAACTACCTCGGGTTCGCGGAGGGCGCGGGCTCGTGCACGTTCAGTGATGTCTCGGACGCGGTCCGGCGGTACGGGGTCGGGATGTGCTCCTCAAGAGCGGAACTGGGAACTACGCCGCTACATCTTGAACTAGAAAAAGTAACTGCTGAATTTTTCGGCGTTGAGGTATGAAATCTCTACTTCTAAAATACAAACAAACCATATAATACTTACAATCACTATATGATTTAATTTGAAATCATAAAAGACAATGTTTCATGTTGTAGGACGCCTTGGTGTTCGGTCAGGGGTTCGCGACCAACTCGCTCAACATCCCCGGACTGATCGGTGAGGACACCCTGGTGCTCAGCGACGAACACAGTCACATCTCGCTGATGCTGGGCCTGCAGCTCTCCCGCGCCACCGTGTGCGTGTTCCGACACAACGACGTGCGACACGCAGAGACTCTCGCGCGGGCCGCCATCGCCGAGGGCAAGTGGAGGAACATACTCATCGTGAGTTATACTGTTACATACCCACTTTGGCACTAATTAATATTCTGCAATATTCTGTCTGTTGCATACCTGTGTCGTCGTCAGGTAGGGGAGGGTGTGTACGCCAAGGAGGGTTCAGTAGCGGTTCTGGAGGGTCTGGTGGCTCTGAAGCAGGCGCTCGGGCTGCAGCTGTACATAGACGAGGCGCACTCGGTGGGCGCGCTGGGGGGGACGGGGCGGGGCGCGCTGCAGCGGTGCCGCGTGCTCGGTCGACACGTGGACGTGCTCATGGGCGCCTTCACGAAGGGGTTCAGCGCGGGCGGCGGCTACATCGCGGGCTCGGCGCGCGTGGTGCGGCGCGTGCGGCGGCTGGGCCACGCGAGCGGGTACGCGCACGCCATGTCGCCCGCCATCGCGGCGCAGGCGCTCGCCACCCTCCGCCTCATGGACACGCCGCTCGGCGCCGCGCGGGCCGCAGCACTCGCCGACAACACCACGTACTTCCGACGCAGGTACCTCCCAGCACACACGGCTAGGGTTGCCACCCGTACCTTATAATAAAGTATTGTACGTGATTTCAGGTAATTGTCTATACTTAATATTATAAAGAGGAAAGATTTGTTTGTTTGTTTGTATGTTTGTTTGTTTGTAATGAATAGGCTCCGAAACTACTGGACCGATTTCAAAAATTCTTTCACCTTCGGAAAGCTACATTATCCCCGAGTAACATAGGCTATATTTTATTTTCAAAAAAATTAGAGATCCGTATGAAAATATCGAATTTGTAAGACGAGGTGAAATATCGAAAATCTATTTATGCGTACGCTGCAAAAACTATTGACAATAGAACAAAATGATGTACTACGGGTTTTTAGGTATTAGGCAGATCTAAAAAAAAGTCCGCGAGAGCATATGTCTAACTATCATAGTTTAGTCACAATAACCGCTTTTATGTTTATAAAAATAAAAAAAATGTCCGAAAAATTAATTTAACGTTACATGAGTATCGTTATATTAACCCTTATCCAAATTAAGTATTATGTTATCAAGATTATTAATGTAGAAGTAAATTACTTTTTGTTTTATTCCAATCGGACTTTTCGTTGAGAAGTTATGACGAGTATAAAACGCAAAAAAGTATACCCAACGCGATCCGCGCAAATAACAACATTCCGAGTACTGTTTGAACCCCTTTGTGACGCAGACGAAGTTGCGAGAGTCATCTAGTACTTTATATTTTATGAGAACAATAAAGTACGCGAAAATACTTTATTTTGCATGATTGAATTTTTGGGATTTTGAAAAGTTTCGTCGTCATTATTTTTTCGTTCAACGAATTGTTGACCGAAAAAATAATGACCTATATGCTGTGCAATTGTTTAGTAGAGATACTAATTTAATACAAACTGAAAAAAGCAATAAAAACATGATTTAAATATAATAATAATTGTACCTCTAAATCTAAATGTGATAAAGATATATGTGCAATTTTTCACAACACCGCTGGCTTAACCACATTAAAAGCTATTGCTTCAAATGTTTTATCTTACAATAATTAATTCAGTAATGTGTTCTCACATTCTTAATGGTGGTAAAAACGTACAAAGACAATTTGGCGAGTAGAGACAATAATTCCATAGAGTATTTATAGAATTAACATAGTGCAAAGTGCTGCCACCATAGATAATACGTATGAAGTGAAGGTTAGGGGAAACTTAAATGAGGCTAAGAGCTTCATTTGTACAGGGTGATTTCCTAGTGAGGGTACATATTGAAGGTCATGTAGCTGATGGTTATATACGACCAGTACAAATATTATTACTAAAGAATATGGCTTAATGCCTTAGTAATCGCAACTTAAAAATAACTAAAATTCTTGCAAAATGACGGTTTTTCGACAGCTGATGGGTGTGGCGGAGGTGTGGGGTGCGCGAGATCACTAGAGGTCATTAGTCAACACTCTTTAAGCCGAAATTGTTTATGTTTGAGGTAGTTTTGTCGAATTTAGATTTAAAAAAATATATATATTTTGTATTTTTACCTATTTTTTGTAATATTCCGTATTAGAACAGAGTACTCATCATCCTCCTGCAATATGTACCCTCTCTAACAAATCACCCTGTATACATTTAAAAAAGTTGTGAAAAATCGTATATGCAGTAAAGCTTATTATACAATTAGTGATTTTCTAGATGACTGCACTAAGTGGGAATGAAGCTTTCGTTTCAGCTCAAAATTGTAACAAAAATTGTAATATTAATAAAAAAAAAAAAAACGGAAAAATAATAAAAAAAAGACATATCCGCTGAGTTTCTTGCCAGTTCTTCTCAGGACGGTGGCTATTTCTTTTTTCCGAACTGATTTTGGATTAACGTTGAGAATAAATAATTTAATTTCATTTCGTTGCAGGCTGCGCGAGATGGGCGTGGTTACTTTCGGTCATGACGACACGCCCTTGGTACCGATGCTGGTGTTCAGCAAGATGCAGGCGACAGTGGAGCGACTCTTGAAAGCAGGGGTTGCGACAGACGGCATGATGTTCCCCACCACGCCGATCAACAAGGCCAGGATACGGTAAGTGCTGCAGCATAACTGATCCTCGACGACTTGCTATATCTAATTAGAAATAGCTATAACAAGATGTACCTAATATTTTCAGCTTCTGTATATCGGCGTCCCACAGTCGCGAGCAGCTTGATAAATGTCTCGCCGCCATAGAGCGCGTCGTGGACGAACTCGGGCTGCGATACTCGCGACGACCTCTCCCTCTGTCTCACACACACGGCTGACTGCAACAGAATATTTACCTACTTAAAACATTAAATAAAATCACAACATTGTGTACCTATACTGATAAAATAATAAAATCTAACTTTTACGCTTAAATAATTATGAAGTTCATCCATTATAATGTGTGTGTTCTATAATTTACGTTATTCAATAAAAAGAAACAGCTGATAAACAGTTTTTCTATTCATCTGATCAATATTATTCTAACATTTTATCTTGCTTTTATATTATAATATATTATTTGCAGACCAAGATTCTGATAGTCCCAGAGCCAGACAAAAGAATGTGTATGAAACTGAATGTGTATCTGAGTATAATATACTCGTATGTCAACTGCACACAGCACGGCATAACATAAAATAATAAAAGATTCAGAATTATATGTCTCATGTGCTAAGGAAAAGAGGCGCTGATTCAATCAATCGAACCCGATAAATACAGTAATTGAAACTATAAACTAAATAATCGTCTTCAACAACCTGCTTGATTTAATTGTGGATGATAATGAGAGCGCATTGTAACGACATGAAGATTCTCGTCTAACCTTAGATCAACATCTGTTTTATTAAATACTTCAATTATATATAACGGCGTAAATAGTGTGTTGTAATGACGTTGTAAATAGTCGACCTTCGTTCTGTTTTGTTAGGAATGACGTCACAATGTCCACTTGAACACTTGATGATCAATACTTTTGAATAAAAACTTCAAAATTATTACTTTTACATTCAGAGGTCCGTTCGCCTCGACAATTCAAACACGAATGAATAATAACAGCGGCCAACGCCTGTATTTATAGCAAGTCTCCACTTCCAACTACCCGCACGGTGAATAGGTTGGTCCCTTGTTATCTCCCCGTCATATATTTTTCTATTAGAAATTACACAAAAAATATGGATACAATTTTATTTCAATTTACTACAACTGAGCAAATAATAAATGGAATCAATTAGGTATCTAGTATCTACTGTTGGTAAAACCAAGTAAACAAACATTGAAGTATTGTATCGTATTGTCACGTAATTAGCTTTTTGTGATATAATTATACTAAAAAACTTATGCACTTACCTACTTCATCAAACAGGAGTTAGTATGACCTGTCGATTTCATTCTTCAGTTTTCAAATTTGTAAATATTTATATCGAATATATGGGATTAGACAGTATTTGATTAGTCCCTATCCAATTATGTATAACAGCCTTTTTGGTAAAATGTATTTGAGTGTATACTCATAGATAGGTAGGAAACAGGATGAGTAATAGATGGTTGCGAGTACTTGCAAGTCGTATCTTATCGACAATACTTATCTACCGTTGTGTTTACACGAAACGAGGTTCTGAAAAAACCATTAGCTGACCAAAATTCGTAGGTACTTAAACTAACAATAACGTAATTACTAGATATCTATACAAGTTGCTATGAAATACATTACATACAATATTCTTTTAAAAAATCAATGGTCAAGTTCTATCATGTAGGTAATCGGTGCGGGTGTAGTGTATCCGCTCATTCACTGAAAATGAAAAAAATAATAATGTTATATATGTAGGTAGTATTAGGTATGTACAAAATCTGCGGTCCGGACGATACTTCGTTGTAATCAAACATACTGTTAGTTATTCGTAATGAATTAAATAAAATAAACATTTAAAATATTAACATACTGTAACAACAATAATAATTTAAGTATAGGCAATTAAGTATATTACAATATATAAATGTATTAGGTAAAATAACATCCTGTAAAGTCAAGCTACATATTTTTCATTTCCATGTAAGCTGACGAGCCGAGCCACGGGCCACCTGGTCGTAAGTGGTTACCACCGCTCATGAACCTCTGCAGTGTCAGGGGACACTGAGGGGTCGCTACTTACGACCTAACGTAAATAAATCCTTGTTTTGTTCAGATGTACATACGAATAATTAAACAATAGACACAATAAAACACTGTCTATTGTTGAGATATGATTTTTAACGAATTGCGAAATGAAGAGGTTATCAGTACGATTATGTGGGTCGCGACCGATATAGTACTCCCACAGACTTACATCATGTTATCATTGTGTCTCTACTAGGAAATAATATGTTTTTGCTAATTACATTTCGTACCTACATTGTAAATTGATTCAAAGATTGAAATACGAAGCAAAGGATACTCTTCGTTTTCGCGGCAAAGATGTCCATGGAGTCTACACAATGAGTTTTCTTCGTCATTACCATTACATATTATCAGCTTTCTTGAACTGGGTGTAGCTTCATGAACAACTGCACACTTTAGTTGATTTCTGTCCCATACAAGCACCTGGAAAAACACTCGCGTTTAGTTTAAGCCTTAATGAGTATTTGAAAAAAATCTTCACTCTTTATTTCAACGGTTTTGGGTGTCCGAACACGTGCTTGGTACACATATGTGGTGTATCATCATGAGTCATGACCTTGACCCCCCCCCCTCTACCTACTACAACAAATAAGCAAAATTTAATTATAATTTAGCATTAAAATTGTTGGTTGATAAGCTTTAAATATGTTCTAAAATAATATGATATTTGGTATAATTAGTAATGGAGTCTCAACTCCCGCGCTAGTCGCTCGCCTCGAGTCTCGGTCGTGCTGTGCCGTCTGCTCAATCTGTGGAAGGCACTTATCAGATAACCAGATTGATTCATAAGGCTAGTGATAGAAGGCACGTCAGTTATCGATGTATTCCAATACCTGACAGAGGTGTTAGTGATAACGTATGCAACTAATTCGGCGAACACCTGATTCCCGGCGATCTAGTGTTGTGTGTGTCTGTGTGTGTTGACGGAGGAGTGCGGTGATGTGTTCCGTTGAGCGATGATCCCGTGGTGTGTGCTCGTACTACTGTGTCTGGACGCTTCCGTCGGCATCCTCGCCACCAACGTCACTGTGGAGCAGAGGGTGTAAGTACGATAGTTCCTCTATTATACTGTACACAATCTCTTCGCGCGCCTACACTAACATATTTATCGGTTGATTTTTGTAAAGTGAAGTCTATGGTTATATTTTACCGAAAAACTGGTGTGAGATATCCGAAGTGTATTCTGTAAATTTTATAGGTCTTTAGTTTGTCTACTTACAAAAGTATTATAATTTGAAAATGTCTAAATATCACACTAGATATTTAAAACTATACAAACAAATATGACCGATAAACAGTGTTTACGCGCTTGAGTTTGAAATTGAATCACAACTAAGAAGTCTGATAACCCACTGAGGTTCGTGTGAAAACAGACAAACTATAACTATTACAACAAACTTCATATCTATGTATGGTCTCAAAATCGAGAACATATCCAAAACCATATTTCTGTCTCTGGACTAAGTTAATTCTGCCTCTACTCCAGCGTAGTCACACACTAGCGCAGAGGGATGACGTGCAGGAATTAAAAAAAGTATTTATTACTGTCTTTTTGTCATAAGGTTTGGAAGAAGGTCAAGCTTAGTTTCCCAAAACGTTTAGTTTTGCTGATTTTTGCCTACCACATAATTATAAAACAATAATCGACTTAAAACTTGAATGTGCCTCCCCGTAAATAAAACAATGTAGGTACCTATTGAATTATTGGAATTAGGGAAATATTGAATGAGGAAGTGAACAAATAAAATTTGCGTAACAAATGTGTTTTCAATTCTCATTTAAATTGTTCTACCTAGTTAACTTTATCACATCTGGCCTGAGCACTGACTAATACCCACTAATACCTCTGTTCGTAGTCATTTTTGCTTCAGGAAAATAAACAAGATTTATTCTGGAATAGAAAAACAATCGTATACAAGGTCAGGTAAATGGTTAATATTATTTTAAAATAGTTTAGCAAGTGTACCAACGCTCTTGTTGAATTACTACTACTTACCTATATGTAAGAACTTGTAGGTAACCTTCACTATAGCATAGTTTAGTATTATATTTTATTTATATACCACATCAAACACCCCAATTATAAATTATATATCCATCATTTATCCATGTATAGATCAACACTCGACAAGCATTACACATACATCGAGCATTCAGACATTCACAACTCAAGCACAAGTTATAAATATAACAAGCAACACCGCGCGTAATTCTAGTCTCGGCGGCTAGGTACATACGACATGGCCTACGTGACTCGCGACACGTAGGCGTAGCTAGCCGCCCGCAGCCTGCACCCCTCAAGGCAGAGGCATTGCGCGCGCGTCGCCAGTCGACAGCCAGAGCTCTGTGGCGCACCACCCGCGCGCTCGTTGTTTTCCGCTCACGTAGTAACGACGCGATCTTAGTAATAATCAAAGACTGTTACCTAATTTCTTATTGTGCTGTGATTAAGACTATAACATATAATATCTGGATTGTGATTGTGAAACTGTAATAAACGGATTGTCTATCTGCAAACGTTGTCTTCTTCACCAACCAACCGCAGTACCTACTAGTATACACAACCACTTCCCCAAACTGGTGACCCCGTTGAAGCACGCAAAATGGAGAGCAAGCAAGACAGCGACACGACAACCGACATCCACAAAGTAGGCGTCAGGATGCCTCCGTTCTGGGCCGAAGACCCGGAAATGTGGTTCGCACAGGTGGAAGGGCAATTCGCCATCGCGGGAATCACAAGCGACGCCACACGTTTCAACTACATTATCGGCCATCTCGACCACCAATACTCCAGCGAAATCAGAGACATAATCATTAACCCACCGGAAACCAACAAGTACGTGAAACTAAAAACGGAGATTACTAAAAGATTAAGTGCATCACACGAAAAAAAGAGTAAACAGTTATTGATCCACGAAGAGTTAGGCGATAGAAAACCGTCACAGTTCCTACGACACCTTCAAACATTGGCAGGCCCAAAAGTGCCCGACGATTTTTTAAAGACGATTTGGACCAGCCGTCTACCTCACGGCATTCAAACTGTTTTGGCGGGACAACCCAGCACATCATCTCTAGAAGATCTCGCTGACCTCGCAGATCGAGCTTCCGAGTTGGTCTCCACAGCACCTAGAATCGCCGCAGTGAGTAACTCACCATCATCATCAGACTCAATACTGCAAGAACTGCGACAAGAGGTTGCAGAACTCCGCCGAGAACTGCAGCAAATCGGTTCAAATCGTGGCCGGTCAAGACACCGTTCACCAAGAAGAGAAGAAACAAAAACGGCAAACCAGCGGTCGGCGTCCAGCTACAGGAAATTCCCAATTTGCTGGTACCACTTCAAATTTGCAGAGGACGCAAAAAAGTGCATACGACCCTGTGACTACTCGTCGGAAAACTCCAAAGGCAGTCGTTAACGGCGACAAACGACAGCCCCACCTCATCGACTGGTCGCCTCTTCATCACGGATCGAACTTCGAAGACGCAATTCCTCGTCGACACAGGCAGCGACTTGTGTGTTTTCCCTCGATCCCTGGTTCGCGATCGACGTTCGAAGACTGGTTATAACTTGTGTGCAGCAAACGGATCTAGTATTAGTACATATGGTAACATTAATTTAGAATTAGATTTCGGTTTACGCAGAAATTTTGTATGGCAATTTACTGTCGCCGACGTAACGAAACCAATAATCGGTGTTGATTTCTTAAATCATTATGCATTAATAGTCGATTGCAAGAACAAAAGAATTATCGACAATGTCACGACCCTATCGACTAGTGCTGTACCATGTAACATTTGTAACCTATCGATTCAATCGATTAGGGTTGTGACAGGTAACAGTCGATATCATAAAATTCTTATAGATTTTCCAGAAATCACTCGACCCGCGGGGATACATCGTATAACACCACACAACACAGTACATCACATACACACTTCCCCAGGGCCACCGATTTCCTGTACACCGCGTAGGTTGGCTCCCGACAAGTTAAAAATTGCCAAAGAGGAATTTAAGGTAATGTTACAGAACGGTACAGCCAGGCCCTCCAGTTCACCGTGGGCATCTCCACTTCACTTGGCACCTAAGAAGAATAGTGGATGGCGCCCCTGTGGGGATTACCGTATGCTCAATTCTAGGACAGTGCCGGACAAATATCCAGTGAGGCACATTCACGACTTTTCTCATAGTTTGGCAGGATGTTCAATATTTTCGGCCATAGACCTGGAAAAAGCCTACAACCAGATACCGGTGAATCCAGCTGATATTCCTAAGACTGCAGTAACGACACCTTTTGGTTTGTATGAGTTTCCTTACATGAATTTCGGGTTAAGAAACGCTGGGCAAACCTTCCAGCGGTTCGTGGACGAGATGATGAGGGGACTCGACTTTGTATATTGTTACTTGGACGGTTTTTTAATTTTTTCAAAGGATGAGAAACAACACGAAAGTCATCTTCGTCAGGTATTCCAGAAGCTTAAGGACTACGGTATGTTAATTAATCCCAGCAAATGTGTTTTAGGTGTTAAAGAAATCTCGTTCCTAGGATACACGATTTCCGACAACGGCTGCAGACCACTGGAGACGAAGGTAGAGGCCATTAAAAATTTTCCACCACCAATCAACGTTCGTCAACTTAGAGCCTTTTTGGGGATGGTAAATTTTTATAGGAGATTCCTTCCCAAAGCAGCTGAGCTACAAGCGCCTCTCCACGTTCTGCTGTCAGGTTCACTTAAAGGTACACATCCCATTAACCTTACCGAAGATATGCGAGCAGCGTTTGATGCTTGCAAAGAAAGCCTTTCTAAGGCTGCTTTGTTGGCACACCCAGACTGCTCCGCCAAACTAGCACTGGTAACAGACGCCTCTGATAACGCCATCGGGGCAGTTCTGCAGGAGCACAAAGACGGTGAGTGGCAACCTTTAGGTTTCTTTTCAAGAAAATTAAGCCCATCTCAATCAAAATATTCACCATACGATAGAGAACTGCTCGCAATATATGAAGCAATCAAATACTTTAGGCATATGCTTGAGGCTAGGCATTTCGTTATTTATACCGATCACAAACCGATTAGCTTTGCATTTCATGAGAGAAAAAACAATTGTTCGCCCAGGCAATTTAGGCACCTAGACTTCATTGCACAATTTACGACGGACATACGTCATATAGCCGGCAAAGACAACGTGGTTGCCGATGCTCTGTCCCGAGTAGAAGCGTTATCAAAGCCAGTATGTCTCCAAACAATAGCCCAACATCAAAAAGCCGACTCGGACTTACAGCAGTTGTTAGAATCAAACACTACGTCTCTGAAATTGCAAAAACTTGACGTTCCTGGAAGTAGCCATTTTTTGTACTGCGACGTCAGTACAGCAACTTCTAGACCTTACGTCCCAGCAGACTTACGAAAGCAAGTTTTTGACAGCCTTCATTCTTTAAGTCACCCCGGGCCCAATGCTTCGGCAAAAATGGTTGCAGAGCGCTTTGTGTGGCCAAGTATTCGCAAAGACTGCAGAGAGTGGGCACGCTGTTGTTTACATTGTCAGCGAGCGAAAGTTACGCGTCACGTGACTTCTCCGCTGGGCACCTTCACCCTACCACGCGCCCGCTTCAAAGAGATCCACATTGATCTGATCGGACCACTGCCAATCTCAAACGGATTCAGGTATTGTCTCACGGCAGTAGACAGGTTCACCCGCTGGCCCGAGGCGATACCGATCGAGGACATCACAGCAGAAACCGTGGCTAAGGCATTACTCGCAGGATGGATTGCTCGATTCGGTTCTCCTACTGACATTACGACTGATAGAGGCCGACAGTTCGAATCGGCTTTGTTCCAACACCTGTCAAAACTAACAGGATTCGAACACAAAAGAACCACAGCGTACCACCCTGCGTGTAATGGCCTAGTTGAACGTTTCCATCGCCAGCTCAAAGCCGCGATAGTTTGCCATGGAAGCGAAAGGTGGACCGAGTCACTTCCATGGGTTCTCTTAGGCATACGAGCTTCTTTTAAAGAAGATCTACAGACATCTTCCGCAGAACTAGTTTTTGGAGAGCCACTGCGTCTTCCCGGAGATTTCTTCGAACCGACTGAAATCGGCAACTCAGATCTCACCGATTTTTCCACCAGGCTCCGCAAGATCGTGGAAAAGGTAAGTCCTGTTACAACTTCTAGACACTGCCAGCCAAAAATTTTTGTTTATAAGGAACTCGAGACCTGCGAGTACATTTTCCTTCGTGATGATGCCTTGCGCGGTTCTCTTCAACCAGCATATTCCGGACCTCACAAAGTTTTAACGAGAGGTAATAAAGTTTTTAAGATTCTCCTCAATAATAAAGAAGCTACCGTATCCATAGACCGAATCAAACCAGCATTCATTCTATCGATTTCCCACGACGAACCACCTAGTAATAACGAACCGGGATATACAACCCGTTCCGGTCGTCGGGTGAAATTTAAGGATTATTATCGCCCGTAGCCCGGTCTCTGGAGGGGAGTGTGTAGGTAACCTTCACTATAGCATAGTTTAGTATTATATTTTATTTATATACCACATCAAACACCCCAATTATAAATTATATATCCATCATTTATCCATGTATAGATCAACACTCGACAAGCATTACACATACATCGAGCATTCAGACATTCACAACTCAAGCACAAGTTATAAATATAACAAGCAACACCGCGCGTAATTCTAGTCTCGGCGGCTAGGTACATACGACATGGCCTACGTGACTCGCGACACGTAGGCGTAGCTAGCCGCCCGCAGCCTGCACCCCTCAAGGCAGAGGCATTGCGCGCGCGTCGCCAGTCGACAGCCAGAGCTCTGTGGCGCACCACCCGCGCGCTCGTTGTTTTCCGCTCACGTAGTAACGACGCGATCTTAGTAATAATCAAAGACTGTTACCTAATTTCTTATTGTGCTGTGATTAAGACTATAACATATAATATCTGGATTGTGATTGTGAAACTGTAATAAACGGATTGTCTATCTGCAAACGTTGTCTTCTTCACCAACCAACCGCAGTACCTACTAGTATACACAACCACTTCCCCAAAAACTATTTATCTAGAGATAGCCTGGATAGCCAGGTCATCTCCTTATACCTGCACTGCCACCTACTGCGTATGTTTAGAATACGGCTTAGGTGGTAAAATGTGTCTTTTTACTCTACGTAGGTAGGTATTTTATTACAACCAAGGCTGCGATACACTGACCTATTTAAATTAGTCATTCTTTTACCCAAATACCAAAATTGATACTTATTAATTCTTACTATGTCAATGTTCGCGATAAGACCACGAAATTCGTATCAGACGTACGACTGGGCTGTCGAATAATATGATAGATGGTCACTGCTAAATATAGAGATTAACACATAATGATAACAATACTAAACAACAAAAATCTACCTTGCTGCTGACCACCAGTTACTAATAATTTGGTAGTAAATAATTTATGCAGATTGCAAGAGTTTTTCTTTTAAAATGGTTTACGATAAAAAAATGCCGAATTCAAATTTAAAAAAAAATATATTTATTCTAAATATTCAGATACTGTTACAGTTTATCTAATATATAAAATTCTCGTGTCACGGTGTTCGAACTTGAACTCCTCCGAAACGGCTTGACCGATTTTGTTGAAATTTTTTGTGCTTATCCGGTATCTATGAGAATCGGCCAACATCTATTTTTCATCCCCCTAAATGTTAGGGGTAGTCCACCCCTAATTTTTTTTTTATTTTTTCGACGCAGACGAAGTTGCGTGGGGCAGCTAGTATTTTATAATATACTAGCTGCTGCCCGCGACGTCGTCTGCGTGAACCTTATGACCCGTTGTTTTCAATTCTTCCCGGCAACTATTCGATTTTTTCTCGCCGTAAAAACCATCCTTGAACTTCAACGAGCATTTTAAAAAAATATTTGGCCAAATTGGTCCAGGCGTTGTTGAGTTATGCGCTTACCAACACATTTAGCGATCCATTTTTATAAATAAGAAGATTATCCTTTATTTATTCATCTGTAATAGTTTCGTAAGTAGTAGATGTAAGTTGTTTAGCTAGGATCAATTATCTTTAAGAAAATATAATAATTTTTAGAATACGAAATAAATGTTAAGATATTTTTTATATATGTTTATATTATGTATTTCAGATTGAACCTAGAAGAAGAATACACCCTGGAGGTAACGTCGTCCATAGAATACATCTTACAGTTTGTACCGGTGAGTGTGGACTGTGGATTTCATTTAGTTATAAGTTAGTGTCTTTATTCCGTACGAGCATGTTTTGTTGAAAATGAAGTAAAGCATGAAATAATCATTTCAATAATGTTTAACAAATAACCAGGAACACCTGAATGTAGCGGGTATGCCTGTGCTAACCGGTCATATTGGGAGACCCATGTGTCCAGCAGTCACAACTTTCAAGCTACAGCCACAAGGCTGAGAAATAAAAATAGTGAATACAGCATCATATTATTTTTCTAATAGAGTGGTGATCAGGGAGACTACCCGAGCCGTCTGTGGGTGAGGAGCGTTGGCGGCGATACATCGCGACCGCTGCTTCTCACTGCTAGAACTAAAACTGGTAACTTTTTTATTTATTTATTTATTTGTTTACACATGAAAATATGAGTATGTAATAAAGTTTTGCGTTTAAATACAAAAAAGAAAGTACATTTTCTAACAATACTGTAACATCACTTTTGTTTTACAAAACTATTATTATTTTTTTAACTGTATTATCTAGATTCTCTAGGACTCGGTCTGGTAAAAGAAGGAACCTGCCATTTTTAAAAACTTGGTTGTATAAAGATTGACTCCACTTCAGATGTTCTTCAAATTCTAGTCATTTCATTACAGATACTGTTGTGAGTGTTATACGAATGGTTTAGGTTTAGCACCCGAGTGCTCGATTCTAAGTGGATGGTCATGTTGTTCCAGGAGCGACGACATGGCAGCTGCCATACTACCTGCAGTCGGAGTCGGACGAGGAGGCGGACACGAAGCCCCCGCTGGTGTGGGAGCTGGAGCGCACGCTGTGCTGGGACGACTCCCGCGCGCCCGCCGAGTCCGGCTGCGAGTCCGGGGCGGAGGGCGGCGAGCGCGGCTTCGTGCTGCACCTCGCCTCCGCCTGCGCCGCGCCGCTCACCGTCACGCTGCGAGCCGCGCCCGCCAGGACCTGGCTGCTCGCCTTCGAGACACCTAATGTCGTCACAGCTACACCGGTAACACAATCAACTAACATACTTAACTAGCTAACCTTGCAACCGAACCAACTGACGATAAATGATCATCATCGCTCATGCACAGCTGTAAAGGACACTACGAGTACACTGTGTGGTAAATTTAGCGTATGTATTATGTTGTTGATTTGTCCAAGTAATGTATGTGTGTGCAGACAGGTCCGGGAGTGAACTACTACGAGTTCCTGCCGTCTCAGAACAGCATCCGTCTGATCGTGGAGTCGGAGGACGAGGTGTGCACCACGGTCTCCGTACAACGCTACACGGTACAGCTTACATTTGTGGTCGGTGGGTGTGGTTGTCCTTGCTTTTACCATCGCTATAGTAATGGACGTATTCTAGCAAAAGCGATCCAATCCACAAATGTAATATTTCGTGATTAAATTGTGATTAATCTCACTTATTAGCCTGCACGAGTACATGTCGCAGATTGGATGCGGATTGGAACATTTTTTCTAAAATACATTCCATAAATATAAAACATTTTATTATTAATAATATTACTCGTTTATACTATTTTATTGGTAATGCTTTGGTCTTAAATGCATCAAGTCTGAAATTAACTAATTCTTATTCTGCTTATTATTTATTTACTTAATATATTTTCTGTATTACTATTTGCAATTTGATATTTATTAAATTGTTGTATTTATTTATGCTAAAACTGGTGGACGTGTTACGTTACAATTGTTACAAACGTTACCAAACAATGTCTTGTGAGTAAAAAATCTATTCTATGTTTTTATTAATCAATTGGATTAAAATTCTAATTGAAAATCGAAGAACAGAATGTTATCAGCCTAGTTCTTACTGAACAAGTTGTACACATAGAATTATTACATCTGGAATCAACATCATTCATTAAACAACGGTATGAAGGCAATTGAAAGTACGCCAATCGCGCGTAACAACTCGACTATTGAGCTTTAGAGGGTGCCGATAACATTCAATTCGTTCACTCTAATACAATATTATACACACGTACATTCTACAGTTTCACGTAAAAACTACAGTTTGTTATTCATGATGTTCAGTTGATTCAGAATGTCTTATAAGTTACCTACGCACTAATAAGTATTAAACGAATAAATACGTATTGTTATTGTTTGTGTAGTGCCCCCTAGCGGAGACTCTAGACGAGATTAACTTCGCGACGCTCAGGATGACCGTCATGCGCTCCGGGGCTGTGCAGCTCGCTGTAAGTTCACTACATGCCATTTGTTTTAGCTAGCGTGCTTGCGTGCGCTTATGATTGCGTGAGTCGTGTGTGCTTGCGTGATTGCGTGATTGCCAGAGTGCGTGTATGCACATGTGTGCGTGTAGTAGTGCAGTGTGTTGTGTCGACAGCGCAGCGCGTACCCGCACGGGTTCTACGTGGTGTCGCTGGTGCACGGCTCGGACCGCGCGTGCTCGGGCGCCGACACGCCGAGCGAGGACTGGCTGTGGGAGGCGGCCATGTGGGAGCCCGCGCATGCGCAACACCACGCGCGCACCACCACTAGGATCAAGACGCTCACACTCACTGTCAGGGTACGTTCATACACAACACATTCACTCATTCAACAATCTCTAGTAAAGGAGACAGTGACGACACTGGGACACTGGTATGGTAGATGGAGGTTCATGGTTTTTCCTACTCACGGATAGTTAGTCTAGCTGCATCATCATCTTCATCAAGCCACGTTCATCCACTGTAGGCCTCGCCCATCTTATTACCACTCTAGTTCTGTTTAGTTACAAATTGCTATGAAATCATCTCCAGCAGTGTCAGAAGCAGAAGCAGGCAGTTACTCACCGGCTACCGCAAAGTACTGTCTTAAGAAATGCTCTTATAAACTAAGATGGGATCTTATTATTGTTGTATCGTTTCTTTATTACGTAGTTCGAGTTGTTATTAGATAAGTGTAATTATATCGGTTCTGATCGTGTACCAGGCGTCGCTGTCTCGCGAGCAGTACCTGGTGGGCGTGGGTGTGACGGTGGCGGTGTTCGCGTTGTTCTACGCGGGGTTCGCGGCGCTGGTGCTGGCGCAGCGCTGGCCTCGCTTCGCCAAGTACACCGCGCCCAAAGCTGTGCTCGCTGACGTCACTAGTACGTATACTTCAACACAACTGCATTGACATACACTAGAACTTACTAATTTCAAAAAAAATCAACAAGTTGTCTAGTGAAATACCTATGCCTGCTCCTTTTATTGAAGAGATCCAAGGCAATATCCAAATATAATACAATACAGAACAAAGACTTGGATTGTTAACAAATTTGTTATTTAAAAAAACTATAATTGTATATTTTTCGCTTAATTTCCTTATACTCGGTCGTTCAGTTGTATTTAAGTAGGTATATATGTAGGTACTATCCTACACTACAATTTATGCAATACGTTGTAACATTGCAGAGTCTGAAAACGGCGCAGTATCCGAGGTAGGCAGTACTACAATGACGACGACCAGGAGACGTCGTGACTCCGGTGAGTTTTAAACCTACATAGTTCTGTTTACATCATTGACTGAAACCGCAACACTCAGTGGTACTAGTATTACTGATGTCAAATTATAGCATACAATGTGTGTTATTTGTGTAACAGATGCGACGTTCGACAGCAGCGACATGAGTGACACAGACTCGGAGTCGGAGTCTCCTCGGTCAAAGCGCACCGCCTTCAACGGCACCCCTACTACCACAAACACCGCCGCCTCCTTCGCCTCCCCCGCCTCCCCCGCTACCCCCCACACTCCGGCCACCCCTGACTCTACTTCAAGTCCTACAGTTGCCACCTCAACCCCGGTCAGGAGTTCCGTGGTAGTCTCACCTCCGGAGCGGGTTAACGGTGCTGTTACCAGTGAGGCTGACACCGTGGAAGTCGCTGCGCAACAAACAGAACCAGCGGTAAGAATTTCTTTACTCTTTCCATAACCTTAACTACTATTGTTTTACGTTGTTATCTTGAAAACGTAATTTTGATAGAAAAATACCTCTGTCGGTATTGATGTACATAGGTATCAGTAGTATTAGGTACTAATCAGGTTCCCACTTCTCACTCCCACCATTTTAAAACAGCAGTCAGCAACTCTAACCTTAAGCAGTGTATGCCAGGAGCCCTCGACAAGCTAAGTAATGTACAGTATGTATGTGTATGTTATCAGAGTCGTCCGTTCGGTCTGCCTGCGCGGCTGCACGTGGCGGCGCTGTCGCGGCGCGGCGGGCGCGTGCTCCGGGCGCGCTCCAACCGCTACCTCTACACGCTCTACACCGTCGCCGTCTTCTACGCGCTGCCCGTGCTGCAGTTCGTCGCCGCCTTCCAGCTGGTACACCCACACAAACCTGTTGTTCAAGAGAGACAAGCACCGGTGTCCTCGTCTCTCTGATCGTCTTGATCTGTATCTAACAAGCTATCATACCAAAGCTTGTGTGCACAGATGCTGAACATATCGGGTTCGCTGGACATGTGCTACTACAACTTCCTGTGCGCCCACCCGGCGGGCGCGCTGTCCGACTTCAACCACGTGTTCTCCAACCTCGGCTACTTGCTGCTCGGCGCGCTCTTTATGCTGCAGCTCCGTAGACGCAAGCGGAACAGGAAGCGAGCGCCCAGGGATGAGGTAAACAGACAACAACCTTCGACTATTTGGATTTCATCTCTGAGTGTTAATAATCTTACTTGTAACTGATTAGGTAACCTTGAGTTTATTCCTCCAACAAGGTTCTAAAAACTACAATGATTGCTAAGTGGTAAAATATAGGCTTATACTAAGACTAAATCGTGCCTGTGGTGAAGTAATTTATCTATCTATCGACAATATATGATGCGTTGTGTTTGTTTGTGTGATCAGGAGTACGGCATCCCGGCGCACTACGGGCTGTTGTCGTCGTTGGGAGCCGCCATGATGGTGGTGGCGCTGCTCTCCGCCAGCTACCACGTCTGTCCCAACAGACTCAACTTCCAGTTCGGTATGTAGTAGTACTGCCATCTTACCAAGCATTCTCTAACTAATATTAATTGCATTTCGTTAATATAATCCATAATGATTGTTAACCGTTAGTTTCATTTAAATGTTAAGAGCTGGTTATACCCTAATTTCGGGGACGGAGCGACGGGAAAGCATGCCGATGGCGTAACGCGTCGCGCCGTCCCTCCAAACCCCGTGCTGGGTTCTGGCCTCAGCCGGGGTTCGGACGCTGAGTGTGAGCGGTTGGAGGTTTTAGTGCGGTTCAATCCGGTGATTTCCTCCAACTAAAAAAAAAAAAAAAAAATACCCTAATTTCAGTGTATAGAGTACGTAATAATTTTCCTTGATATGTGTGTTAGACACGGCGTTCATGTACGTGCTGGCGGTGCTGTGCATGGTGAAGATCTACCAGTCGCGACACCCCGACATCAACGCACGAGCACACGCCACCTTCGGGGTACTCGCTGTCTTCATCGCACTAGGTACCAGATTCAACACAAATTTATAGTACCTATTCCGCTGTGTTAGTATTCAGTTGTTAACGTAGTATAATTATTGTTTCAGTGGTGTGGGGCGTGCTGGGCGGAGGGCCGCTGTTCTGGAGCGTGTTCACAGTGCTGCACGTGTTCACCTTCCTGCTGCTCTCACTGCGCATCTACTACGTCGGACAGTTCCGACTCGGTAATATACACCACACTACGACACACACTACACTAGTTTCATTTACTATAATAATAGTAGCAGAGTTTCTAAAAGATGCAGCTCAGCGCTACGAAGACAATTTTCAAAGGGCGACTGTTATTCATTGTCATAAAGTCGGTTGGAATTGTAATCCAAGTCTACCGTCCACTACGTTGTAACCGTGTGTGTTGTCGGTTGCAGAGAAGGAGAGCCTGGCGGTGGCGGCGCGCGGGCTGCGGAACCGGCCTCTCTACACGCCGCGACTCGTCATGCTGCTCATCGCCAATGCGGCTAATTGGAGCTTCGCTATCTACGGGTAACCACACAGTCGCGTTCATATTCAATATCATCAGCCTGTAGATGTTAGCTACATATAAACGTCTTCCATCCTCTACTTCCATTGCACTGCTTACTTCGGTCGGTTCATTTCGTGGGCCTACAACTACCGAATGCCGATACATAGCCACCACGAACAGAATATGTGGCACGCATCGGCGGCATACATTCTGCAAAAACTGTGATCTATAATGCCTATGATTTAGATTAAATTGGTTCTTTTCATTGCTCTCTGAATAATTTTGAATTTTCACTTAAAATTGTTATGAGTTAATATTAATTGCATTGTTTAGTCTGCTGACGCAGGCGGGCGACATAGCGACCCACCTGCTGAACGTGCTCCTGTGCAACACGCTGCTGTACATCGTGTTCTACGTGCTCATGAAGCTGCTGCACGGCGAGCGCATCCGCTGGTACGCGTGGTGCTTCCTCGCCGCCGCCGCCGCCTGTTGGACGCCCGCGCTATACTTCTTTATGTCAGGTAAAACGACACACTTTCACTGCAAAGGGCCATGAGCCACGATTATCCCTTTCGGTCAAGTGACCCCTTGACTAGCCGGTCATCTTGCCAAAAACACACACACACACCAGCACATACTTATATTGTCACGCAAACAAACACACATATACACAGTCAGGCAATATAACGCAGAAATGTGCGGTGTGTTCATGTAGTGTAGTAATAGAGGTATATTTTGTATCAGGTAGCACGGACTGGTCAACGACGCCGTCCGAGTCTCGGCACCGCAACCACGAGTGTCGAGTACTGCAGTTCTACGACTCCCACGACCTGTGGCACATGCTGTCCGCGGCGGCGCTCTACTTCACATTCAATCTCATGCTCACCTGGGACGATGGTCTCTCTGCCGTCAAACGAACGGATATCGCTGTCTTTTGATATAAATATATTTTCTACCGTTCATTTGCTGTATTATTTAAGATTCTTCTTCTAAGTTATTTGGTTTAATTTTGGTTTACAGTTTGAGGTGAATTAAAAACATAATATAAAAAATTAAAATATAAAACATTAAAGCATGCGTTTACGCATGTTACGCAACAGCACATAAGCATCATGTTTGTTTATAGCGTTCGCTTGTACTTTAACCCGTTAAACGCCGAGAAAAAAATCTATTATAATTGTCTATTCAAAGGCGTGCCGGTCACCGGTGACCCCCATGGCGTTTAACCGTTTAACTGACTGCTGATGTGTTCCAGTTTTGAGTAGTTAAATTATACCCTAACTTAACTCTCGCTAGGAATAATCACGATTCAGTAAATTATAATCGATTTATGGGAAACTAACTTCAGGTTGGGATATTTATTATTTTAAAATTTTTACATTTTGTTAATCTTCCTTGAAATTTCGCGCCAAACCCTCCCCCCGCCATTCGTACAGAAACCGCTTCATTTCTCCGTCCGTGTCGTTCGGAAATAGAACGCCACAGATTGATATTATTTGATATCGTTTTGTCAAATTGTTAGATGGTTTACGTCGCTATTTTTCCAGTTTAAACTCGATGAAAACATGACAATTTTTATAGTAGCAAATTCATTTTCCTATCGAAATCTAATTGTTACCAAGATGAGGCAGTTAACTTTTATTCATCATTTTAGAGTACAACACTATTTGACGTAGTGACGTTGGCGATTGACGTCTTGTCGCGTTCTCATTATTTTTATTTCGCAACTTCAAGATTTATCTCATTTTCTCCTTACAATAAAGAAAACTTTAGCATTCAACTTGATTATACTTCAACTAAATGGAGAACCAATATTATTACAAATTGATGGCAAGTTATTTGTCAAAACGGAACTGCGACGAGTCATTCATGAGATATTTTTTTGGAAAGAATGCCTTGAAGAAGACACCTGAAGAGCTGGAGCGCGCCGACGAACGCAAGCGACGTCTACAGCGAGAGCGATCACGCAGGTACCGAGCTCTAAAGAACGCGCGTCGACAGACCGAGCACGGCGGCCGCGAGCACGGCGACGGAGAGTCGGCGCGGGCCAAGTCGCACGCAGCGCTCGACGACGAGCTCAGCGACGCAGACGAGCCGCCCACGCTGTGCGACCTCAACTACGAGGAGTCGTGGCGGGAGTCCTGGGAGTGCGCCTCCGACGACAACTCGGCGCAGTCCTCGTCCGAGCTGAAGGACGCGGCGCTCTCCCTGCGCGAGCTGCTCTCCTCGCCCAACGCCGAGCTCGACTACCAGACCGTGCACAGCCTCATGTTCCACTGGCTGCAGACGTAACACACGACCCGCTCGTCCACATCCACTACCACTGCAGGTACTATTCTACTCATTATGTTCTAAACGAAGTGGACCTGTGACATGACACTGAGCATGGTAGTGTAACACATATCAAACATTGCTTCTTGTATTCACATCATAATAAGTTGATAGAGCCGTCCTTAATCATTTAAAACTAGGTTGTAATATAATTTGTATTTCAAGTGTCAGGCGAGCACTGTAGGTTCACGCTGCTCAAATTATATAGTATATATCTCAATAAAACAACATTTATGAGACTAATGATCTGAAATAAAATATTGAAAATGTTGTTGAATCTCAACTTGATCCAATTGAGAAATATAATTGTTTATTAAATAAATATTTTTAAAGAGTTTATAGCTCCTTAGCATGTGTATATTGTCTCTCAGTCCACACCCCACAGAGCACTGAGACTTGCAGCCTGACTCTTTAGTTAGTAGAATATTCCAATAGACAATAAGTTGTTAAGTTGCCATATCCTAATGTTTAGATACTCAACTATTATACATTATGCATATAGAAAAGTATAGAGTATTATATACCTATAGTTTGTGATACAAATGAATTTACTTTTGTGTGAATATACAATATAGGCGTAGAGAATAGAGTAAGATGTGAAGTGTGTCAGCTAGCTTGTGGAAAGGTTTCTTTATAATAAACATTAAGTACATAATATTACCAATATTTTATCATTATAATATGTTACTGTTCACAACATATTATTAAGAAGACAGTAGCTTGAATTTAAAAAACAATAATGTTCATAATTTAGATATTTGATAAAAGGTAATAATTACTAGTGACCAGGTACACCATCCTTTACATTTGATGTTAATGATGACATTATAGTTTAATATGATGGTTTGGATCTAATCAACAAGTTGGAATAATTTTAGTTTAGTTTATATTTGTTATTAATCCAGTTGTATTATGTTGTAAATTAGTGACTCACTATTTTTAGTAAATTTCTAGGTAATGCTGTATGAAGCCTAGATATGTTGTTAAAATTAATCAAAGACTTGAATGCATTTATTGTTCATACTTGATTTTATTTTTAACACAAGAAAGTAGCTCTCTTTAGAAAACAAAAATAGAGTGGCACTATTCAGATAAATCTTTTGAAATGAGGATCATAGAACACTTCAAAATATTTAATAACTTTTTTAATTCAAATTGCACAATGTTACTGTAACTAGGTTGAAAACAATATTATGAACACTTACAGTATTGTAGGAGATATATAAACCCCCAACAGTGCTTCTCAGCCTTTTACAATGTGTTTGTATTTTATGTATTTCATATTTCACTAGAGTCAAGGTTTAATAATATTATTTTAAATACTACATATATATAACAATTAAGAATTAAGCAATAATGCCACACAAATATGTAATAAATTGTACTGTTATTTTATAAATGACTAAGCAGTATGTATTGTTATGTGTACTTTAGCAGACATTGATGCTGTATTCATGTTAATGCAAGTACATCATTATAATGTTAATAATGTATACATAGTTAAACTACAGGTCCTGTGCAGTATTTGTAACAGCAGCAGATACTTGTGATGCAATAAGATTGTCTACTTTTGTAGAATATTACAGATTTAAGAAAAATGTTATGTAACAGTAAGTACCTATATTAGTGCTAAACTCACTTCCTTCTGCTGTTGATGACCTGTAATAATGTGTAAGCTGACTATATACTATAGTATAATAAATAGTTCCACTTGCGTATTGGTGCTTACTCATAGTGTTTGTTCATAGGTTTATAATATACTTAGTTGTAATGTTGGCAGCTGAAAAGGCACAAACGACCCTGGTGATAGTATTGTTATTTGATGGAAATATCGTGTAAATGTGAACGAGGGCGCGTGTCCTGAGCGGCACGTGTAGAAGATGAAAGGGAATGCGTTTGTAGTTGAATGTTGATACAAGTCGGTGCCATAGCCGGTCAGGGCACGCGTCTGCCGCCTGAGATGCCTTTTATGAAGGGTCTAGTGTAATCTAATGCATAGGTACTCTATAAGTAGTGCCATATTAAAGAGCTTCCTGTCTATTTTTATCAAGTGTTTTATTCGCGTCTGGTCGATGGATTGACGACGACGCGCCGAACCGGTTCCTCTTCATTACATGGATATATTATATCAACACACATTGTTGTTTCCCATATTTTATTAGATTTAACTAAAACAAATAAAACAAAACATTTCAATATAAAATACATAAATGTATTTTACAAAATAATACTTAGTTTTATTAGTATTTTTATGAGTTTTTAATCTTGGGCACAGATTGTACTATACATTCATTAATTTACTAATTTAACAATATTGTCGTAATATACACAGCTCAACATGACTAGAACTAACACCTACGTCCATATTAGTTTCTAATAAGGCATGGCCAATGTCGTCTAGGTACGGCATTTTGGCAGGCTGTTGATATTTTTGTAACATAATTAAAACCTACTTTTTTATATTAACCACATTGAAAATATATGTCTTACATAATTTGTACATGTTCAACTTTAAAACTTTGTTAGGTAACTAAAATAATAAGAGATTATAACTTTGGAATGATTATTCACATACACTATTTAAATTTAAAACAGATCACATTCATTTTCACAACATCCGTTTCAAAAATGTATGTAATTGCAACACATTAGAAGTCAAGGAAATCAACTTCCCACATGCTAGACGCACACAAGAAGAAGCGAGATGTAACGGCATCAGAGACTGCCCGCTCGAGCGTAAACCGACTCGAGTGCAGGGTAGGGGTATTAAACAGTAAGACAACCAACATTCTTACTTTTTTCGAACGGTAAAAGTTAATTAATCAGTGTTTAATGAAGACGCGTGCGCGTGTGTTCTGTATGGACGAGCAGGCTAGTTACGGCGAGTAGCAGCCTCGGCGCGCGCGCTGAGTGCGGGGGCGCGCACAACATGACCACCTGCACCATGTACAAGATCACCTATGTCACCAAGAGGCAACAGGTACACTACTGTCGGAGACCATCTCATCTACACTTGCTTCACCCTGCTTCTCAATCATACTCCACCACTTAGATAAGTGTCAAATCTTCACCATCTTCTACAAAAAGTGCATTCTTAACAGATTGAGCTAGAGGAAACAGTATAGTGTTATTTGAATGTGTAAGCTGACTATATACTATAGTATAATAAATAGTTCCACTTGCGTATTGGTGCTTACTCATAGTGTTTGTTCATAGGTTTATAATATACTTAGTTGTAATGTTGGCAGCTGAAAAGGCACAAACGACCCTGGTGATAGTATTGTTATTTGATGGAAATATCGTGTAAATGTGAACGAGGGCGCGTGTCCTGAGCGGCACGTGTAGAAGATGAAAGGGAATGCGTTTGTAGTTGAATGTTGATACAAGTCGGTGCCATAGCCGGTCAGGGCACGCGTCTGCCGCCTGAGATGCCTTTTATGAAGGGTCTAGTGTAATCTAATGCATAGGTACTCTATAAGTAGTGCCATATTAAAGAGCTTCCTGTCTATTTTTATCAAGTGTTTTATTCGCGTCTGGTCGATGGATTGACGACGACGCGCCGAACCGGTTCCTCTTCATTACATGGATATATTATATCAACACACATTGTTGTTTCCCATATTTTATTAGATTTAACTAAAACAAATAAAACAAAACATTTCAATATAAAATACATAAATGTATTTTACAAAATAATACTTAGTTTTATTAGTATTTTTATGAGTTTTTAATCTTGGGCACAGATTGTACTATACATTCATTAATTTACTAATTTAACAATATTGTCGTAATATACACAGCTCAACATGACTAGAACTAACACCTACGTCCATATTAGTTTCTAATAAGGCATGGCCAATGTCGTCTAGGTACGGCATTTTGGCAGGCTGTTGATATTTTTGTAACATAATTAAAACCTACTTTTTTATATTAACCACATTGAAAATATATGTCTTACATAATTTGTACATGTTCAACTTTAAAACTTTGTTAGGTAACTAAAATAATAAGAGATTATAACTTTGGAATGATTATTCACATACACTATTTAAATTTAAAACAGATCACATTCATTTTCACAACATCCGTTTCAAAAATGTATGTAATTGCAACACATTAGAAGTCAAGGAAATCAACTTCCCACATGCTAGACGCACACAAGAAGAAGCGAGATGTAACGGCATCAGAGACTGCCCGCTCGAGCGTAAACCGACTCGAGTGCAGGGTAGGGGTATTAAACAGTAAGACAACCAACATTCTTACTTTTTTCGAACGGTAAAAGTTAATTAATCAGTGTTTAATGAAGACGCGTGCGCGTGTGTTCTGTATGGACGAGCAGGCTAGTTACGGCGAGTAGCAGCCTCGGCGCGCGCGCTGAGTGCGGGGGCGCGCACAACATGACCACCTGCACCATGTACAAGATCACCTATGTCACCAAGAGGCAACAGGTACACTACTGTCGGAGACCATCTCATCTACACTTGCTTCACCCTGCTTCTCAATCATACTCCACCACTTAGATAAGTGTCAAATCTTCACCATCTTCTACAAAAAGTGCATTCTTAACAGATTGAGCTAGAGGAAACAGTATAGTGTTATTTGAACCATTCATACATAGTCCGTTGTAATCATCAGCATTCAGTGAATATAACATAGCACCTCTTAATCCATTGTCTTTTATATATTTTGCCTTCTCCATGACACTCAATGGTGATTCAAATGAAACCCATTCTTTCTGTCTATGTGCATAAGGGACTTTTGCTTCATCATCAAATACTATGGTAACATTACTATCATGTGCAAATGAACAGACATCAGGATAGTTGACGAACCCTAGTGAGCCGAGAGCCCCGTACCCTGAAGCCGGGCTGCCAATATTAGTGTTGTCTGTGTTCACTAGAGTAAATGTGTGACCGTATGTTGGTATGCCAACTACTATTTTGTCTCGATCCAATCCTTTCTTTAGATACATGTGAACTGTATAATTAATATTGAGTTGAGCCATATAAAGGCTTTCAGATGATCTTGGCAACAAGGGAGAATTAAAACCAGTGAATGGTGTATACTTGGTGTAGTAGTGGAAGTCATAGGTCATGATGTTGACAAAGTCAGTGTACTTGTTGATCTCATCCACATCATATGAAACATCTACAATCATCTCGGGAGCGGCGACCGCAACTGTGAGCAGGTAGTCTCGATGCTCACGGATGTATTCCATTCTGATTTCACGGAGTAGTTGTGAAAAATGTTGTCTCTCTCTACTGCCTTTGTTTCTCTTGAATTTGTGTATTTCTGGAAACTCCCAATCCAGATCTATTCCATCTAATGTGTAATTCCTTAGAATAGCCTTTATTGATTTTATAAATATTTTCCTAGAAGCATGGTCAACTACCATATCTCTAAAGCCAACCTCTCCTTCGGACCCTCCCACCGACAACAGCACTTTAAGTGATGGATTTTCTTGTTTCAGTTTGACAACTTGCCTGATAGTGTGGTATTGATTATCATCTAAATATATTTGTTTGTTGCGGACCCTCGCGAACGCCACGTTGATGTGTGTACAGAGGTGTGGTTGTATGGCACTCGGTAACAGCTGCTCGCCATCTCTGCTCGGAGTGTTGTAGTAGCACGACACTACCGTGTCCTTGTGTGAACGTGATGTCGCATGAACGAGGATCGTTTGTCCTTCCTGGACGCTGGAGTACAACTCCGAGCTCAGCAACAAAGTTATCATCAACAAGAACGTAGCGCCGCCGAACACCACAATAGGTGTAACTCTCACCAGAATTCGATCAAACTCCACTCGCATGGCTACTTGTTACTCACTGCTGTTCTTCTTGTATACTACACATTAATGATATCGTTGTTTTAATATCTACAACACAAACAAACACAATTTTATGATTTTAATCTAATGTTACTAATAACATACCACATTTAGTTGTTCTTAATTTTTCATAAAACAATGAAATCTAATTGAGACTGCGTTGTTACGAATAGCATTATCTTACATTTTGAAAGGATACAAGCGTTTAATTGCGTCCTAGAACTAGATAATTAAATAATTGTTGTTATCAGAAAATTAATATTTTATTTACTAATCGCAGAACATAGGAATCACAGATTAGAAATAATATGTTTGTAAGTTTGTACAAAGTTTAAGTTTGTTAGGAACCATAATGTAATCTGTGATAGGATTGTAGTGTTGTTCACAATTAATAGCGTGCCCGCACACCTAAGCGAGTATTGTCAATACTTGTGCCAGAAGCAGAGATGGGATTTAAAAGTCATAATAATTTAATTGTAATGTTATAAAAAAATAGCAATAAAAGCGTTTGAGTAGCATGCTCTAAACATCTTTTAGATATTGAAATTGTGTTATTTGTATATGGTCGTTTGGTGGTGTACGTCACGTGTACTGGTGTTTACGTCAAGTGAGTTTAGTTCTATGTATTGCGCTAAAAGACATGAAAAAAAGTAGTTTCAGGCAGCAGAATAGTAGACTTACGATGTTAAGATTAATATTTTTAACATTATACGATTTTGGAACTTGATCCTAAAATATAATTAAGTTTTTCAAGTTTTATTTATCCTAAAGCATGAACTAACTATTTTTGAAATGTGCTTTTAATTAACACTTTCTTTAACATGCTATTTTTTAGTATCTTTTCCCATCCCTCGGTCGAAAGTATTGACAATACTATTGATAAGTGCGCGGGCACGCTAACAACGATGACATTGAATAAAAATCATTGACATTTTCTGATTTGACAATAACATTTCACAAATGTCAAATGTGACATTTCAAATTTCAATCTTCTTTCGTGATTTTTATTTTTATTTAATTGTAAATGAAATAAAATGTGATTTGGAGAAATATAATGTATGATATTCACTATGTAATCAAAACAGAGAACATACTATGTTAAATGTTTTATATTTACGCTGTTTCATATTGTAATTGTGAGTGTCAACAATGGAGGAATCTACGATGAACCACTATGAGAAACAGCTGTACACGGTGTTCAAAACATTTGACGTAGATAATCAGGAAGCACTCGATAAGCGTTCTGTAGACGCGCTCTGTGACTCGTTACAGCTGGAGGGTCGTGGCGCCGAGCTCGTCGAGCGACTGTTTCAGCACCCATCCGACCGGGTCACCTTCACGCAGTTCCGCAACGGACTGCTGACCGTGCTGGGCGCCGACCGACCTGACGCGCCCGACCACTCCTCTGCCGCCGACGACGCCGACCCCGACCTGCCTCCGAGGTACGTCTTCGGCTCCAAGAAGTACGGGCGACGCTCTCGACCGCCGCGCTCGCCCGACGCGCCGTCCGCGCCGCGCTCCTCCTCCGCCTCGCGCCTCGACACCGAGCAGCGCCGCGCGAAGCACCGCCCCGCATGCAGGCGCAGCTCTTCCGCCATGGAGGCCAGGGACTTTGGCTCTGACGATGAACATAAACCTCCGCCTGAACTTGATCCTGGACGAAAGATTGACCGCTCTGAAGCTCTCGCCCTGTGTCAAGGACTGAACATGAAGGGAGTTAACCATCTTATTGAACAAATATTCGCTCAAAATTCCACTACTGACATGACTGTTGCTGATTTCTTTAGGAAACTGGATACAGAACTGGCTTCTACAATACAAGAAGTACAAGACCGTAGTAATACTGATGTTGTACCTTCACCTGAGAACAACAATAAATTGAGATTATCAGCTATAAATGTAATTGAAGCGTGGGAGAACTCCGGTGTACCGCGTCCCAGAGCCCTTCTAACTGAGTTAGGTTTCAGAGATGATACAGTAAGCCCAAGTGACTTAGAGAATGTTCTTGATGAAGAAATACGCACTTTAAGTGGTCCAGTCAGTGAAAGGTCACTGTTGCTTAATGCAGCACTTTCAGTGTCTCGATTACGAGTCAAACTATCATGTCAACACGCAGACTCGGCCATCGCCGAACGAGACAAGCTCCGCGCCGACGTGGCCGAGGCCAACAGCAGGGCGCGCCTCCTCGCGCTCGAGATAGACGACAGCCACGCGCGCCTCGAGGCGGAACTTAAGGCAAACCTGAAGCGAGCCGAGGCACGACACGCCGAAGCCGCGCGCCTCGCCGCCGCCGACACCGCCGCCGAGCGCGAGCGCACCGCCGCACTCACGGCGCGACTACACGAAGAGATCAAACGACGGACCGACATCGAAGCCAAGACTAAAACAGAACTGGCAGAGCTGCGTGCCCGGCTGGACGAGGCGGAGACCAGGCTTCATGCGGCCGAGGAGCGGTGCGCCGCCGCCGAGCGCGACCGAGACACGCTGCAGGCGACGCTGCGGGCGGCGGAGAGCGAGGCGCGCGGCGGGGCGGGCCGGGCTGCGCCGGGGGACCACGCCGCCGAGCTGGAGGCGCGCCTCGACCGACTGCGCCGCGACAACATGCAGCTGCGCGACCGCAACGACGAGCTGTGCGCGGCGCTCGAGGCCCGCCCGCTCCGCGCCGCGCCGCCCGCCGCCCCGCACCCCGCGCACACCCCGCTCGCCAGGGTCGACGACCTCTCCGCCGAGCTCGGCTGTCTGCTCGCCTCCACTCCCGAGGTGATCATACTACCATACTAATTACTGATGCAACCATTTCTAAATCTTCATTATGTAATATTTTAAGGGATCACAACTTAACATAACTAATCTTGACAATTTTGATTCTATATTTCAAGTAAATAACATTTTGATACGATCATATTTTCAGGATTGTGATTCCTCACCCACCAGTTTAGATCAAAATGTCATAAATAATTTGGAAGCTATTGAAAAACTTCGTGAGTTGATGAAAAAAATTAAAACAATACCCGAAAAAAGAGGTGATTGTGCAGTTTGTGACAACATACTGGATGCTATTGATTCTCTCCGGGAAAAGATTGAGGAACTAACAGAAGCCACATTCGTAGCTGAAACACATGACCTGTCCGACACACGGGATGCTCACTCACAGACAGAACTAGACGATGACACGGCTCTGACACAACTCAGAACAGAACTTACTGAATCTGATCAACAAAAGAATAGATTGCAAGAACTTGTCAAGTAAGAGTAAATCTAATATTTAACTAAAGACACAAATTCATTAACTAAGATCACTTCAAGACAAAACAAAATTAAATGATAATTTTTATTTCTTTACTTAATATTACAATTTTGAAGTATGATAGTTAATTTTAGTAAAAACTTTAATTTGCAGGGATCTGGAATTAAGTCTGGAACAGATGAAGTGCGAGTACGACAAGAGCGAAGAGTACTGGTCCGGCAAGCTGGAGGAGGAGCGGCGTCTGCACGGCGAGGAGCAGCGCGCCGCCGACCAGCGCCTCGCCGAGCTGCTGGCGCGCGTGCAGGACTACGAGCGCCAGTACGCGCTGCCCACCATCGACGAGCGACCCCGTCTCGAGGCGCAGGTCAACGACCTGCAGGACGAGTTCGCGCGCTACCGCCGGGACAAGGAGGCCGAGCTGGCGCGGCTGCGGGCCGAGGCGGGCGCGGGGGCGGGGACGGGCGCGGGGGGCGGGGCGGGCGCCGGGGGCGGGGCGGGGCGGCGCGAGCTGCGGGCGCGGGCGGCGCGGGCGGAGGCGGCGGTGCGGCGGCTGCTGGCGCGGCTGGCGGCGGCCGACGTGCTGGTGCACGAGCTCTACGTCGAGAACTGTCAGCTCGTCAGCAGGGACCGCGTGTGAACACACACAGGTAACACCGCACCCAACAACTGATATACTCTCCGAACTTCATATCATAACCAAAAACAATGCACACTTTTCAATATATCAATTTGTATTTACAAATTTTCTATTTAAAAAGTCAAAACAGCAATGTAGTAAATCACATATTTGTTAGTGATCTCTGAGTGAAGGCTGTGTGAGTGTGAGGTAGTGCCTTCCCACTTTTTTATTTATTAACATGACAAAATAAACTTTGCCATCGTTACGCAAAATAAATACCTCGCTGACTGCTTCTCACTTATACAGAGTGGATCTGTAACCTGATCTGAAGCCCGCAATGATAGTCGTACATACCAGGAATGTTGATGTCCTGTGTAGCATTTGATGCATTAATTACCTACAACCAGCGTTTTTCTGAGTGTTTTTATATAGAACTATTTATGTAACTACAAGTTCCTCCGTCATATCATTTATATCTAACTCAAAATAATTATTAATTTCCTTTAAATTCAATGGAAACTTGTTTAACTAAGTTTCCATTACAACAACACCATAATTATTTACATGATAACAGTCGTTAGATTCAATGTTATTTTTCTATAGTTATATGTAACAATGTATTGTATGAAATACAATTCAATTTAAACTTAATGTATTATGTACTAATTTACAAAAATAACTATAATCTTCCGTCGCGAAAGCATTAGTTGTAACACAAACACAGTAGCACTGGCAGTGGGCGGCTAGAGACGGTCAGGATGTCGTCCTCGTCCTCGTCCTCGGGACGCGGTACATGCGACACTCGTCAATGCGAATGAAAAAGTTCAAGGTTTTTGACTAGATTTCAAAGAAATACAGATATTCACAGTATCTATATTTTACCTCAACGAGATCTACTTACTACTTTAGAACTATAGTATGGGATATGAGAATGGGATCATTTAAAAGGGTAGGAAGGGACCTTCATTCTGATATTATTACCGAGTGGTGGTAGCCTTCCACGATCCTTTGTTATGTTCAATCTTTTACCAGTCACCGTGATGTAAATCATTATTATAATCGACACCACTACTTGCCAAGCATACTCGTAAAATAATATTTACTTAATAAAATATATTTATTTCTAATATGGTTTATAAATGTGAGATAGTAATTAGTTAATACAACGAACAGTAATTTAACGCCATACATTTAGTTAGTAATCCTTGTCTAACGGACGTGGATCACTGAGAGGGAGATGTTCTGTATCTAGTGCCTTCTGTATAACTATATGATGTACATAATACAATAATGATATGAATATAGTATGATAGGGATGTTGCGAATGTCGATTTTTGGACATTCAAACAAAAAGTTCAAGGTTTTGTACTGACAAGTGAGCTGTATCTTCCAAAAGACATTGTAATTTATAGGTTCTTCAAAATAGGTCCCTATAATTTACTTATACTCGATCTACTTGGAAGGTGGGGGGTACTTGTCTCCCCCCAACCAAATAATTGAAAATCCCCCGCAAATTATCTTGACAACGGAAGGTCGTAGAGCCATCGAGTTGGGGCTCATTTTAAAGAGTATGTAGAGATATTAAGTTGGCTCCGTCAGATTCACCCCTCTCTTTACACACAACGTCTTCCTAACTTTTGTCAAAACATTCGCATGATTTTTTGCGAATGCGAATATTCGTTACATCCCTATAGTATAATTATATGAATGCACGTGTTTACGAGCTATTTAACCTGTGTTATTGTTTATAAATACGTACGTAGTTAGATAATAAAGAAACATGTAAATATAACAGAAGTGTTGACATTGTTGTTAGTTGCACACAGCACTTATTGGGCGGAGAAGTCAATGAACATAATAATATGAGCATAATATGGTAGAGAAATGCAAATACACTTACTTATCTACCAAATAATACACAACATCTAATCTTGCTTCTCCTATATTAGTTATATTATTTACATTCTATTTAATAGTCTTATAATTTATAAATAATATTTTAAACGACGACATAAAATGTTCTTAAAAGGTCAATTAAACTTTCAGTAAACTTGTCTAGTTATTGGATTACATTAGACATAATAAGCTGTTGTTGTGACGTCACAACACAGCTCGCTTGCTGAATGCTCCGGCTTAATAATATTATGTTACATATTATTTAAGTAGAAAATTAAAATATCATAATAGTGTGTACATTGCGGGAAACATCATTATATATTCCCTTTTATTTGTAATATTATGTTTCTTCCTACAGATTACTTTAGTTTGATTGTAATATATAAATGTTTATAGGAATAGGATATTTAGTTAAACATTGTGTTATCTCTAAAGTGATGACGTCAGAGATATCTCGACCTAGGATATATTTTATATTTTAATTGTTTTGCAAGATGCCATGTGATATGCATTTAATATTAACGAGTTCTGACCTTCTTATATAATTTTATTATTAATTTAATACAAAAGACATTGAATGATCGAAGAATAGAGACTAAGAATAAATGGGAACAGTGTAGTTAGTATCAATAATGATTTATCAACATTAATGTATAAGTTATTCCAACCTCAATGTGATCAGACACTAGGAATTGAACTAATATTTGAAGTGTACAATTTTTGCCAGAATTCCTTTCCTGGATGTTCTCAAAACTAATGTCGTAATTACGATTTGGGAAGACACACAGTATAGATATTTGATAAGCATTAATTTTATTAAACAAACAAACAACAATTATTATTTTAAATGTAATATTATTGAGTAAGATGTCGATTGAATATTATTTGCAATATTTCCTTTGACAAAAGGCAACTTTAAATTATGCCAACGTTTTATTTTCACTTAAAGTTTTGATTTTTGAGCCTTTCTTTTGTGTTTATGATTAATGAATATAATATGTATTATATGATAGTATTAGAGTTAACTATGAAGACACAATAAATAAGATGAAACATTGTTACTAAGCTTGAGTGAAACTCATTGTTACAATCAACGAACGAACGTGAATTTAAAATTCTCTGAAAAGAACTGACTAACATACCTATATTATAGAGTCGGAGGATGTATATGAGACTATAATTAGGCCTGATTTAGATGAAGACATTTTCTCGAACGTTCGAGGCGAGAAAATATCTCAAGCAATACTCGCCATAACATAATCATATCAGAATGTTTAGACACAGGCAAGAACACACTCGTCTACGAGAATGTCATACGAGACTCGCTTATGACATTATCGAAGGCGAGAATTGCCTGTGTTTGTTTAGACCAGTCGAGATTCTTGCTTACGAGAATCTCGACTGGTCTAAACACGATCTCGTCTGACATTTTTTCGACTGACATTCGAGTATCGTACAAATCAGTTTAAATTGTTTTCAGTGCGAGAATTGCCTTTCGAGTTTACTAGTATGAAAAATGACAATAACTGTCATAAAAACTCGAAATACGATTATTGCTTTGAAATTCTGTTTACACAGAGGCAATAGTATTCCATGGCGAGGTAATTATCGCTCAAGGTGACGAGCGAGAAGAGTGAATGTTTAGACACAAGAAATATTTTATATTCTTTCGTTTTTTCTATTCTATTCTTTTTTATTGTATAATCTTATCTTCGAGGCGAGAAAATGTCATCGTATAAATGAGGCTTTAGTTAGGGAAATATTCAATTTTATTTTAATCTGAAATGATATGGGGACCATGTTACGATTACACTATATGGAATAACATAACAAGCTATTAATATTATACAGCTACATTTGACCTTATGAATATTTGCACGAGCTATATGTTACAGCTTAACACAATTTGTTATACTATAATTAGCGGCTTCTTTATATTAGCTTGAATACGTATTCGCTTTGACAGCACCTGCACTACATATAAAGTTAAGTTTTATTTCAAACACATATATATTATGTATGAGTTATAGTGATAATATCCAAAAGTAGTTAGGAAATATAAATAAACCTACTGTGACTTAACTTTGTTCCTAATAACATTGTAACATTTTATATAATTATGTGATCAGTTTCGTAGTACCGATATATTGTGTTATGTATAATATCTCGCGTGTCTAACTAAACGAGTTCAGTCGTTACAGACTCGTACTAATAAAACGATCTCCACTCGAGAACGAATCTTAGAATCATTCCATCAATATATGTTCAAAACATCTCGAAACTCCGAGTATGTGTCTAACTTTAAAGTGATCTCAGTATTTGTTCTATGATCGTTTTATTAATACCGTTGCTGTAATATATTGTTGTTAATCTGTCTAAACTTGAATCAATTGTGATCCATAATCGATTTGTTAGTTGAATTCTAGTCTGTCAATATTGTTCAGAGGAGTGCATAGTGCAAGCTGTTACAGAGACCGGAGTATCGCCCTGCTCCTGTACCGACTACAGGATGCACTCGTTACAGTCGACAGCTGTGAGTTGTACCGCTGGGTTGAGATGAACGTAACAACATCAATGTACTCTGGATCTCTCCACGTAATCTATATCGTATTCATCCTTAAACGCGATTTGATCTAAATGTTGCGATGTCAGCTGCACTACTCTCCTTATTCCAGTTCTTTTACGATGATAATAATTTGAATTTCTTAATTTTTCGTTGTATACGTAATAATATGTTCGATGTGATAAAATGTTTTCAAAAGATTGTTAAACGAAAAAGTCGGAATTATTATTAACAGTGTTTTTATCAAATGAATTAGACTCAATAAATGCGTTGAACCAAAACAAACTGTGTTTTATTGTGTGACATAAATAAATGTACATGATCGTCAACATGAATTACGAAATTACTAAAGGAATATTAAACATCATATTGGGACAATTAAAATTCAAGTGATTTTTCATATTATATTTTATTACAAAATAATTGAAATTAATCGATTAACAGAATAATAGTAGTTAACATATTATCAAGTTTCATCGCAAAATATAAGTTGATATTGTAGTGAATGTGGATTATTATAATAAAACACCAGCAGTAAACTTGGAACCACTGAACTAACCGCTTACCAAGTGAAGTAAGCAACTATGGTACTTGTGTAAGGCCTGATTTAGATGAAGACATTTTCTCGAACGTTCGAGGCGAGAAAATATCTCAAGCAATACTCGCCATAACATAATCGTGTGAGAATGTTTAGACACAGGCAAGAATTAAACTCTCGCCTACGAGAATGTCATACGAGTTTGTTTAGACCAGTCGAGATTCTCGTAAGCAAGAATAAACACGATCGTGATCGAGATCGTGTTTATCGATCGTGACACTTTTTACAAATCAGTTTGAATCGTTTTCAGTGCGAGAATTGCCTTCAAGAAATATTTTATATTCTTTCGATAATCTTATCCTGAGGCGAGAAAATGTCATCGTATAAATGAGGCTTAACATCTTGTGAAAATACTAAATATTAGAGTACATTGTATAAGAACACTAATTTAATCAACTTAACACATGAATACAAAACTAGAATAATTTCCACTAACTATAATAATAGGTATGTATAGGTGATATATAATTTGTTATCTAAAATGTTTTGTATAAAATGTATTTATTTATCGTCATGCGTAGAACACACAGCTGATTAGCCACAGCATTAATACATTACAATACTAATAACCAGGTGTTTCATAGTTGTTACTGATACTTGTACGTACAATTCGCCTTTCGACTTTTCAATAAGGTTTTAGCTAGACATTGACTGAGAGACTGACTGTAGCAATATTTTTTTTGAGAATATGTCTTAGGACCTTGCCAAGTGGGTCTCATTTAGGCGTCTTCTACTTAGCAAACTTTTCTCTATAAGACTTGATCGGTTCGTAGCTAGTAGTTGTGAGTGATGTAAAGGTATGTTGTGTGTGTACTAGAGGTACATCCCGTTGACGAGGTAGTCCGCATCGTGCGCGAGCGCTGACTTGCGGCGGAGGCGACGTCGCGAGGCACGCGCTCTGCACGCCAGCAGCGCGCCCAGCACCGCCGTCAGCGACACGCCTGCACAACGACACATAGGTACATACACATCACTCATTATGTACTGTCGGGTTCCCAAATGAAGCAATAAATTAATAGGTGAACGATGACAGTTATACCTAAAAGAAAACTGCTCTGGAGTAGTATAGAGCATCAATGAATGATGTGTCACTGATGCTCAAGACTACTCACTATCATCGTCCCTAACCGAGACACCGATAAGTCTTCTATAATTTCTGTGGGTGGCGGCGTGACGTGGTACTAGGTAGGATGTGTCGTGTTACCGAGCACGAGCAGCAGCACGGCGGCGGGCGGGTGCTCGCTGAGTCCGTCGTGATCGTCCGCGTGCTGCGCCGACACCGCGCTCGCGCCGTGCCGCGCCGCCTCCGCACCGTGCCGCGCCGACTTGCTCGCTGCACTCGTCGCGCCTCCCCTCCCCCCGCCCGCCTCGCCGCGCCTCTCTCCCTCTTCCACGCTGCTCGTACCGCTCTTACTCGACTCCTGTGCCTACAAAAACATTGAATGGTTAATTGTATTGAGATCAACATGAGCTTCTACTTAATTCACTTAATTGTAGCATGTCCTCAGCAAAAGTTTCCTCATTTTAATAAGAAAGATAAAGATATTAGATATTTGAAGCTCACTGTAGAAGCTAAGTAAGTACTGGATTAAACATAGTTGAATGTAATGTGTCGTACCACTAACGGCTCTTGTATAACTTTTTTCTTGGTGGTGTTTTCAACATGCGTGGGTTTGTTCTCCTCCCTGAGGTCGGGTGCGGGGGGCGGGGTGTGCGCGGTGGGAGGGAGCAGCTCCAGCCCCTTCTTGGGAGCGTCGCGCAGGGTCTGCTGCTGGCTCGAGTACAACATCGGCACCTCAGGCATCGTCTTCGGACCCATGTACAACTGCATCTCCTGGGAATTCATACAACACAATACACATGGTTGATGACAAGGTCGTTGTGCGGTTAGATCAGTCTCTAAGTGAGTGGTAGTCAGTCACCGTGTCGGGTCGCGGCTGCGGCACGGGCCAGGCGCGGCGCAGGTCGGGCTCCGGCCAGCCCAGCCGCCCGTACCCCGCGCCGCCCGCCCAGCCACGCTCCTCCACGCTGCCCACACCTGCATACCCACACACACACATATATTAGGTACTTATAATAGGGTATTATTAAAGTTTTCCCGGTTTGTCATAGAACTGAAGATATTTCCTAAAATAACAATTTGACAAGAATCTATAATGAGTATGATGTAGTGACCGTTCTGCGGAGTCCAGGGTCGTCGTTGCCAGGGCGGCTCGAAGGCGGGGAACTGAGCGCCGCCCTCCGGCTCCTGCAGCAAGCCGCCCTTGTGACTGAAGATGTGGGAACTGGGGCCCGACTCTGGAACATCAGAGCTCGTATCAACTAACATTATCGTATAGATAAGTAAGATATTGCAATATTCGCTATACGTGTGTTACCCGTGTTGTATCTGCGCGGCGGCTGCGCCTGCGTGAGGCGGTGCGGCCAGCGGTCCCCGTCCACCAGGCTGTCGCTCAGCGGCACGCTCGCCTCCTCCTGCGACACGGACGGTGCTGTTAGAGTAGCAGATGTCGGCAAACTTGGCGGTGCCGGTGTAGCGGCTCGTCGCGGTACCTGCATGGGTTTGAGTGTCTGCGGCGGCGGTAGTTGCGGCGGGGGCGGTGCGGTGCGGGGCGTGGTGGGGGCGGCTGCGAGGGCGGGGGCGGGTGACGGCGGCGGCGGACACGCCAGCTCCGGCGGCTCGTCGCTGCCGTCCGCGCACTGCGCCACGCCGTCGCACGCGTTGTACACCGCGATGCACTCGCCACCGTGACGACACTCGAACTGGTTCCAACTGCATCTGCTCGCTACATATACAGTACAAAATTACCTAGCTAGCTAATCACCACCTGAATCTTAACACCGAAAAAAGATTGTCACCACATTTAATTGACTCTACCTGAATTAGGTAGGTACGTTTAGACACGGGAACGACAAAATTCAATCATTACAGTGGTTTCATTAGTATTGTTAAATCTATTGTTGTCTCGTACACCGGCAGGTTTACTCCATAATGGGAAAGGTAGTGTTCACTGTTCAGTCACAGTACTCAGCTCACAGTGAGACTACATGACATGATGACGCAGGTTTGCCTCTACAAGGCGAAATGATTGACAGAACTGTATGGCTGAGGAGGGATCAATAATGTTAATAATCCTTCAATAGATTGCATATTTATAAAAATACTAGCTGACTCGCGCAACTTCGTCTGCGCCGAAAAAAAAAATTAGGGGTGGACTACCCCTAACATTTAGGGGATGAAAAATAGATGTTGGCCGATTCTCATAGGTACCGGATAAGCACAAAAAATTTCATCAAAATCGGTCGAGCCGTTTCGGAGGAGTTCAAGTTCGAACACCGTGACACGACAATTTTATATATTAGATTGTATTTTTTTTTTAGACTTGACGATGATCGCGTATTCATACAAAGGCAGGATATGTAAGTATTTGAAGATCTACATGTTTCACTGACGATGACTGATGATCCAGTACTGTACTGTACCAACCCATTACTGCCCACTGTTGGGCTCAGTTCTCTTCAGAAGAGGGATTAGGCATAGTCCACCACGCTTGCCCAGTGCGGATTGGGGACTTCACATATCTTCAAAGGATTTTTTGAATCCTTTTCCGACATGCAGGTTTCCTCACGATGTTTTCCTTCACCGTTTTAAGCCAGTGGTGTTGTGAAAAATTGCACATAAATCTTTTTCACATTTAGATTTAGAGGTACAAGCCGGCCGGTTTTAAAACCGAGACCTCCCGTTCGGAAGGAAGCGCTTCGACCACTCGGCCACCACGACTTACGATGATCCAGTGTCTGGGGTTAATTCTTCATCTTTAGGTACATATAGGTAGAGACAATCGACACAATAAAACTAAACTTTATCTAATATTATTCTAAAACTTGAAGTTATTCGGGAACTGAATGTTCAACGTCTAAATGTAGGGCAAGTACCTACCTACCTATATACATCATTCTTGCAATAGTTTGATCGCATGTTTCCGATGCTAGTACAGACACTATTGCGTAGTTTACCCTTCATCATACCTTCTATCAATAAATTATATTAATTTATTTTACATAAAAATAACAAAGACATAAAGGCTGCACACTGGTTATCACACCGACATTAAGACTCAGTTCGTAATGACGTGACAAGTTAATGAGTAGGTATGTACCTCGCCCACAGAGCCTTTGGGGTCAATAACTCCTCTCGAACAAACAAAACTGTTCTTTAATTAACAGACAAAGAGCTTCTGTCGAATCAACCACTGTCTCCTAAATAGAGCAGTAAGAGGAAGAACTTGAGTTTATTTGAAAGCTGATGTCCTTGAGTGAAACAATGCATCTCATTAGATGTTCCTCACTCCTCGCTATGAGTCGCTATCGGAGCCGTGAAACAGTTATTTACATATAAATTACTTCGCCTCCAAAAATTTACATTAAACAGCCAATAACCTCATTGTTATGATAATGCGATGTGACGAGGAAATGAGAAAATCGGGTCGGAACTGAACCAATTACATTTTCGCATTTTCAAGAACTAGGTAGATATACTTAGGTAGATACAATTTTATCTTTGCTTTGTTTATATAACAGGTTCATGTTTTTATCTACTACAGTCTACAATATATCTACCAATGATGAAATCGTTAAAACTACTCGAATTCGCCACAAGTTGTCCAATTTTCATTAAAATGCATGTCAATGACGTTGCTTCGAAAGACAAAAGCCGTTATGAGAGGATGTTTACAAACGAGAACAAGGTTAGGTGTGAGGTGAGTTACTCGTTACAGTGGTACAGTAGCAGTGAACACGTGGGTCGATGGTGACCGTCGCGCTGTGTTTGTGAAGTCGACGGTGATCACTGACCCGCGACCCGCACTCTGCGACGCTACCACAGCACACTGTGACTCATTGTCGATATAACTGTACTTTGAGCCGCGGTGGTCGGAGCGCTTAGGTCGCCTGACGCACTCACATGGATCAATCAATCATGTCTTAAGATATGGTACCAGTAAACACACATTGGTATTAGTAGGAAGAGTAGATCTCAGTAAACTACTTGTGACTGAGGAATAGGTATGATTTGGTAAGTATTTCCACGAACGTCGGAAAGCACCTGCCAACAGATGACTGTAGGTTTGTTTTGTCGTGATTAGTCATAGTAAAATAAATGTACATACGTGTAGGTGGCACGGTGTGCAGTAAGGGAGGTAGCGAGGGTGCGGGGCGCGGCGCGGGGCGGGGGGCGGCCGGCGGGGCTCGGCTACTCGTGGCGCTCCTGGACACAACAATGATGATATTATGTATCATAGTATATTATATAATAACATGTAAATAGTACTAACAGTGTGCAGCGATGACTGAATCATCACTTCAGTAACTTCACCCATCAGTTTCAAGAGTAGGTACCCAAACAAGCTTAAATAACAAACAAACAAGCATCATAACAATGACATGTCCATCTTTGATGGCGGCTTCTCCAGTAAAACCTAGTAACAATGAGATTTTTTATCATTTTGAACTTCTGAAATTCATTAAGTATCATATCAATGAATAAATAATAACTGGTTTACGTAGTGTACCTTAGATTGGCTAGTTCTCGTTCATGATGCGCCCGTTGTTCCTGGTCCTGCAGCTCAGCGAGGCTCCGGCTGACGGCCAGCACTCCGCTGCTGAAGTTACTGTGCGCTGTGAACTTGCAGCGGAAGTCCTCCGGCGGACCGCACTTGAACAGGTAGCAGCTGCCGGGGCCCTGCGACCACACACACACCAACAGCGTTATCGCGCGAGGATCAACATCGATCGAAGTGCGCGTTACTATGAACTATTGTCGCGTAGAGATAACAGCCAACGGAAGGTACCTTCTCATCGTAGACGAAGACGTCGCAGGCATCGGTCTCGCAGCAGAGGCGCAGACACTCGGGCCGGGTGCCGACGTCCAGCTCGGAGAGGTAGCGGGCGCCCATGTCGCGCGACTCCTCGGTGCGGATGATCTTGTCTCGCTGCACGTCGAAGCGCGCCGCGCACACCGCCGGGTCCAGCTCCCGGGCGCTCGCCGCCGCCGCCCAGCACGCGCACCACACCGACCACACCGACCACTGCATCACCGCGACGGACCCTGGACCACCGACAACGCTCTCCGTCGGACGCTTCCTCCATAAAGTAGTTGTCCGTGGTTGCAGCGCGGATGTTGCACTACAGTGACTGGTGTCGGCGTAGTGTCGGCGCTCGCTCGATACTCGTGCGCATGCGCCCTGCCGTCCCTGCCGGCCGCGACGACCACACCGCACACCTCAATCCTTTCATTATTGTTGTTACCGTTTCATTTACAAAGGAACTCAAGTGTCCCATTGTTCAACTACCGTAAGATAGGTTAACTAATTTGTCAAGGCGTAGGTAATAGTGAATGATAATAGTATAATGTTGGAGTAAGGGTGTCGTGGAGTAGTGTGGTGTATCGGCGGCTGGTGTCTCCGGGCTCATGTCGCTCTTCTTCAAGTTCAGGAATAACGTGAGTATCGTTCAGTAGCAAGCGAGGAGTACATCCTCTCCACACATCACCGGTCACACTATGAACAGTTCAGGGGCCGCGGTGCTGCGTGCTGGCTCACACTCCGCCGACACCGGCCGCACTGAGACACACCCTCTGTTAACTCAGCACGCTCTTATACACAGTACTCTTATATAATTACATCGTTAATTACTTCTGCAGTCATATAATATTAATTTAGGTTACTGAAGAAAATATCTTTTTTATGTCTACATATATGTAAATAGGTAAATAATAAAAAAAAACTCATATAAATATTAGTTAAAATTCATCAGTTTGTATAAGATGTTAGTTGCTAGTCAATTAGGATACCAAAATGAAGTGTTTAATAAACACTGACACTATAGTAGATTCTATACAGTTAGGTTCAGTATGGCGGCTGGCGGCTGCTGACTCGGCGACGAACGGGTATCACTGTCAAACGGTTTCAATTACTTCCAATGTAGCTGGCGGTCAGTCTGGGTCCTTGAAGAAATGTCTTAGTGATGTAATCACTATTTCCCGTTACATTGTTTCTTTTTGACCGACTTCCAAAAAAGAAGGAGGTACTCAATTCGTCTGTATGTATTTTTTTCTATGTTCGTTCCTCGATAACTTTAGTTTGGGTGGACCGATTTGAATGATTCTGGTATCAGATGAAAGGTAATGGTTGAACTTACTTTTCATACTCTTTTTTAAAGATCAAACAAGTACTTTTGGGTCTCTGTTTCAAAATGTGTATTTTTAACGGACAAAACTAAATTTCACGATTTGCTATGCGTTTTTGCGTGCATTTCCTTTTATATGAACCGATTTCGATGATTCTTTTTTTTGTTAGAAAGTAGACATTTTGAGCATTATCTCATATAATACATACGCACAATATGTGCTCGTTTTGAAGTTCACGGCGTTTGAGTGACGTGCTCTTATTACACTGTGACTACAATAAATGCATTTGGCACTATCACATACTATTGAGATAACGTTAAAATCAACCATAGAAGAAGGGAGAGGGGAGGTTACTTTCAATTAAACTTTAAAATCCCTACGAGTATAGTACATATAATATATTTCATTATATATATTATATAGTAGGTATAGTTATATATTGAAAATAATCATAATAGTCTAAGTTGTGTAACGTGTTTCGTCAGTGTTTATCGAATGCTAGAACAGCTGAACCCTCGACTGGAACCAATAGGTGGAACGGAACTGTTGGCGCGACTTGCGAGGAGTCTTTGAACATTGTTTTTATTTCAGTTTATACAACACCCACGTTACCTTCACGGCATTAACGAGCGCTTAACGTTCAATAATAATATCTTAAGCGGTTTCATTCGTTACAAGAGATTTACAATTTCTAGATAATATTGTTGTAGCGAACATATAGAAATACCTGGAGCCTTAAATATAAAACCAATAAGGAATCATGTCATCAACAAGTTTTAATGTAAGTGACCTTAATCTGATACAATTTGTGTAAAAGTTTGCAGCATCAACCACACGTGTCATCGCTTGGACAAGTTCCAGTGAATATTAATATCCAGAATCCCGGAACCTGCCCGTTTTGGTGCATTTCATCTTTAATAAACACAATACAATATTATTCCTCTTCACATTTGAATGTCTCGAAAGCCTGAACGAAATCTGTAATGTCGCTATTTCTATGTTTGTAAGTATGGACAATGGACATTGTCAACCTTTTAAACAAACTACATTTATAAATAGGTAAATGTTATATAATAAAGTATGTTCTCTGTCTGTCTTGTTGATCATCGTCATCATTATCAGGCTGTAGACGTCTACTGCTGGACATACTGCCTTCCACAAATCTCGTCACACCGACCGATCTTGCGCAGTCTGTATCCAGTGACTTCACGCGATCCTCACCAGATCTTCCGTCTAATTTGTGGGACCCACGCTTGCTGATCTGTGATCACAATTGATTAACAGCTCTAACTCGGTATCTCGGTTATAGTTCCTCTACTTACCTACTTAAATCTGATTCTGTATTCAGGAACCAGTAGTCTTTACACTTACTATGTTTATTGGGTGTTTTAATACAACTGATGTGTGTTTGTTCGAAATCGGAATATGTAAAGGCAGTGACCGCTAGTGTTGTACTTACTCGTGAGTGTGTCTGACTTAGGTACTATGATTGATCGTTTGTTTTTGAATCTGACATCTCTCTCGGACGCTAACCGCTAACCATTCTGTTTTATATTCATAACTCATTAATTTCGATGAGGAGCTAAAGAAAAATATTTAAAATATTAAGTTAATTATAGATCAAGAATACAATATCATGCGTCAATGTATTGCATATTTTATTGAATTAAAATGAAGACATTTTCAGTCATCAATCAGAAGATTAAAATCAGTTACAGTTTGTATTGCATGATATCTTGTATAGAATATGAATAATTCCATGAGAATATATATAGGTAGTTATATAAGTAGGTGCCATCTAAGAATGTAAAGATTATTCGTATATTTTTAAATATTTGCATTTGTAAAAAAATAAATCTTGATACCCTTTCAAATAAACTCAAACACGATGGGTCTACGACCTTCTGATATCAAGATATGTATTGGCAAATTGAAATTAATATTCGCAATCGCTTTCGTGGTAACGTTCAAAAGTTGAGATTCGCAACATCCGTTGTACCTCCTATTACCTAGTAACTAGTTCTGAGGGATGTCTTCTGAAAAAAAAAATCATAATCAGCTGAGCGTCTTCTTGTCCTCGAGGTATCGACGGACACAGCCCTCGGTGGCGGAGGCGGGGCCACAACGTCGGGCGCGCGTCTTGTCACTCCCCGCACCGCACCACTCAGTCCCGCGCCGCCGCCGCGACTACACGACCGTTCTTAGCGCAAGTGCTCGCGAGTGTCTATAAGTGTACGTGTGGTCATCCTTGAGTGCCCAGGGCTGCAGCCACGGACCCGCCGGGGCCACTGACCGAGCAGATCACGGTACGAACTTTGCGAGATGATCGCTCCACAAAACAACGGCTACATCATAATCCCTTCAACGCTCTACTATTACTTCTAAAGCTAGTCATCCGGAGTCCCTGCCGATTCAACGGAATAATAATGACAAGTTTGCTATAGTTCCCACACTGACTCAATGGATTCATGAGTTAAATGACATTGAAACGTGATAAAAAAAAACAAAAAAAAAATCCCGTAATCTGATCCACTTAGGAGATTAACCTATTAGACGTTTGTAAGTTAATTACCGAATAGTGGCGAAGAGCTTTAAGAGAGGCTTCAACTCATTGTTGCGTTTAATTGTGAGACTTATGAGTATTGAATTGCCTATGTTGATAGGTTAGCGACTCCAGGCACAATGAGTGATGCGTGTACACACTCTCTGCATTATACCACTAAAACAATAAAAAAAAATGATTCGATTATTAGGCAAGTCTTGCTTATCTTTGTGTCTCTGTCTTTTCTTTGTCTTCAAGCTGTAATCACAGAGATCTCTGCTAACGCAGTATACTTCATACAATATGCTTTTATGTGCTTTACTTTTGATAAGAACTGTTTATAAGCAGGTTCGAATATCAGGTCTGAGATAATATCAAATAAAATTTTTTGGTACCTCCATATTTTTGTCTCGTAAATATTTAGAAAGTTTACATGCATGTTTATAGGGCGCAGGACGATGTCTTCAGTTCCGAGAAGTTGTTAACTACAACCTACATGTTTTTATTTCTGTCAGCAGTTGAAATAGGTTGTTACTTGTCATCTTAAATGTTACGGACCGTGTCGTGATATAAAAAGCTGCTTGGATGACTCAAAAAAGATGTATATCAGATCACGAATGTAAATATTTTTTAGAAGTTATTCGTAGAACAACATCGTCATCTCTGCTATAAACCCGCTCTCAGTGATGATTAGGTACCTACTGCAGCTCGTTCAATTAACACGACTCCAGCTTCAGTTGATTCACCATGTTGTAGTAGACCGAGTCGGGTTCTCGGGTCACTTATTAAAGAGATTGCCGCGATTTGCTAACTAAGAAATGTGTTTTGTGAGAAATGTCTATCAGCTGTGTGTATGTGAGTCGTGACGTAGCCTCGCTGTGACCGCGCCGATGTTGCCTCGCGGTATAGATAACATGTATTATCTTCGATAGCACGAGTTGTCATCCCGACTCTCCCCACTCTACTTGCCATTATCTAAGCATAAGGTATAATGAACGCATTCGATTTCGATTACATTTTACGTCACTACTTTAACGAGTAAGTATATCTACTGTGTTCTAGGAGCGAGAGAAGCTTTATGCACATTTTATGAGTAACGCCGATACATCGTAATAACAGATTGTCGAAAACAGCAGTTTAAAAAAACACACTTTAATTTGTTCTAAAAAGTAAAAAACATCTAACTACAATGAAATACGAAACATTATTGATGTGTATGTATATTATATCCGATCGTATGTGTGGGTATTGATGACGTAGATATTCGTTTAGCAGATGTATATTAATTGTTGTGGGCAGTAGGTATAGGTACGATCGACATTGTTTCTGTTCAGCATCCAGCGCCCGGTAGTTCTATATTATGTAGGAAAACGAGCGTCGAACGATGTTAATGTTGTGCCAACAATCACACACGTGTGTAAGAGTAACAACGCACGCTTCATTATACTTTATGTGTGTGTTGTGTACAGTTCATCGCGAGTCGAGCAACCTTAACTCTAACTGCAATACTCGCTCGCCTTCTTCAAAATAAAAAGAAGAATAACATAATTATGTAGTATGATAGTTAGATTTTAATACAGAAGACGTTTGTACGCTATGTGATCGTCTAATTAATGTCGACTGTCAATATACTCTAGATAATATAATACTTAATTTGGATAAGGGTTAATATTACGATACTCATTTAACGTTAAATTTAATCTCGGGACGAAATAACATTTTTATAAACATAAAAGCGGTTATTGTGACTAAACTATGATAGTTAGATATATGCTGTCGCGGACTTTTTGTCTGCCTTACTAAGACCTAAAAACCCGTAGTACATCATTTTGTTCTACTGTCAATAGTTCTTGCAGCGTAGACATAAATAGGTTTTCGATTATTCACCTTGTGTTACATATTCGATATTTTCATACGGATCCCTAGTTTTTTGAAAATTAAAATAGCCTATAACCTTCCTCGATAAATGGACTTTCCAACACTGAAAGAATTTTTGAAATCGGACCAGTAGTTCCTGAGATTACCGCTTTCAAACAAACAAACTCTTCAGCTTTATAATATTAACTAGATGACCCTCGCAACTTCGTCTGCGTCATAAAGGGGTTCAAACAGTACTCGCAATGCCGACGAGTTATTATTTTCGCGGCTCGCTGTGCCACACAAATTCATTGCGTTTTATACTCGTAATAACTTCTAAACGAAAAGTCCGATTGGAATAAAACAAAAAGTAATTTAATTCTACATTAATACTCTTGATAACAAAATACTTAATTTGGATAAGGGTTAATATAACGATACTCATTTAACGTTAAATTCAATCTCGGAACGAATTATTAAATTTTAAAAACATAAAAGTGGTTATTGTGACTAAACTATGATAGTTAGATATATGCTGTCGCGGACTTTTTTGTTTGTCTTCAAAAGACCTAAAAACCCGTAGTACATCATTTTGTTCTATTGTCAATAGTTTTTGCAGCGTACGCATAAATAGGTTTTTGATTTTTCACCTTTTGTTACATATTCGATATTTTCATGCGGATCCCTAATTTTTTTGAAAATAAAATATAGCCTATAACCTTCCTCGATAAATGGACTTTCCAACAGTGAAAGAATTTTTGAAATCGGACCAGTAGATCCTGAGATTAGCGCGTTCAAACAAACAAACAAACAAACTCTTCAGCTTTATAATATTAGTATAGATAATATTATAGAAGTATCGATAAACAGCGATGAACGAACACCTAACCCCGCAATGAATCAATTCAATTGTTTTCATTTATTTTTATGTTTTGTTTTTGCAACACCTTATTTCTCATTATAAGTTATTCAAAATGTAAAATGCCAAAATTTAAAATATGAACCAATAAAACTGTGCCCCTACTGTGCGCTTGGAGGTTTTTCCGGTATCCACGGTTATTGCGACTACTGGATTATTTTAAATTGTTTATATAAAACAGTATAATATTGTGTATGTATGAACAGGCTAGTTGATGTTCCGTGTGCGCTGTGCTCGTGTTGTTCGAAGCAGAGCGCGACATCAGTTAAAAATAACATATCTATGTGATGACGCGATAACGGCACCTCTTCACACCAGCGCTGGCGATACCGGGGTCAATCACATCACTATCTATACCTGTCTATTTATAATCATATCTGATTATTTTATATTTATTTAACGCCACGTGGGACTATCATATAATGAAACAGCCCTAGCCTGACGCCTTTCTGTTTTTGACCTAATTCCAGAAGGAAGTCTTCGTATTCAACGATACCTATTGTATTTTAATACTGTTGTTTGTTTGTTATATCCGCGCGTTCCGCATACCATTCTACTGGTTTTTAGGTGCATCTACTTTTGTTGATCGTTAATCATTCTTTTGTTTTTTCCATTTCGATCGCGTAAATTCATTGATTCATTACGATATATTCTTCTTTATTTTTGTTAAATAAATAATGAAGAACCCGTTTTGAGAGATATTCTACAAAATTAAATATTTCTTCAATAATAGTAATCATCGTGATAAGATAAGATTCATTCGTTCCTCCTCCTGTATGAATGAAAGTATAATTCGTGTACTGTCGGAGTGCTCTGTGTGTGTGTGTCGGCGTGTATTGATCGCGGCGGGTCTCGCCTCGCGCCCGGACTCCGGAGAGCAGCTCCGAGAATCGCGACCTCTTACAGACTATTGTCCCTTGAGAGCAAAAGCCAATGACCTTACTACCTTCATACACTTGACTAGTCTCAGAATACTGTACCGCTCTTTGATGCTGAACTCAATATCAACCAGATATTTATAAACTCAAGAGATACCTGTGTACTGTGTAGGTTCTTGCAGTAGATATAATTTGTAGGTATTTTCTCGTGATTGTTTAGAACTAAGTAAAACTAACAGTAATTACTTGTACAGTGTCACCTACACAGATAACATTGGCGCGTGGTCAACTAGTGACAGTAAGACTGTCGACTTCCCTCTGCTTTGTCGAGGACATGTTGTAATTTATATTTAATGTGATTAAATTTAAAAAAAAACGTAGTACAACAAAATAAATCCTAAAGTTCACAAGCGCTATAAAATGTAAAATTAATGTTATTGGTTAGTAACACTGTTACATCCTACCTACACCTAACCTATAAGCTTTTTCTGATATTTCCGGGAGTTGACACAGTACAGTCTAGTAAGTTAGGTCGTCGTTACTTCAATACTCTGATAGTTCAAATACCTATTGTACATTCAGTACAAATGCATGCTACATACATATATTCAAAGTTGTTGTATCTAATGTCTAATACAGGTATTCTTAGAAAACATGCTAACATCAAAACATGCTGCGCACTTTACAAAAGAAGAGTAATAATTCACGCTGTAGGGAACCATTACTTTTGAAAGATATGGTATCTTTTAGTCACTAATTAGGCACAATTTTTTGAAAAATAAAATAAATTGATTCGTCCAGTATATCTCACGGGCCTGCTAACTTTGACCTAAAGCACTATTTATGTGGTATCGGTCACTATTTTGGTCACAATTTTTCAACATATTCAAAAATATTAAATTCCACTATGTGTCTGCCTGCCTCGCCTGCCAACTCGACGCACGCATATTTTTTTTAAATACAAGTCAACACAAAGGGGCAATCATATTTTTTGTTTTCTGTATGTACCTATCTCCTAGTGTGTGTATAGTTATCAAAACTCGAGGTGTTGTTTATGGAACACGCAATATCTCGTTTACATTATCTTTATGAAGACACATTAGGTATAGTTATAGGCCATTAATATTTATTGGACAATTTAGTTGTATCGGATCCAGTGTGCCCCACTCGCCACTCGCCATTCTAACTAGGCCGCGGCAATCAACCCATTACCGATAATAAATATAATAATTGTATATGCGAGGAATATTATAATGTACGAGAATAGAACAATTTAACACATTCAAATAGTTTGAGACCTATCTATCGCACACTGTCACATTGACACAGTCATACCTACACTCGCACATACACCAAGTGTGAGCGAGTAGCTACCAGCAACACGCAGTCACGGTCGTTATAAAACATCTGCGCATTGTCACACTTGCCGCTCCTCGGACGAACACTTGCAACGATACGCGTTCATTATCATCAAGTAATTAATTACATTGACATATTAACACTATCTTATCTGTACCCACTTGTAGGTACTGTTAGCTCCAACTCATCACATCATGTGACAAGGTACAGATTTAGTACCTAATTAATAAGGCAAACAAGACAATTGCGAGTATTCAAACCAAAGACTTGCATCACAGATAACCAACACTAAACAATTAAAATCCCTTCAAAATATCAACATTTCCGCGGATTTTTGCACTAGTCGTTGTATTTGCTTATTTGTTTATTGAACAAAAATTAACATTATTATAACATTTACATTCAATACTTTTCAGTGTCTAGGTACCTATAAAATTATATTATCGAATATGTTCGTCTTTACTTAGAATGTAACATTCTATTACGAAGGCTATTGTTCAACAAAATAAGAATATTGCGACGTCTGCAGAGAGCCCTCTCTACACATAACGCATCGCGTATAACCTTGAGAAGCCGAAAGTTGAGTTGGATAAATAGTTGCGTTAGCAATTAGCATCGTCATAATAGGTACATATCAGAGGATACACTCATTGTCGTATTATTATGTATGAACTAAAACTCAGTCAGTATTGATACCCTAATACTCGTATAACATATGGACAAACTAAATACAGCGACGTAGAACCACCTAACAGACATCTAAAAGACCCCACACCACTAAGTGACTGACACAACAAATTATGAGTCCGTTGATTTCACTTCGGGAATCTTTCTAGCTTGGCGAAGGAAATGATTCAGAAGGAAGCCTTGAACTGTACCTGATTTCACATTAAACATCAAGTGGGCCGTCTGCTTACAATAAAAACAAAGCAAAGTAGTAAAACTGTCGCTTAGCTATACATAATATAGTGACTAGTCTATACTAATAGCTGTGTTGTGTGTGTGCAGCGAGGCCGAGCTGCGTGTGGCGGCATGGAGTGCGGCGTGGCTCACCCGCCCCGCGCCGCGCCTCCCCCCGCGCCCGCCCTCTCGCCCACCGACCGCTCGCCCGCCAAGGCACATCTGCATGTCAATTTCAGCGACAAGGGAGAGGTAACACATTTTACACTCATCACATAACTTAAAAAAAAAATCATCAGATGTACACAGCTCTAATTTCAGGACACTTTGGTTACATACATGTATGTAAACGCTCGTATCGCCCGCAATACAGGTGTTAACCTAGTGCGGGGATCAATGTTAATCCCTAAACTAAAGTAATAAGTAAAAATAAATTTCATTTCATTTCATACTGTGTGGGGAGCATGATATTAAACAGATTGTTACTATTTCCTTTCTATTTGTTGCATTAGGCTCTTTTTTCACAAAAAAATTCCAAATGTAATAGACGTGTAATCTCGCTAAAAAGGCGGGTCTCAGTGAACCTGCGCAGTGTGTGCCGAGATAATGAATTAGTTTTGCAAATTGCATACATTTTATAATAATATAATTGTTTACTTATGTGTTCTGTTCTATACCTACTCGGTGTTCCTGCAAATTATGATCTTTCGAGTTTTCCATATCCTATCCTTATAGATCAAACATTCGAATTCTCAAAGTAGCTACTACAAAACTTACTCCGAACTGAAGCACTCTAAATATACAGCATCATTATTTTGTTTATACAAAATTCTGTACACACTCAATTACCTGTTCCGTAGAATGTAGTCGTTTGTATGAAACAAACCGCTCGCGAAACATTAACATTTTCACAATTATTTATGTTACAACGCAGTTAGATATTTGTTTGAGTTCCGTTTCTCGATGCTGTATATTTTAGTTTAGAGTTATGAAACAAAACCTAAAATAATATAATACAATAGATCGTGCCTTCGTTATGGTGCGACACTGCAGTTCCATGAGCACGGTCTGCGCTGGTAGCTGCGACCTAATAGAGAAAAGATAATTAGTAAACGTTCCTGTTCGCGTTGTTTCAGGTGAAGGAGCGGCGGGAGAAGTTCCTGACGGCGAAGTACGGCTCCCACCAGATGGCGCTCATCAGGAAGAGGCTCGCCGTCGAGATGTGGCTCTACGACGAACTGCAGAAGCTGTACGAGATACCGGTCAGTTGCACCACTCACTAGTCATGAGCCACGAATATAACATACACATGTTACCTACTGAGGGAGGTTTAGTGCTGTCTCTACTTCCATAAACTAGTATAGTGTGTTCGTTGATGCGAGTTGATGTTGATGCGTGATGTGTTGCAGAAGGAGGACAGCAGCGCGCAGGAGGTGGAGGTGGACATCGACGAGCTGCTGGACATGGACACGGACGAGCTGCGCCGACATCACCTCACCGTCAGTACCGACTCTACTACTACTACTCTACACACATCTATCTCTATCACGGGGCCCTGCTTGTCATGTCCATGTTAAGGCCGGCTCCAACATGCAGGGTTCCTCACTGGTAGTCACTCCTCACAACAAGCACATCAATATTTACAAGTTAAGATAAAATGTGACTGAAGACAGCTCGACTCTGTCTCCGCGGCTACGACCTCAATGTATATTATTGTAGTATTAATACTTTAATAACTATATTTTATTTCAATTTCAGAAACTGTTAGCGGATGCCAAAAAGTCGCAAAAGGATGTACATGTAAGTATCAACTTAATAATTCGTCTTCATTCCCTCGATTACTATATAGACTATAGTTAGTCCTACTGCAACTTTACCAGCGCACATTACAAAGAAATTAGTGAGTTGATATTTTTGTCATCATCATAGAATTCAACAATACCTACCGTATTTGAGAAAAATCACATGTTATTTATTGATATCTGATTATACACCGACGTTCGCAACATTCTTAGTACGCATCAGACATCAGTGATAACTAAAAAATTTTGTTATTTTCAGAAATTTATAAATGAGTTATTAGAGAAGGCTAAAACTCTGTAATGGAGTTAAATACGTCGGAGTTAAATCTCATGCAAGTAAACAAGAGGGTGGATGGCTGCACAGGAACCACATCAACTGACACTCGCAACCGAACAACAACAACACAACCAGCCCGGACAATACAACCAGCCCGGACAACACAACCAGCCCGGACAACACAACCAGCCCGGACAATACAACCAGCCCGGACAACACAACCAGCCCGGACAATACAACCAGCCCGGACAATACAACCAGCCCGGACAACACAACCAGCCCGGACAATACAACCAGCCCGGACAACACAACCAGCCCGGACAACACAATTAGACCAGCGACGACAGGCCCAGAGCTGCTGCATTCAGTTAAATGATAACGTGGTTCAGTTAATATTTCTTTTATCTTTCGTGTCAAAATGTTAAACCACATCAACGTGTGTTGGTCCAGCAGCCGAGCCGAGCGACACGACTGGGTACTCAACATATCAGTATTGGGCCATGACGGTCGATGTTGTAATGTAGCTGAGCTTCCTGTAGGTACACACACACACACACACACACACACACACACACACACACACACACACACACACACACACACACACACACACACACACACACACACACACACACACACACACACACACGCTGCACTCCGGGTCCGGACACTCACTCGCCTCGCTCCTTCGCGACCTAATCAATTCAGTTCCGTGTATATTATTATTGTACCAAAGTTGTAGTCGCGTTACGTCTCGACCACATCATTGCCGCTGTGATGTCTAACTTTGACAACATTTCGTTTTTAATAAAATATGAAACAGCGTATTAAATCTCTTAGTTACTTGTCGTTTCGAAATATAATGTAAACGATTGACTTGCCAATCTTTTGTAAATTTGCTTAAACTGTAGTGAAACGGCACGCCATATAGACATTGTTTATGGCGACGTACGCGTACCTACTGCGATTTAGATAAGTATTAAAATATTCATATTCGATAACTAATTAATTAATGAAGTGTAAGTTAGGAATGGTAGATAGTAGTAGGTTTAGCTATATGTGAAACAGTCAGAACGTGTCTCGTCGTATCGCAAATAGTAATTATTAAATTACTAAGTACGTACACGACAGCAGTCGGTCGAGATGAGCACCGCGCCGAGGAACGACAGAGATCACCTCAATAATATACTTGATCATTAGCAGTGTTGACAAAAAATAATCTGATTAACGATTATAAATTACGATTAAAATCGTAATCCTCAATACCACGATTAAAATTAATTAATTGCAATCTATTTTTTCCGATTAAGATTATCAATCGTAATTAATCGTTAATCACGATTAAAAAAATATGATTAAGAGGGGGAACATGTTTAAAAATAAAAAACAACTTGTTAATCAGATTCGGTATGTAAAGTATAATGCAATCTACGTTATTTCAGAAACCATTACATTAAGTTTTAGGCAAACTGTTTTTGGGCATTTAAACCTCTTAAAATCACAAAATCGGGTTTATTTTTACAAAAATCCGAACCTAACCTTATTTGACATTCTTTTCACCTCTAAATGGCTGCAATATTCCTATAATCTTCAATTATACCTTGTGTTCACCGCACATGTGACGTCATCACGCCGAAACCGAATCGAATAATCCGATTATATTAGTTCGATTTTCAGAAAAACCAAACAATTAACAAAAAAATATATAAATGACGTATTATGAAACATCAAAAATAAAATAATGTTATCTTTCAGTGAAATAACTAAACTTCAGTATTTAACTTCCCGTTTATATTGCACAGTTCTGGGACTCCCTGTGTATATAAATAGATAGACAGAAGATAATAAAAACCTTAATCTGCTTAATTAAATTAATGATTACGATTACGATTAAAATTTAAATCATGATTAATTTAATCATGATTAAGTTTATTCGATTAAAATTAATCAAATTAAGCAAGCGATTGAAAAATCAATCGATTAATGCCAACACTGATGTTTGGACACGTAGTAACAAACTGTAAACTCACATGACACAAACACTGCAATTCATTTTGTGATACGTACTTGTGTGTATGTAAGTAGCGGTGTATATTGAAATTGTCAGAAATTCATAAATGCAGTCGCAACATAAAATTGTTCTCCAAATTATAATTTTGTTCGTTGATATTCGGTACTTAATCTATGTAAATGTATTATTCTGATTGTCCCATCAAAAGTGTTTTTTTATTCCTTAAGACGCTTAAGACTAGTTATCAAGATAGTTACAACGAAGTCGCCTAATTTACTTATTTATACAAAATTTTATCAATTAACAAGTTTAATATGTAATATATTCACAAGTTACCTATACATAATTGCAACTTTTATTGGTCACTATCTATTATTTTGTTATAATTACATAAGTCACAACGTACTGGCAGCGGCATGCGAGCTCGTTCAACAACAGCCAGTTACTAGTTGATGTTATTATTATAAGTAAATAAATAAAAATAAATAAGTATTACTTAAGTGTACGTACCTAAATTGTTAGATGACGAATTAAGTGCGAACGTAGCTGTCCTTGTAGTGGTAGCACTGTGGATACAGCAGTGAGCAGAGCCGCCGAGTGACCAGTGATGAGTTCACGCGGCGCCTCACTCGGGCGAGGGTGCCACTCTGCCGCAAACCGTAACGATGTTTTGTAATAAATAAATGTTTTGCAATAAATGTTTCTTTTATTTCTTGACAGACAGTGCTGTAACTAATATTCGTATTCGCAAAAACAATGTGAATGTTTTGACAAAAGTTGCTTGGATGTAGAGAGAATATGACGGAACGAAATCAAGATCAATCCTGCCAATCCAAATCCTTTAAAATAAGCCCATATACAGGGTAGAAATTTGGAACGCCCCCTCAAACTGTACCGCATTCGAAATACCGTCAATGACCGTCATATAGGCCAATATTGCACCACTTTTTCAAATAAATTGGAATATCTTAGTATTTTTATATGCAACTATACTCATAGTTATATTTTTACATCTATGACTTGTCTTTCTTCAAACGAGGCTTGAGGACGGTCCTTAAAGTTAGGTCGTAGGTAGCGACCCCTCAATGTCCCCTGACATTGCAGAGGTTCATGAGCGACGGGGTAACCACTTACGATCAGGTGGGCCGTTGGCTCGTCTGCCTACAAGGCAATAAAAAAAAAAATCTATACCGTTATTCAAAATTATAGCCGTGTCCCCTGACATTGCAGAGGTTCATGAGCGACGGGGTAACCACTAACGATCAGGTGGCCCGTTGGCTCGTCTGTCTACAAGGCAATAAAAAAAATAAAATAAAAAATCTATACCGTTATCCAAAATTATAGCCGTGTCCCCTGACATTGCAGAGGTTCATGAGCGACGGGGTAACCACTTACGATCAGGTGGGCCGTTGGCTCGTCTGCCTACAAGGCAATAAAAAAAACATTAAATACTTTCCTCATAATATGGATGAGCAAAGTAACCCACGTGTTTGTCGACTCCCCATACAAATTGAATGTAGAGTAGATGAAAGTAAAAAAAAAAAGAAGTTAAATTTTGTGAAAATAAAAATGATTAGGTACAGTAACTATAATTGTATCACATAAAATTTATTTACTCTGTGAATTTATTATCTCTGTACAGAGAAGTTAAGATTACATAATCTTAAAGAATTACAAATTTAGTAAATACCGTGCGTGCGTCAAGTTGGCAGGCACACAGTAGAATTCAATGTTTTTGAATATGTAGAAAAATTGTGACAAAATAGTGATAAATAGTCACCGTAGTAATACCACATCGATAGTGCTACTGCACTTTAAAAGATAATCGATAGTCTTTATGTGCCTGCCAACTTGACGTCAAAGTTAGCAGGCACATAGGAATTCATAAGATATACTGATCAATTTGATTTATGTATAGAAAAAATGTGCATAATTAGTGACTAATAGATACTAACTTTCATAACTAATTGTCCACTACAGCGCGAATTATTACACTTCATATTTTGTAAACTACGTAGTAACCTTGTGTTAGACATCAGACAATATTGAATTTTAGGCTGCGTTTCCACCAGAGATGTGCGAGGATGCATAGCGAGGGATGTGTTTGTAAAGAACCAATAGGATCGCTTCATTTACCTTGCCTCGGTCAGCACAGCTCTGGTGGAAACGGCTCAGCGGAGCTAGATTTTTGCGCATACAAAACAAGCGCGGGATGTGTGCGAGGAATGTATGTTGAGAAAGATGTGTTGCGAGGTTTGCGCATACTGTACCAGCCAGTCCATAGACGGAGTTTGTTGGAAGTAGAAGTGCGCAAAATAGATAATAATATGGATAATTGGAAAAAGCGCCACACATAAATGCGCATTTTCACAGCTCCGCTACACATCCTCGTAGGCACATTTCCATCGCACATCTCTGGTGGAAACGCAGCCTTATCCCCCTGTCTTAACATTCAAAATCATTTAGTGAGTAGGTAATATAAAATTAATATTTTATGGTTTATTTTGAATTTTAAGTAGGTCAAGTCAGTGTTGGCAATGCGAAAAATGGATTGAAATAAAATCAGAGATAGTATAGATACATCATGTCCCATTATTCCCTCGTTTTATCCTAGAAAACTAATATTATCTTAATAACTTATTTACTGTTGTTGGTCATTATGAAATGTATCAATCGTAGAAAATATACTAGTTCTATATGAGAAAAGAAATTGATGCAAAAATATTTTTTTTTTACTTTATTTTCTATTTAAACATTAGATTTAACCGCGAAATAGTAGGTACTTTAAGTTATTTCGGTTTTATTCTTAAGTATCTACTCGCCTCTATATCAGATGTTACTAGCTGGCACAACTGTGAACTGTCTGATCACACATCTAATGATGGATGAAATTATGAATAAATTAACTTTTGGCGTTAACAAGAATGAGTACAACATTAATGTTGAAAATAAAGTATTACTAGCTGACTCGCGCAACTTCGTATGCGCCGAAAAAAAAAATTAGGGGTGGACTACCCCTAACATTTAGGGGATGAAAAATAGATGTTGGCCGATTCTCATAGGTACCGGATAAGCACAAAAAATTTCATCAAAATCGGTCGAGCCGTTTCGGAGGAGTTCAAGTTCGAACACCGTGACACGACAATTTTATATATTAGAAGTGTAGTAGAGAAGACATGATATTTCTTATACTTCATAGTTCGTACAATGTACAGGTTCATTGTAAAATAAAAAACAGTTTACAAAAATTTGGACTTTATTATCATTAAATATCACAATTAAATTAAAATAATGAAGGCACATTGATTTGTAGTTTGCAAATATTAAAGCATCACTGAGTCAGTCATTGATTAGCATCGGTTCAGCGAGCGGCGGCGGCTCGGCGGGCGGCGGCGCGCTCAGCGGCTGCAGCGCGGCGCTCATCCGCTGGAAGCAGCGCTTGAACTGCAGCCAGCAGCCGCGCGACCGACGCAGCTCCAGCACAGCGCGCGCTCCGCCCCCCGCCCCGGGCAGGCTCGCGGCCCACGCCCGCACGCGCAGCTCCCCGCCCAGCGACAGCAGCCGGCCGCGCGAGTGCAGCACGCGCACCGCCAGCCCCGCCCCGCGCGCCGCCCGCTCCAGCGCCGCCAGCGCCTCGTCCGGCCCGCAGCGCACCCACACGCGCGTCTCACGGCGCACGGGCGGCGGCGCCACCTCGCCCCGCGCGCCCCCCTCGCCCGCCCCCGCGCCCGCCGGCTGCGACGACCACAGCAGCGCCTCCATGTCGTCCTGCGACAGCTCGTCGGCGACGCGCGCCGGCTGCGACGACCACATGCGGCACTCGTCGGCCGCGCCTCCCCCGCCTGTCCCCGCGCCGCCCCCCGCGCCGCGCGTGTCTGTCATACATACACTAGTCGTCACTCGTCACATCTCATTATAAATACCTCACGTAATTTATAAATAAGGATTCTAACTATGTAATGGCCGACCGGTCATTTATACAATCAGTTGTAAATGGATACAAGGATCCCGGGATCAACATTCTAATGTTGGAGTCTCACCTGGAAGATTTTTTCTATGATAAGAAAATATTGATGTATCTTTCACCGGAAAATACGAAGAAATGTCACTTGTTAAGTTACTACGGAACTTTATTGCTTCGTATTTTCCGGTGACATATCCATTAATAACATCACACTTATTTGTGTTTCTGTATCTTCCTTCATTCAAGTCACTTTTCGTCACAAATCTCAACGCTGGTCACATTCTTGAGACTATGGACTGCACGCCTCTGACTATGATTGCTTCTAGATATCAGTGACATTTATAGATGAACATGAACTAGTGTGCAGAGTCCTGGTATGGCGCAATATATCAGCCTCCAGAGTATTCCTCGGTATCAGGTTCACAATAGACCAATTGAACATGTCCATAGTGGAGTACTCTCCACGACTCTAAGACTCTATGTCGGATGTCAGTGTACATTAAATTGAACCTGGTTCATCACTAACACAAATGTTAAATGTGTCTTTACTACGATTTTTATTATCACGGGAAGACTGACAGAGTAGTGTGTCGAAATGTGATTTCAAGTTCTAGCAAGAACCCAACAATCTCAATACTCTTGGACGTGAGTATGTGTCCCCTAGTGTTGTCTATCTCAGATCCCTTTTATCCATTTGCAAGTTTAGCTATATATCGTTACTGTATGTTGTTCTTAAAAAGGACATTCACGTCATCGCAGACCTTATTCTACATTTTAACATTAGTACAGATTATAGTAAAAACGAAACAATGTTTTGAGGATTGGTGAAATAGATTTGTAACACAACACAAGTACGAGAGTACTATCTTAGTTAAAGATTCGTTGTTTACACAGGTCGTATTACAAGTTATATGATATTATTTCAGTACAAAGTATAATGTAATAGTTATTTTCGTTTTCTTTTCATTTTCTTCAAAGTGCAGTCAGTTGTTCCGGACGACGAAACAATGCGATGCAATGCTTTGGTAATCTAGCTTTATGAACAATGTAAACGTCACGGAGCTAAATCGCCAAAGTATCGCAACACGCATTCACGACGAGAGTCCGAGGCGAGGGCGAGGTCCGGGCGAGGCGGAGCGGAGGACGAGGTCGCGCTGAGGCACGAGGCTGCTCTGAGACCGGCACCACTCAGAGTCACCTAGTACCTGACGCTCACTGTCCCGCCTGTCCCGCCTCCTGTCCCGCCTCCTGTCCCGCGGGTCCACTGCGCGAGTGACGGGCTGCGTGTGTGTGTGTACGTACCGGCGGCGGGCGGCGGAGTGCGCGCGAGCCACTCGTGCTGCAGCGCGTCGTGCAGGGAGAGCCGGCGCGCGGGGTCGGCGTGCAGAGCGCTCCGCACCAGCGACGCGGCGCCGCGAGCCTGCACCTTGCGCCACCACGTGTGTCCCTCCCCCGCCGGCCCCCCGCTCCCCGCGCCGCCCCCCGCCCCGCACCACGCCGCGTACCGCGCGTCGCCCTCGGCCGCGCGTTCCCACGGCAGTTCTACACACACACAATAATAATGTGATGATAAATGCAAAACTGGGCATTACACTTCAGTATAGTAATCCTGTTAGACATTTAAACACTAAATATTGAATATTCTTTCATAACTTCATTCATGAAAGAACGCAATAATGAAATAGCAATGTTCTAATTGGTCACTACAATGCCTCCTGGGCCACACAAAAGATTCCTAAGGAACCAACGTCTTTGATGCGATCACATGCAGTATTAATCGACGTTTCATTTTGCCGCCGTAAACCATATTAATTTTATAAAGATTCTGTAAAGAACATTCAATACACGTTTTCATATTGTATTTATTTAGATAAGAAATAAAATGGATAAATTTTTAATGGTTGTAAAGGATCTCACTATCTACGCTAGTAACATCCCTTTTCTATTGTCTATGCAAATTATTATAATCTATGGAACTGTGAGTGTGACGTAAATGACACCGACGAAAATTCTAGCAGGAAAAGTGAGGTTATGTGATACTTAGGAAAACGTGGAAAAAATATTAAAAAAGAAATAGTTATTATATTATTTAAACTAGAAGTAAAGGCTTTAAATGTTGTTTTTTGTTATTTCAGGTAAGCTACTCTATTTAAAATATGTTAATTGTAGTAAAACTTATGTAAAAATGTGATGTGAATAAAAGATTTTGTTATTTCAGAAAACACAATTTCGTCTTTATTTCGCCTGAACAATTACTATTATAAAACAACATTTTTCGCAACAAAATAAAACAGATATGGAGAAATTGAGATTTGATTTTTGTGTGAAAACAGCAGCAGATGGAAAAACAAACGTTATTTGCATAACCTCAATAGGAACACCTGATGGCAAGATTTTTGGCATACCGGCCGAATATCAACCTGCAAACTTACACCAACTTATAACAAATACATCTAACTATGCCAAGATAAGAAAAACATTGAATAAAAGACATCAAACAAGGAAAATATGGATAACTTTAACTAATGAGTTATCCGAGGTATATTTAGATGAAGAACAAAATATACAGTTTAAGGATTTCTACCTTGAAGAAATTAATGAAAACGTAAATGATCAAAAACCATTAACTGAAAGCTCAAATAAGACATTGGAGAAACTATTAGAGACATTACTAGAAGAAAAGCAAAGAAAATCTGAAACTCAAAATTTGGGAAAAATTTCAAAAGACTTTGCGCTTGAAAAATTCACTGGTAAAAACGCTAACGCTCACCAATGGATTAAGGATTTCAACAGAGAATGTGAACGTTTCCAGATTGATGAAGACAGAAAAAAAATTGAAATTTTAAAACAATTTTTAGAATACTCAAGTGTAAACTGGTACAGTTGTATGCTAATAAAATTTACAATAGAATCAGAGTGGATTAAATGGGAAAAAAATTTCTGTGAAACATTCGGAAACAAAGGTTGGTCGCAAATCAGATATGCTCTTGGATTTAAATATCAATCAGGTTCATTACTTGAATATGCATTAAAGAAAGAGAAGTTATTATTAGAGGTTAGGAAGACAATTGATACAGGTACTCTTATAGACCTTATAGCCGCAGGCCTGCCTAATTACCTGAGTGACAAAATTGACCGAGAGACGTTACAACAAACTGAAGATCTCTATAATGAGATAGGCAAATTGGAACATTTTGTTGGGAAGAACAAATATGAAAAAAAAAAACTACATGCACTCTGACATCAAAACAAAAAAATATGAAGACAAGAAACCATGCCAAATTTGTGTCAATAAAGAAAAAGGGAAACGTTTTCATCCTGAGGAAAACTGTTGGTTCAATACAAAGAATCAAAAATATGTTGTAAAAAGTGTGAATAACTCAGAATTAGAAGTTGAACTTAATGAAGAGAATCCAAAAAACTAAAAATATCACCATTAATAAAAATAAAGTTATTGTTAAATGAAACTTTAAAAGTTACAGCAATTTATGATTCTGGTTCAAATGTATCAGTAATTAATGCAAAGTTATTGAAAATACAAAAAAAAGAAGAAAATACATTTAATAAACAAACCGCAAACTTGAAAACTATTAATGGTGAGAAAAAAACAAAAGGTATGGTAACATTAAAAATACAAATATATGACATTGAAAGAGAAATGAATATTTTTGTGATAGATAATGAAAATTTTCACTATGATTTTCTCATTGGTTTGGATTGTATCAAAGAATTTAGATTAATGCAAGATGAAAATTTGAACATCATACAGTGTTATAAGTCACTTAGAGAGAATAAAATTCAAAATGAAGATAACAAAAATAAACAAGATGTTGCTCTAAACTCTGAGGTATGGAAACAAAAAATAAACTGTTTAAGCCAATGTGAAATAAACTTCAATGAACATATTAATTTAAGTGAATTTAAAATTTCAGTAAACCATCTCGATATATGTAAACAAACTGAAATTGATAAATTAATAGAAAAATACAAATCAGTCTTCGCTAAGGATAAATACGACGTTGGTACAGTACGAGGTTATGAAGCTCACATAGACTTGACAGTAGATCAATACTGCTACAAACGCCCATACAGATGCACAACTGATGATAGAAAAGAAATTGAGAACCAAATATCAAAACTATTGAAGAAAAACTTAATTGAGGAATCATATAGCCCTTTTGCTGCCCCAGTCACCTTAGCATACAAGAAAGAAGATGGAAAAAAATCAAGACTGTGTATCGATTTCCGAGAATTGAATAAGATTGTTGTCCCTCAATCACAGCCATTCCCGTTGATTGAAGACTTGATGGTTAAGACGGTTAACTGTGAGTATTTTTCCACTTTTGACATAAATTCAGCATTTTGGTCCATCCCATTGAGGATTCAAGATAGATATAAGACAGCTTTCGTCACGCAAGAAGGCCATTTTCAGTGGACATGCCTCCCATTTGGTTTAAAGACAGCTTCAGCTATTTTTCAAAGAATATTGAGAAATATAATAAGAAAATATAATCTCTCAGATTTTGCAGTCAATTTTATAGACGATATCTTGATTTTTTCTAAAAGTTTCGAAGAACACATAACACATATATCAAAACTACTTGACGCAATATTAACAGAAGGATTTAGATTGAAATTCTCAAAATGCACCTTTGCAAACGATCATGCCAAATATTTGGGACACATAATAAAAAAAAATTCAGTTACACCTCTTAAGGATTATTTAACAGCTGTCAGGAACCTCCCCATTCCAGAAACAAAGAAAAACATACGTCAGTTCCTGGGAAAAGTAAATTTTTATCATAAATTTATACCACACAATGCAATTATCCTGGAACCATTACACAATCTGTTACGGAAGGAAGTTAAATTTATATGGAACAGAGAATGCCAAAAATCATTTGATAAAATAAAAGATTTACTATGTTCGAAACCAATTCTAAAAATATTTGACCCAGAACAACCAATAAAAATATACACTGATGCCAGCATTCAAGGAGTGGGAGCTGTGTTAAAACAGGAAGATGAAAACGGAATAACTAAACCTGTAGCTTATTTCTCAAAGAAATTGACCAACACTCAAAAGAAAAAAAAAGGCAATATACTTAGAATGCTTGGCGATTAAAGAGGCTGTCAAATATTGGCAACACTGGCTTATGAATAAAGAATTTATAGTATATTCAGATCATAAACCACTAGAAAATCTTAACATCAAGTCTAGAACCGATGAGGAACTGGGCGATTTGACATATTACTTATCCCAATACAATTTTAAGATAAAATATAATCCAGGACAGTCAAATCAAGAAGCGGACTGCTTAAGTAGAAACCCAGTCTTAGAAGCTAATGAGAATACTGAAGATTGTTTGAAAGTTGTAAACTTAATAAACATGCAAGATATTAAAAATGACCAAGACACAAATCTAAATATACAAGATGGAAAATCAAAATCACTTATACTGGAAAATAACATTTACTACAAAAATAATAAAAGAAAAAATAAAATTGTACTTTCAGAAGCACTTAGCAAAACACTAATTAAAAATGTGCATTACACTTATTGCCATATTGGGAGAACTCAAATGATAAATAAAATAAATCCTTTCTATACAGCAAAGAATATCATCACAAATATCAAGAAACTATGTGATGAATGCGATATTTGTATTAAAAACAAATCAAGAAGGAATCCAAAATTTGGTTTGATGTCCCATTTAGGTCCAGCAACACGTCCTTTCGAAATTGTATCCATTGACACAATTGGAGGCTTTGGAGGATCAAGGTCTACAAAAAAATATTTACATCTCTTGGTTGATCACTTTACACGATATGCATACATTCTGACATCAAAAAATCAGAGCTCCAATGATTTTATCAAATTGGTAAAAAAAGTGACACAAAGCAATAAGATAGATATATTATTAACAGACCAATACCCTGGCATAAATTCCAAAGAATTTAAAGAATTCTTGAAGAAGGAAAATATAACAATGGTATTTACTGCTGTGGACGCACCATTCTCGAATGGTCTGAATGAAAGGCTGAACCAAACTTTAACAAATAGGATAAGGTGTAAAATAAATGAAGAGGACAAGAAAACTGCATGGACAACTATTGCACAAAAATGTGTAGAAAGATACAACGAAACAGAACATACAGTTACTAAGTTTACCCCAAAATATCTTTTGGAAGGAGAGAAAATGGATATTTTGCCACTGGAATTGAAATCAAGATGTACAGTAGAAGATCTAAAAAAAGACAGAGAACTAGCATTCGAAAATTCAATAAAATCCCACAATTATAATAAAAAAATATACGATTTAAAACGAGAAAAATATAAATTTGAAGTGGGTGATAAGGTATATATAGAAAATGGAAACCGACTAAATAGGAAGAAAATGGATGAACTGAGGATTGGACCATATAAAATACTAAGGAAGATTTCAAATTCTATCTATGAAGTTGATGTTGGACACAAGAAGGCGGAGTCAAACTTCTACCATATCACAAAATTAACTCCAATAGTGAGTAGCTCTTGATCGAACAATCACCGTGGTGTTGTTCTCTCTGAGGGTGGGAGATGTAAAGGATCTCACTATCTACGCTAGTAACATCCCTTTTCTATTGTCTATGCAAATTATTATAATCTATGGAACTGTGAGTGTGACGTAAATGACACCGACGAAAATTCTAGCAGGAAAAGTGAGGTTATGTGATACTTAGGAAAACGTGGAAAAAATATTAAAAAAGAAATAGTTATTATATTATTTAAACTAGAAGTAAAGGCTTTAAATGTTGTTTTTTGTTATTTCAGGTAAGCTACTCTATTTAAAATATGTTAATTGTAGTAAAACTTATGTAAAAATGTGATGTGAATAAAAGATTTTGTTATTTCAGAAAACACAATTTCGTCTTTATTTCGCCTGAACAATTACTATTATATGGTTTTAAAGTTTTTAGGAAAAGTTTCTCAAAATATGGGTAATTAAGTACATAATTGAATGACAAGCAGTTTACTAGATTTACGTTTATGTACCTCTTTATGGCAGTTTCAGATATTTTTTCAAAGGCCATTATTAAAATACGTATTTAGGCCTACAACAACCCTCAAGAACATGACAGGACGAACTAAAAAAAAACTTACCAAAGGAAGCAAGTTGATGACGAAGTTTAGATGATACGTCGCGAGCCGTAACTTCGGTACCATAACTTTAGGATCGGACAAAGCGCCTACAGCTAGGATACCAAAGAGACGGCCCGCGGCAGTGCGTCGGCGCGGGGGGTGCGGGGCGGGGCGGGGCACCTGCGGGGACAGTACTCACCGCCGGCCAGCATGGCGACGAGCACGACGGCGGCGGACCAGAGGTCGGCGGGCGCGGCGCGGTAGGGCGCGGCCTCAGCGCGCAGCACCTCGGGCGCGGCGTAGGGCGGCGTGCCGCACACGCGAGAGATCGCGCGCTCGCGGCCCGCGTGCCGGTACACGGTGGCGAGCCCGAAGTCAGAGATCTTGACGCGGTCGGCGCCGTCCAGCAGCAGGTTCTCGGGCTTGATGTCGCGGTGCGCCACGCCGCGCCCGTGCACGTACTGCAGCCCGCTCAGCGTCTCGCGCCAGTAGCGCCGCGCGCGCCACGCACACATGCCCGCGTCCGCCTCTACACACACACCCGCGCAACGACACTATAATATATCTACTTGTTAAACTTAAAAATAAATCTAATGTTATTTTCAAGGCTGTAATTGTAAATGTCAGCCTGAGAATAAAATACGACAGTGTTCGTTATCAAAATTACGGAGATAAATATTTATGAAATAAAGAATGGCGTATGTATTTTATAGACTGACCTATTCTGTCGAAGAGTTCCCCGCCCTGCGCGTACTCGAGGAAGAGGTAGTGGTGGTGCAGGTGTGTGCGCTCGCCCAGACAGCGCAGCACGTGCGGGTGTCGCAGCGCGCGGTGCAGCGCCGCCTCGCGCGCGCCCTCCGCGCCGCCCCGGCTCGCCTTCACCGCCACGCACGCGCCCGTCGCCCCGTGCACCAACAGACGCACTCTACACACACCACGCCACTAATAGTCCCACTGGACTCCCCTGATGCGGGACAACCATTTCATAGCACTATAACGATATGCCTGAACGTGATACAAGTTTCTTGTCCAAAATGTATTATATTGCCTTTCAACATTTTATTAATACACCAGATACAACACAAAAACTAAAATCAAGGTTACGTTCAGTGACACAGCAAGTAATGCCTCTATACTGATATTCATACAAACATACTGAGTGTACCAGGGTTGTTGCGAATGTCGATTTTTGGCCATTCGCAAATGCGAATGTTGACCTTTTCAACCATAAGTTCAAGGTTTTAGGACAAATAGGCGGTAGCTTCCTAGAGCCAAATTATTATATCCACTCAACTGGGAACATCTGTACCAACCCATTACTGCCCACTGTTGGGTTCAAGTCTCCTCAGAAGAGGGATTAGGCATAGTCCACCACACTTGCCCAGTGCGAATCAGGGACTTCCCATATCTTCAAAGGATTTTTAGAATCTTTTTCCGACATTCAGGATTCTTCACGATATTTTCCTTCACCGTTTTTAGCCAGTGGTGTTGTGAAAAATTGCACATAAATCTTTTTCACATTTAGATTTAGAGGTACCTACCTACATTTTCAGCGAAAATAATTGGCAAAAGTAAACAAACAAACTTTGTTGCTGATCCCAATTGAGTGGTTATAAGTAGGTACCATCATAACATTCTAAACACTACCCAACATAACATTCTAAACACTATTACTTTATTTATTTATTTATATTCACATGCAAATTTAAATAAAATTTATGTGCTCCTTTTTTCCAGTTATGTTAAACATTCTCTCTACCTAAGATCATTCATTACTCATAAAACAAGAAAGGCATGTTTATTTTAAATCAATAATTTTTTAGTAATATTTATTTGAAAATTACATTACAAAAGAACATTAGAATACTTGAGATTAAAAAGAACTGCATGCAACAAACATTGTGAAACAGTGCATCAGTTAGACAGTATTGTTACACATGTATGATGGTTTAACTCAAATCATGTCTTACATTATTGAAAATCCTCAGTGCTATAGATAATCACTACTAGTAAACAATTGTAAGTTAATGTAAACATATCAAACTTGTAACTGAATTATGACTTATTTTTACTTAAAATTGAAACTGTATTTTGTTTCATATTCCATTAAATGAAACAGCCTAAGTTGCCATCTAATTCTTATTTTCATTTACAATAGCAAAGACATACAAGCGTCATCAACTGACTGTCTTTACTTTTTCTTCTAGTTATGCAACTATCAGTAGATTACCTAATTATTATTATGGCTTATCAGGTATGTTTAGTTGGTTGGGCGGATTGTTATTATTTCAGGAAATTCAGGTAATTCCAAGAATAGTTTTCATAAACTACAGCACCTCATGATATTCAGGATTTAATGAAATTGACTCACAGCTTAAACTAAGCAGCTGATAGACATATTGGTTATTTTTTATTATAAGTCATTGTCTAGTGCTTTGTTGGCAGTACAAAGGCAATTTAAACACAATTTATTATTGTATTACAGTAAGCATACAAAATACTATGTCACAGAGAACAATGTACATAATTATGTTCTTTTTTTATATGTATAATTAAACATGTTCGATTGCTTCAGCACAATCTTATATCACTTGTAAACTTGCAGTTCTGCATTTTTAAATAATCAGTTAGGATTATAGTGTACAGTGATCAGCTGATGTGCAGTTGTGTTGTGAAGGGATCAGTCGCGGTACTCACTCTCCATAGGCGCCTTCCCCGAGCACCTGCGCGACGAGCCAGCCTTCCACGAACTCCGTCATGAGTGCGACGCCCCGCCAGCCCGCGCTCGACTCTCGACCACGCTGCGGACTCTTCTCATGCCGTCCCTTTGACTCTCCCACACGTGTTTCTGTGTCATTTGTACAACTTATATATTAAACTCATTGCTACATTACTTCAAATATTTCAATTTAGAGTAACTTCAATGATAAACCATGTCCAAATGGCGGAAGGCACGTGGATGATTTGGACAAAGCGAAGTGATTACCTACGTCGATGCTAACCTGCCGTAAACAAACACTCAATAGGCTCGTTAAATCCTTTTTCTTTTAAATCTAGAAAACTTACAGTGCCGTTGTCAGACTTAAAGTAAGCATTACTAACCTCAACAGATCGATGAATCGCACCATTTTGCCATCTTTTTTTCTATAGACCGCTTGTTCACTGGTTGTTGTACGTCGATAAATAGAGCCGACGATGCTTTTGCGGTAGTTCTAACCTTACAAAATAACAACATGTAATCCAAACCATGTACAAATTGGAATGACAAATTTTCTTTAATTTCACCGGCATACATGTGACAAAGGCGGCAATTCTTGGTATCGCCATTTTTATTTTCTGTTCAACGAGATCAATGATGGCTGCCTGTTACCACAGACCACACCACAAAATCTCATCTCAACAGTTTCGAACGAAAAATTATGACGGGGCGTTCGTTCTGAAACAAAAATGGTTCATAGATTAACAAAAAGATGCAACAAGTACTGATTGGTATAAGTTAACAGATCCCAAGTTAACTTTCACTTTTTCTTAGAGTATCTCTGTAATTTAATTTAACGGTTAGTTCTAAAACCCATGAAAATTATTGATCATTTTCATAGAAACTGAATATTTGGAATAATGACATTTTTTTTCATTTGAAAGTTGTGTTTACAATTATTCATATTGTCAAACGCACCTGTGTTTGTGACGTCATTGGTAGTGTTAAATATTGGGAAATGAAAATATTTTTTTAAAAACAAACATGGTCCGTATCGCATCTTGTGTCTTATTGTAAGAATGCAAATGTTAAAACTGGAGAAAACATCGGGAAAGCAAAAAACATCCGAAAAAACATTCGAATTCTAACCAATATACAGGGTGTTAAAATCCGATGAAACAATACTTTCACAGCAAATAGTATACTTGATGTAGAAGCCATCCACCAAGTCTGGGTTTTCTAGGCATAATATATCATAAGTTATAACTAATCAAAACTAGTATAAATTTTCTATTAGTAGGTGATTATTATAGTACAGAACTCTAAAATTGCGATCGAATGCGCCTGTGTGCGTGAAAATAGCATATAGATATAGTACGCTAAATGTAGGTCAGAGTAGGGTTGTCAAAAATAATACAAAAAAATATTTTTTCAACTTTGTATGGGAAAATAAAGTAACTATCTCAGTTTCAAAAGTATGTGTATATGATTTGAAATGTGATATAGATTAAGCCCTTAAAGTATTGTTTCACCGGGCAACAACACCCTGTATAAATAAGAAATTTGTGGTTCAAATTAATAAGAAGATTGGATTGGATTCATTAGATGTGGTTCTCTATAACTTAATTAAGCAATGGAATGACTTCATTTAATTAATCTAATCAAAGCTGAAGAAATACTATAAATAATCTGCAAGTTGGAATTGGTTCAAGCACCATCAGCGTGCCCACAAACCCACAATAATATTGTCAATACTTGCGACAGAAGCAGAGAAAAAAAATAAAAATCCTAACACTTTAATTAAAATGTTAAAAATTAGTAATAAGCGTTTGAGTTACAGGCAGGTTACAGGGGGGTGCCACTGGTTACTTAGTTAGCCAGCTGATTTTTAGGTGTCGCTACGGTTGTGCCACGATTTGACGATTTTTTATGATTTTACGTGAGATGGCGCTATTTTGAAATTCTTGTCCACGCTTTTTCCATTTCATTGTTTCCCCGCGAGATGGCGCTAAATTTAAAAAACAATTTTTCCTAAATTTTTATGATCTGCTACTTATTGACGATAATGTACACTTTTCAGTCAGCTATAACCTAAATTTAAAATGTAAATTAATTTTATTGTTATGTGCTGTTATAAGATTTTTTTCGTTATTTTTTTTTCGGTAATCTGGTATCATTCATTCTTTGATCAAAGTTAGGGTAGAACCTATAATTTCGGTAATTGTTTTTTCTCGATTAGCTTTCTTTTTGGGAATCGATTTTCTATTCACATAAATTTTCTACAATCGTTGTTGTCTTAATTATAATGTAACATTACAAAACAAACATTTTAATCAACGATTGTAGACAATTGACGTGCCCAACGGTATTATAATTCCCAGGACTGTATCTATTTTATTATTTTTTGGTTTTTAGTACATTTATCTTAAACATTGCAATGTATGTTTAACATAAAACCGTTTAACTTAAAAAGTTTTTTACCTATTTTTATTGTTTTATTCCAATCAGATATTTCGTTGAGCAATTATCACGAGTATAAAACGTTGTCCGCTACAAAAAATATCGCGACGACATCGCGAGTGCTGTTTAAACCCCTTTGTGACGCAGACAAAGTTGCGTGGTTCATCCAGTATTTAATTATTTAGTAACTAATAAGTTTGGTACTTTTACTAATTAATCAACAATTTGTTTGTATAAAACAACCATTTTTTATTGCTATCGATCGAGTTATTGACAAATAAAAATTATGTAACATCTCTAGTACGCTTTCCCTGGTGACTGGTGGACGCCGACGCCATTTTAATCACAATTTTAATAATATTCTACGTAGTAATTGTTTATTTAGAAGAGTATCTTCATAATTTTGGATAAATTTCAAAACTCGAAACTGTACTGAAACTCTACTTCTCAATTCCTTGAATGACTTCTCATGTGAAGTGTGGGATAACTGCGAAGATGAAGTGTAAAACCAAGCATGTTAACTGTGGACTGAAACTGAAAAAACTGAGTCAAAATGTTATTTATATGCCACTCGCATGTCTTTGTCAATGATGGTAAGTCTCCTGTATCTGTTCTAATATAAAGATGTAGAGTTTGTTTGTGAAAATACCTAACAGATCCTCGCAACTTCGTCTACATCAAAAAGGAGTTGCACTATTTGATCTTAAGTTACTCAACTGGAAACTGCATCAAAATTGGATTATTTATTTTTAAAAATACATATAAACATACATAATTTTTCGACATTTTAAAGGGGAGGATCAAAATGGATATTATGATATGAAAGTTTTACAATATATCTTTTGCTGTAAAATATTCTTTTTTATTTTAGGAACTAAAGAATAACTATTATTGTAGGTTACAAAATAGTGCAGTTGAGTAAAAGACAGAAGAATGACCTCAAGTTAGACAAAAGGCTAGCTCGTCCCAAACCTCTCCTAGACCATGTAGAAAAATTATCTGAGTAGTCATCTATACTGTGATGCAACTGAAGAGTGAGATAAACGGAGACAATGCAGATATACTAATGAGAAAGAGATGATGACATTAAGCCTATACATATTTGAGCAAAGTCACTGCTTGTTGTGTCTAAAGGTATTTTAACTTTTATAACCATAAACTGGAAAGAACATTTTGGGTGACCAGTAACCATTCAGTAACAAAAATACATGACATGTATTATTAATAAAGATGATAAGGTGAGTTTAATTATTATTGATTCTAATCAACAAAACTCTTTTTTATTTTATTATAAACTTTTTTTTTTGATTAAGAATCTTACTAATGTATATCTTAATAACAGTGATATTACTTTAATAACACAAGTACTATTTATGATAACTATTGAACTTCCATTGTTACATCCAGTGAAAGTTAATATAAAGCTTGTAAAAAATTAGTCCAAATTTATTATGTACTAGCTGCTGCCCGCAACGTCATCTTCATCAATGCTATACAACACTGAAAATACCAACAATTAGACCTTTTAAAATGACATTCATTTACCCGTTTCTTCTTTAAATTTCATATCTACAGAAAGTGCAGTAATAGAGAGAGATTGTCTTTAGTAAAATCGAACTGCAAAAATTGTTTTTTTTCAGCCTGCTTTAAATAAATAACTCTATGGTGTAAATAACTTTGTAGTTTTCAAGTTTATCCCGGACAAGGCTATTTTACCATACTAAATGTATAGATTCTAATTAGCACCACCATAATGTTCAACGGTTGCTTGACTTGGGCGAATGTTTTTTGCAGTTTTGACTTTCCTATCATTTTATTATTTATTGAAGTACTATTTCCTCTGAATGTTGTACATATTACGTTGCTTACGAGCATCACTATTGTAGCGGGTTAATTGTACTCTAGTGATGTTTACTCAACAGGGCTGTAGGTGTAAGGTTGACACATGCTTGTGCTGCGTGCTGTCAGTGCGGCGCTGAGCCCGTGCCCCACAACAACCCATACTCTTCGAGTGTAACGGCACTTGCACCAGTAATAAGGTAACACAGAATTTTACTTACTCTAACTCTTTGTCGAAATCATAATATAATATTATAAAGGTGAAAGTTTGTATGTATGTTTGTTACTCTTTCACGTAAAAACTACTGAATGGATTTAAATGAAACTTTACCACAATATAGCTTATACATCAGAATAACACATAGGCTACAATTTTTGATAATATGGGACGAACCTGAAGTCCACGCGAACGAAGTCACGGGCAAAAGCTAGTAGAGAATAAAACCAAGTCTTACCAAATTCCTAGTCACGTAACACCTATCTTTAAGCTTTGTTCAAAAGAGTACAGATTAAAGCGCCCGAGAAGGAAAGCTCATTCTCAGGTGGTGTTAGGCAAAAACGAATTTGAATTAGAGTGTAAATACTGTGGTTTTATCTGTTTGTACAATTTCTCCTGTTTGGATTTTTTGAATGATCGGTATTTAGATGAGCGTACCGCACACCTGATGTTTAATGACTACTGCTGCTTAGACTACCTAGATAGACTCCTGCAATGTCTTATGTCACGGAATATACAAAACCGCCAGCTATGGATCCAATTTGAAACTTCCCAATTTATGATTTCAGAAATAGTGAACAATTAAAACAATTGCAAACAATTAATCAGGCTCGTAACTGGAGCGCGGCGCTACGTCCGCTCGGAGCTGTACCGGTGCCGGGGCTACTGCGAGGAGCTGCTCACGTCGCACGCCGACGACCCAGAGCCACCCACCACGACCATGTTCGCGCTCTACTTCAAGATGGACCTGCTCGAGGTACTATGACCCATTACTGCCTATGCTTCTCTTTGTAAAGTGAACGCCCCAACAACTTAGCTTTCATAGGAGTTATATAAACATCGCAAGACTAACAATAGTATTTTGGTTATTAAGTTACGATGATATAGACCCGTATGTTTCGACGCGATTATAAAGACGTTTCACGTCAAAAATAACGCGACGACATTGTGAGTGCTGTTTAAACCCCTTTGTGACATAGACGAAGTTGCGCGGGTTTTCTAGTTTTTTATAACACTTTCAATAGTATCTGAATGATGTATTTGTTCTTCCACCAAACAAAGACGAGATATATTGTAAAACATTTTTATAGAATTGAGTAACTTGTAATAAAAATGTTATTTTATAGAATGTTACATTTATAGAATAAAATAAACACAAAATTATATTAAAATCCGAAATATTATTTAATATTTATTTATTTATTTAACTTCATGCACAAAAGGTACAATGGCGGACTTAATGCCGAAGGCATTCTCTACCAGTCAACCAAAATATGCAATACGTTTATTATTATTTTTATAACATTAATTGTTTTGATTGATCTAAACTTACAATCATGTCATATGTTAGATATTCTTATATTATAATTGCAAAAGTAACTCTGTCTGTCTGTTGCACTTTCCCGCTTAAACCTCTGATCCGGTTTTGATGATATTTGGCACAGACAATCTTTAGGTTCTAAGAAATAACATAGGCTACCTATTAATTGCTACTACTGCCATTTAATTTCTTAATAAATTAATGCTGTCACACTACTAATACTATTATTTTTCTTCGCAGGACTAGAAAGTCATCAGTGTCAACAAAAATGAAGGAGGAGTTTATCCTGAATGTCAAGACATCAATACTGCTATAAAATTGTTTCAAAGAACTAAACATTGGAATAAAGTTTAGAAGAATTATTATCAATTAATGCTATAAATAACCAATTTGTACCATAGCATTTATACTTTTATGACTGAACATTGTTAAGTCAAAACAGTTTTTAAAGCATTCTTATAAACCTGCTACAAACATTCAACCAATGTTGAATTCTTCGAAATAGTATATTTTAGAATATATAGTATAAATTTGACTAGGCTATTAGACAACTACACAAGTAGAACGAAAATACCATAACATTGAATATTTAGTTTTTGCAATTTGTTTTTATGTAAAGCTAAGTAACTTACTAATTTTCATGCATTTTTAACGGGTTCATACCACGATATTTAATTGAGTTGTCTCGATATTTCAACGTTGTTGCAGAGCCGTTCAAAATGCATGAAAGTATTATAGAAAACCACAAGTGTCTAAATAAGTTTATAACTTACTAATTGTAAATTATCCTCGATAATAACACAAGTTACTGATACTTTAATAACACAACCATTGTTTAATAATTATTTTATAAAAAGCTAGTTTTTGTAAACCTGTTGCGTTTTTACAAATTTGGAAGGAAACTACATGTGAAATTATTTTGTGTACAATTTTATAAATCAGTGATTTTTTATAAATAAGTGTAGTTATAGAATTACTATAGCATCAAAAGGATCTAAATCATCTAAGGGTTTTTAGGTTATTATTATATAAAATTTTACATTTAAAGAATAAAAAATATATGAAGATTATATTCAGCTCCGAAATATTCCTGAATACGCAATTTTTGTTATGCTTGTACATATTTGTATAAGATATTGTTTTGATTGATTTAAACTTTTTTTCAAAATGATGGTTGGGTATACTATATTTTCACAAAAAATGCTTGTAAAAATATTATATTGTTGAATCATTTTCTTTGAATGTTATTCCTTTGTTGTTGCTATTTTTGTACATTTTCTTCTTCTTGGTATTATAATGTTATTGATAAAAATAATATAAATTTGAAATGGAATGTGAAAACAGCAGCTTTTTATTTTGAAAACTGTTCTATTTGAAAGAAAAAATGTTTTGTTAGAAAGCTGAGCAAGTTAATAGATTTCAAATTATAATGAGTTTGTTGTTTTAAATTACGAGTGGATGCATCAGCTATTGTAATGAAACATTTTTTTTTTTCAAATAGAAAAACTGAATTCCCCTAGTAAACAAAAAATAAATTTAAATCTAGCGCGCAGCGCATGCACTCAAGCATGTGGCTCCACCTGTGATTCGGCTGTGATAAACTTCAGCTCATATTCCTATCTCATATATATATGTATGGTCTGTGGTTACAGGTACAAAAAAACTTTAAGATATTAAAATTGTGTTATTTCCATAAACCTCCTATATCATATGCCTATATCAACTGAATTTAGTTCTATGTATAGCGCTATTAGATTTGAAAAACCTGTAAAAGCATGCAAGAAATTTGAATTAATTCATTGCAAATGATATAAATTATAAGACCACCTAAATTGTAGACTTACGATGTAAAAATTGACAATATTAATTATTAATTATACGATTTTGGAACTTGATCCTAAAATATAATTAGGTTTTTCAAGTTTTATGTATCCTAAGATGCACTTGCTATTTTTGAAAATGTGCTTTTAAATAACACTTTCTTTAACATGCAATTTTTAGTATCTTTTCCCATTCCTCGCTCAAAAGTATTGCCAATACTATTGTAGGTGTGCGGGCACGTTTATTCAAATCAGCACACAGATTAAGTTAGCGATTGGTATGACACTGACATTATACATGTCAGTAATTTGTCGTCAAAAATTGTATTTGTCGTCGTTGGGCGTTTGGCAATTGTCATTTTTTCTACATATTTTTGTAACGTTAAAAAAATATAGATTCATTCAATTTCATTTTATTATTTTAAAGTTAAATCTTGCGTTCGTACTCACTGCAATTTTTAAATTAATACATTAAACATTCCTATACAATGGTAAGTAAACTACAATAAGTAAGAGTTTGTGTACTTTAATATATACTTGCAATAACTATTGAATCCATTTTTCAGGCTGGATATTCAGAAGACCAGTTGGCAGGTAAGTCAACAAGTAAAATTTTGTTAAAATTTAAAAAACGGTGAATGGTATTGAATGGATTAGAAGTATTAATAAGTACAAAATAGATCGAGCCGTGCATAAACGTAGCAAGCAGTGAAAGAGTGACGGGGAGGGCGCGGCTCCGTGACTCATGTCAATCAATGTCCTTACCGAAACTGGTGTCGGCTGCGAGCGCCCTACTTACCTTATACGGTAAGTGTTTAACGCGGAGCAGGTGTAGTCCGGCGACTGGCGAGCTCGTGAAGCGCAGTTCGCAGCGACGCGCGCCGCATCATGTACGACCCGCCGACCAAACTCACCTCTCTCGACGGTACCTACACTACCTACATACTTCACTTGAACTGCACTCTCTTCACTATTCTATAGTAATATAGTGTTCATGTTTACTTTTAGAGTTCCAAGAAGCATTTCAGCTGTTTGATTCTCGTGGTGATGGCAAGATTCATGTAGCTCAGATCGGCGATGCCCTCAGAGCTCTGGGACAGAACCCGACCGAGTCTGATGTCAAGAAGTGCACTCTGCATCTCAAACCTGATGAAAGAATATCTTTTGAAGTGTTTTTGCCAATTTACCAGGTAACTAGTACTTGTTTTATTTTACGAAACTATTCTAAATGTTATTTGCCTCATTGTATTATTTTCTTTTGATAAAACAATTGCTGTAGTCGTATTTCTATTCTATCAATTCTGTATAACCTCATAATATATGTATTTTGAAATGTATTAAGTCAATTGTATGTTTACTTAAAATGAGTGATAAATATGCAAATAAGTAGTTGTAGTAGTACAAGGAGATACTTTCTGTGTCACAATGCCTTTGCTTAATTTATAATACTAAAGTGTATAATTGTACAATAATGTTTTATATATCAGTAGTATTTATAGTCATGTTGTGTTGTATCCATTAAAGGCAATATCAAAAGCACGAAGTGGTGACACGGCTAATGACTTTATTGAGGGCCTGCGTCACTTTGACAAGGACGGCAACGGCTTCATCTCGTCTGCTGAGCTGAGACACCTGCTCTCCACCCTCGGGGAGAAACTCACTGATGATGAGGTTATACATCTGTCCTTTAATATTAGTCTAACTATAATGTATAAATGTATCTAAGCATATATCTATGAACTTCAGTCAGTACCACATGAGCAGTGTTTGCCGTTACTAGAAGAAAAAAAAATGTATGTCAGCTTATATTCCATAACATTTGCGAACAACAGATGAGTACCTCCAAGTCTTACATACATAAGGAATGGAGGTATGTATGTAGTAGAGTGTGTGGTAGGTCAGTGACGCTTGGTGTTGCAGGTGGAGCAGCTGCTGCAGGGCCAGGAGGACTCGCAGGGGAACATCAACTACGAGAACTTTGTGCACCTCATCATGCAGGGCTGAACACATCTCATCATAATGAAGACACTATACTACACTATACATAATGCTATTATATTATTATGTACTTAAATATTATTATTTGACACAACATAACAAATGATAATTATATTATTATAATGTGAATATAATAAGTTGAACCACACATCGTCACGACTGTGTTATATTTGTATGCATTTATACATTAGTTATAGAGTCTAAAATGTAATAAACCCATTATTCCATTAGTTTATTGTCTAGATGGAGAAGCGATTCCAAATCTAATCTAATTTTATAATATAATAAAGAATGTTATTCTATAGTTTAATATTATAAACTTTGAATACAACAATTGTATAGATACGGGAACTAATAAAATTGGTAATAATATAAATTTTGCATACTTCATTTGTTACCTAAAATCATGTGTTATGAAAGATAAAATCTATTATTCTTTCATGTGTTTTGAACGGGTTCTTACCACGATCTAGACACGCGGTAGCCAAGCCAAGTTCAAGAAAGAGAACTGACAAGCAACGCCGTGTGTAATATTACCCGAACCATTTGGAGCGACGTTTGAACCCCTCATAAATTAAAAACTATTTCACATAGACATATCAAATTTGGCTCATATATTGAGACTTGATAGATACATAAATGTTCTAAATTTTATAAGCTTATCTTAAACGGTTACTTAGTTATTTATGTTCAAAAATCCTCATTTTTATCATTGACTGACTGATCTATAGATCAAAATTCTAACCCAGTTCCAGATGACCTAGAGAGTTAAAATTTGGTATGCAGATAGGTTATCAGCTGAATACAAAGGAAAAAATGAAAAACTGACAATTTTTTTAAACAAATTAAGTTAATCCGTACAATATATCCTATGTGCCTGCTAACTTTGAATACGAATATCTTTTAAATAAAGTACAGCAGAACTATTTATGTGGTATAGGTCAATATTTATCACTAATTAGAGTATTTAGTCACAATTTTTCAACATATTCAAAACTTTGAATTTTACTGTGTGCCTGCCAACCATAGAGAGGTAATAATTCTGATAATTCTATACTGCCAACTTCAGGCACGCGATTGAACGCGGTAATCTCAAACTATTGGTCTGATTTAAAAAAGGTTTTTGTGTTCTAAACTCCTTTGTGACGCAGACGAAGTTGCGCGGATCAGCTAGTACAAAACAAATGTTTCTAAATACATTAAGGGATCAACATTTTGAAATTTTACTCACGAAACAATAATTATTGATTCTGAATATGTTTTTTTTTATTGCTTGATAGATAAACGAGCCCACCCGATGGTAAGCGGTCACCGTCGCTCATGAACCTCTGCAATGCCAGGGCAATGAGGGGCTGTTTTCTACCGCCTACCCATGTATGTACATAAATAAGTCATTTTTAAAAACATGTCCTTTTTTTTTTCTTCGTTCTGGCTCTAGTCTCGTCATAAGCGACTGACTTCGCCAATGTCAGGTAGTGGAGGTATCATAGCGACGGGAAAGCATGCCGATGGCGTAACGCGTCGCCCCGTCCCTCCAAACCCCGTGCTGGGTTCTGGCCTCAGCCGGGGTTCGGACGCTGAGTGTGAGCGGTTGGAGGTTTTAGTGAGGTTCAACTCCCACATACCCGGGATCCGGTGATTTCCTCCAACTGAAAAAAAAAAAAAAAAAAAAAAAAAAAAGTGGAGGTATCATCGTATTTTAAGTGATTTTAAACAAGCAAGCCAAAACATGTCCTTAGTACCTACCTTGTACGAGTCCATAAAATGCAGAGGGCCGGGGTACATATGCTGAGCACATAGTACTATAGAAAGGTGCCTGTTGGGAGGTTATCATGTTGACACACAGTATATTTAATTATACAAATAGTACCTAAATATTTTAAATAAGTATTATGCGTTTGAGATTCTGATCTTCGGATATAGATATGGCAGTAAAATTTTAGTATCGTATCGATTTTGAAAATAAAAATTATGATTATTCTTCATACAAATACTGTTAAAGCCTTAGTTAAAGCATAGTTAGCTCGTTCGTTGTCTCCGTGATTTTTATGTTAATTGTAACTGGTGGAAACTACGCTGGTTACCTAAGCACTGACAGCACAGTATTATGACTGAAATTTATTGTTAATTGTGTACTGTTTGTTTCCTAAATAAATAAATGGAGAAAGTTGTCCACATGCCTATATGGATAGTGCAACACAAACAGCATAATATTTGTAGTTTCATAAAATTGTAATCAAATTTCGCAGAGTTGCAGTGAGACACGTAGAGTTGACTTGTACCTACCACAAGACGTATTAAACTAGTTGTAAACAAGGCGGCAACGGAAGCAGGTCGAAAGAGGAATACTCGGCGTCGTGGCGCGCGCGACGCTTCCTGTGCGCGGTGCGCGGGCCGCGGTGTTGTCAGTAGTCGTCACTCGTCCAGTGTGAGCGCGGCACGATGCTCGGAGTGGTCGTGCTGGTCGCGGGCGCGCTGTGCGCTGCGAGGAGCCTGGGCTCGCTGCTGCCCCTGGACACGGAGCACCTGCACGCCTCGGTGGGAGGCTACGCCGTCATGAACTGCCACCTCGACTTCCCCTTCGGACACGAGATCCCCTACCACCTCCACTGGGACAAGGATGTGAGTAGACACCATTTCTTTTTTACATGAACCGATTTCAATGATTCTTTATTGTTAGGAAGCAGACATATTGAGCATTATCTCATACGGGTAAATACGATAAGCATCTCACTGGTAGTTTCTGTGCTTTGCTTGGGAAATGGAAGTTTGATTTTCATTTTTGTAATAAAAATATTGTAATAGCAGGGATCAGTAGGCTGGAGTTTAGAGCGGTAAATTTTAGAGGGCGGCAAGTTTGGGTCAATAATATTTGTCTTAGTTTTGAATTACTTGGTGGTTCCATATATGTAGTAGGGGTGAACTCTACCTGACTCCGGGTGGTGTGATGATAGAAGGGAGATGTTGGAATCATCTCGAATAATTCCTCAGAGCAATTCCCGTGGAACAACCGGTATAGGATGCAATAGATGTAAAAAGTTTGTAAGTCGAATTGATAACCTCCCTTGTTGAGATATCCGTTAAAAATGCATCTAAATTTCCAGAATAGGTAAACGTTAAAAGTCATCAAACCGCACACAATTTTAACAAAGTTTCCCTCAAAGGTTCCCTCAAAAGGAGGGGAATTGGAGTAACCTCTAGAAACGTAAATCTTATGACACAAAAACCACTCACCAAGATCTTAACAAATAAGAGACCACAGGACTCAGGACATTGCATGCAAATTGATTTAGAAGAACTGAGATAATTATAATGACTATTTTCATAAAATCTGTAATTGAAAGTTTTCGTTTCTGATAAAAAATGATTGTGTAAGTACATCATAACATATTATTATTAATTTAATATATTACTGATAGAGTAACGTGGACGTCGTGGACAACTAGTCATCAACACTGTCAACAGTGAGCAGACAGTGAATGGTGATAATAATAATGATCGAATACTGTCTTATAACGAGTCGCAACTTCACTCGCGACACGGCGTGGGTGTTGCTGAACCACGAGCACGTGCCTACACTACAAATGAGAGACAAACACCAACAGTATCTAGCATAACTAACTAGTTAGTTTGTAAGACATTCAATAAATGAGTTCTGTCTCACAAACACCTACCAAACGGACGACTAGATATATCGACTGAATATCAACATCGTTCAGCTGTTACGATGAGTTGTTTATTAGATACTAACTGACCCGCGCAACTTCGTCTGCGTTACAAAGGGGTTCAAACAGTACTCGCAATGCCGTCGCGTTATTCTTTGCGCTGCCCGAATTGCACCCACATATTCATTGCGTTTTATACTTGTGATAAGTTCTAAACGAAAAGTCCGATTGTAATAAAACAAAAAGTAATTTACTTCTACATACATTAATACTCTACATAATATAATACTTAATTTGGATAAGGGTTAATATTACGATACTCATTTAACGTTAAATTCAATCTCGGGACGAAATAACATTTTTATAAACATAAAAGCGGTTATTGTGACTAAACTATGATAGTTAGATATATGCTGTCGCGGACTTTTTTGTTTGTCTTACTAAGACCTAAAACCCCGTAATACATCATTTTGTTCTACTGTCAATAGTTTTTGCAGCGTAGGTACATATAAATAGGTTTTCGATTATTCACCTTGTGTTACATATTCGATATTTTCATATGGATCCCTAATTTTTTTGAAAATAAAATATAGACTATAACCTTCCTCGATAAATGGACTTTCCAACACAGAAATAATTTTTGAAATCGGATCAGTAGTTTCTGAGATTAGCGCGTTCAAACAAAAAAACAAACAAACTCTTCCGCTTTATAATATTAGTATAGATAGATAGTATAGATTTGACCCTAGATATAAGGTGTGTATGTGTAGCTCTGTCCGATGCGTCGGTGCGGCCGTTGAGACAAGCGTCGATGTGAGCCCGACGACTATGACGAATTCAAATAAAGCTAATTGCGATGATGAGAATAAGTCGCGTAGGTACAAAGGTTATCTAAGGCGACAGGAAGACGACATTAAACACTTAATCCGACTAGAATAGAACAGATTCATTCTGTTTGTTGCACGTTCCATTCACTCGTACGACAGTATTGTCTTGTTAATAGCTACTAGCTACTCTGGCTAACTAGTGACTAGTAGCAGTAGCCAGCAGTAGCCGCTCCGGTGACCACACCTCGCTCCCTTTGTGTCGATATTCAACACTCGATAGTAGTAAATACCATTCACACACAGCACACTCACACATAACATTACGAGTGGTTGTTAGTTGTAGGTAGTGTGCACACACACTCACAATCTGCGGTCGCAGTCTTCAGTAATGGCACAAGGTTGGCTCATTGTCAGCGGCAAGCGGCACTCCTCTACACACATACACACCCCGATTATATACTACCTAGTATCTACTATACCTTATTTATAACAAGTAGTAGTAGACACTGGACAGCTCTTGAAACATCTTCGTTGAGATAATATCAAGAAAATCGACCAAAATCATCTTGTATGGAATCCGCTATTCAGCTTGCAGCAAAAAATTGTACGAGAATAGTTTCAATCCTCCTCTCTATAGGTAGGTGTAATTTAATAACTGGAAATCAACAACCTTGTAGATTTAGTAGGTATTTGTAAGTTCTTCCTGATAAGATGTGGTTACCGCTCATGAACTGCCACAATGTCGGGGACAACACGCTCGTTACCCAAAAACAAATGTTTAAAGATTAAGTGCAGGACCTAGTCGATGTTGGTCGGTCGTGCTGTGTAGGTACTGGACGTGGCAGTGTCGCGCCGCGTGTTTCTTACATCACTTCAAATGTAGATGATCCGTACTATCCCGCAGCTCGTGCTCCGACCACTCTAATTAAGGTCATCGCATTATCTCAGTTCCTTGCTATGATCGCTGCATTACTGTCATCCCACACACACACACACACACACACGCACACGCACGCACGCACGCACACGCACGCACATTACGTCATCACGGTCACTCACGAAATAATAATATTAATATTGTATGTATCAAAACTTAATTTGTTTTAATAAAAAGTAACAGGGTTTGTTTGTAAGGCTTTATAACAAAATCTAAGGGTCGTTCAAACATTACCTATAAATAAATGATTTGACTTTGGAATGAAGTGCTCGTCCCGGTCCGTTTCAATTGATACACAGAATTGATACATTTGCCAGTCCAACAAAATTTGTGTCAAAACAAAAATGTCTAAATATTGACGCTCAAAATGTATGTCTGTCCACATCAACTTTGAAATAAATGATTTGACTTTAATATTAAATTTGATCATTGAGATAGGTAAGTACGATCTACTTGGCGCCATAAGTACTTCGAAGAAATTGTAAGAAATTCTAGTTTAAGTTTAATTTTGTAGTTTATTTTTTTTTAACGAACATTGCATTGCATTGTATCATCAATATCAGCATCAATATTCGCCGTCGCAAACGAGACGTAAGTACTTATTAGGTACAAAAGCAGAAATTCAAATACATTTTAAATGGGAAATAGGTATCTGAGAATAATTTTGTTGTTGTTTAGGGTGAGATGATCTTCTCGTGGTATAGCGGGGAGGGTCGCGGGCAGACGGCGGACCGGTGGGGGGGGAGGGTGCGCCGCGTGGAACCCGGCGTGCGCGGGCTCGGACGCGGCTCCATCAACATCAGCGCCGTGCGCGAGACCGACGCCGGCCTCTACCGGTGCCGCGTCACCTTCCCCAACCGCACACCGCCCGCACGCAACAACGGCACCTACTACCGCCTCGAGGTCGACGGTGAGCCTGCTGCACACACACACATACACACACACCCACACACGCAGCGACACACGCTCACACGCACGCTCTGACGCAGGCGGGAACCTCATAGTGACGCCGCCAATGAACGTGACCGTGCTGGAGGGCGAGCGTGCCGAGCTCGAGTGCCTGCCCAAGGATCCGCACTCCACGGTGGAGTGGTACCGCGAGGGAGCGCCGCTACCGCCCGAGGTGAGCGCGCGCTCCGAGCTCGCGCCCAACGGCAGCCTCGTACTGCGCGCCGCCACCAGCGCCGACCCCGCGCTCTACGAGTGCCGCGTGCGTGCGCCCGACGACTCCGAGCAGACCGCCAGCGCCTTCCTCGACGTGCACTGTAACTATGCACACCCGCCCCTGCATACCTGCCACCTGCTCACTAAACATTACCGTTCATTATCACGCTGTGTGTTTTGCAGATAAAGCAAAAGTGGTGTATGCACCGAAGGAGCGCCACTTCCCTTACGGCAAGCCGGCCAGCCTCGACTGTCATTTCAGTGCTAACCCTCCCTTAACCAACTTGCGCTGGGAAAAGGACGGCTTCTTGTTTGATCCTTACAATGTGCAAGGAGTATTCTACAGCAGGAATGGCAGTCTACTGTTCAACCAAGTAAGATCTAATCTGATGACAAGTTTTTTATACAGCAAGACAGATAAAGAGGCTTACGTACGACTCATCTGTAGGAGAGCGATTACCGTCGCTCACTTACCTCTAGAATACATCTCAAAGAAGCAGGGTACCACTTGCGTGTGAACCAGTGAGCGTGTTGTGTGCGCAGGTGGAGGAGTCTCACGAGGGCGTGTACTCGTGCACCCCGTACAACGCGCTGGGCACGGAGGGCGCGTCCCCCGGGGTGCGCGTGTTCGTGCAGCGGCCCCCCGCGCTCCGCACCCGCCCCGCGCCCCTCTACGTGGCGCGCCTCGGAGCCGCCGTCACGCTGCCCTGCCAGCTCGCCGCGCACGACCGCGACGATGTAGCCATCCTGCACTGGACCAGGGTACATATACTCACATCACATCGAATAACTACTCGCTAACAGTATCGTTACCTGTACTGTAATCTGTGCTAAACACAGTTAAATAAATAAGGGTTTTGGGCAATGGTTGCTAATGAGAATGTTTTTGTTGTTTTCCAGAAAGATGGTAGTGCACTGCCTTTGGGTCGACACTCTCTAGAAGACGGCAACCTCACGATAGCGGAGGTGTCGGAGGACGACCGCGGCGTGTACGTGTGCACGGCCAGCAACGAGGCCGCCGCCGTCAGCGCCGAGACCGAGCTGCTCGTCGAGAACATGCCGCCGCGCGCCCCTCACAACCTCACCGCGCTCGCGTCGCGCTCCACGCTGCACCTGACCTGGGTGCCGGGTGAGTGCCGCGCCGAGCCCCCCTCCCTGCGCCCCGCCTCCCCTCCCCGCGCCCCTCACAACCTCACCGCGCTCGCGTCGCGCTCCACGCTGCACCTGACCTGGGTGCCGGGTGAGTGCCGCGCCGAGCCCCCCTCCCTGCGCCCCGCCTCCCGTCCCCGCGCCCCTCACAACCTCACCGCGCTCGCGTCGCGCTCCACGCTGCACCTGACCTGGGTGCCGGGTGAGTGCCGCGCAGAGCCCCCCTCCCTGCGCCCCGCCTCCCGTCCCCGCGCCCCTCACAACCTCACCGCGCTCGCGTCGCGCTCCACGCTGCACCTGACCTGGGTGCCGGGTGAGTGCCGCGCCGAGCCCCCCTCCCTGCGCCCCGCCTCCCCTCCCCGCGCCCCTCACAACCTCACCGCGCTCGCGTCGCGCTCCACGCTGCACCTGACCTGGGTGCCGGGTGAGTGCCGCGCCGAGCCCCCCTCCCTGCGCCTCTCCTCTCGCCTGACCGCGCCCTGTATGTGTAGGTCACAACGGGCTGGACGTGGAGTACAACGTGTGGTACCGCGAGCGCGCCGTCAGCGAGTGGCGCACCATGAAGATTCTAACGCGCGGCGCCACCGAGGCCACGCTCGAGGGACTCCGCCCCGGCGCCGAGTACGAGCTGCGCGTGCTCTCGCAGGACCTCATCGGAGACGGACTCTTCAGCAAACCACTTTTCGTCAGAACCCTAGGTAAATTTGGAATAATGCAAACATCGAGAAAACAGATTTAAATTCTAAATTAAAATTTAAACCGCGACTTGTATCAGTGGCGCTATTCAAGAACACAAGTGGCACCATCTATTGATAATAAGAACAACCTAAACCGTCTGCTTTTTACGGCTAAAATCTTAGAATAATAATACTCCAGAAACCCCGTTCGCCTAGTTTGCCATAGAGCGCGTGGAGGCCGCTTACAGAACTTGTCAAATATCAATTTTCACATTCCTACTAAATTTTGTTGCCAGCACAACAAAAAATCCAGAAAATTTATATTATTGTTCTAAATGGAAAATATATAGTTAGAAAAGTTTCTAAGGCTAAACTATTGCACTGATTTATATGAAATTTTGTATACCCTGTCTAGATGAAGTATATTAGGAAGAATTTATTTATTTTTGTAGATAACACATTTATGAGTTGTTTAATATTTTCAGATCCCGAGATAAGCGATAAGTCAGTAAACGCGTTCATATCAGCGACGACCGAGGAGATGAGCACCACGGAGCTCGGCGACGAGCTGCAGGTGACGGTGCGGCTGCTGGACGACGGTGCGCTGGTGCGGTGGACGCGCGACGCCGAGGACGACACCGCGTGCTCGCTGCGCTGGTACCGTCTGCCGTCCGCCTCCTCCCCCGCCTCCCCCGCCTCCCCCGCCCTCCAGCACCAGCAGCACACGCGCGAGCAGTACGCGCTCGTGCCGGGCGCCGCGCTGCAGGAGGGCGGGGAGTACCGCGCGCGCGTGGAGTGCGACAGCGGCGCGGCGGGGAGCGCCTCGCTGGCGGTGCCGCACTACTCGGGGCTGCGCGGCGCGGCGCTGGGCGCGGCGGGGGGCGCGCTGCTGCTGGCGCTGGCGGCCGCCTCGCTCTACGCGCTGCGTCGTCGCGCTCAGCGTCGCTGCTGACTTGCTGCTCTAAACAAGACTCTACTTACATTCCGTGTTACGATGTGTGCTGAGGGTACTATTTATATTACACGATTTTATTAAATAATATAAGGATGGAGATATTGAGAAATACACTTTGTATAATTGAAGTAGCTTTAATTAAGTTTTAAAAACATATTTAAATATAAAGCTATGAAAATTCTGAAATCGTTGTGTAATGTAAGTGTAATTTATTATTATGTATTTATTTCGGTTGTTGTACAGTATTTAAAGTAATTTAACTGTAGGATAGTTGTTGTATGTAGTGTGCAGTGATGTTATGATAATAGTAAAATGCGTAAATAAAAGAAATAAAAGTAAAGAAAAGTTGCTTTTTACTTTATTGTCATTTTAAGTGAACCATATATTGAGTGATTTTGGTATAGCGTTTTATACTCGTGATAACTTCTAAACGGAAAGTCCGATTGGAATAAAACAAAAAGTTCTTCTACATTAATACTCTTCATAACATAATACTTAATTTGGATAAGGGCATGGAATTATTACCTCTGGAATTAACATGATGAACAGCAAACTAAAGTATTCGGAGCTTTGTATATGTGTGAAAAATGTCTATGTGTTGAAAACTGGGAGATGTCATGTTTTTAAATTGCCCCAAAAATCGGGTACTTTTAGTGGTGATTTCCCGTGTAATTTATAATTATATAATATACATAATTTCATGAATGTTATTTATAAATATTATTATATAAATAAATGAAAAACAACGTATAATCATTGAACTTAATTATTGTAGTTTAATTTAAAATACAATTACCTTAACACATTTTTTGATGCGGACAGCGACGTATTCATTGCGTTTTATACTCGTGATAGTATCTCCACGAAATGTCCCATTGGAATATAACAAAAAATATTTTACTTCTACATTAATACCATTGATAGGTATCATAACGCTTAAATTGAAAATGACGTGCTAATTTCAAACAAACTAACTGCAGCTTTATAAATTGAGTAGTTTAAAAATATTGTATGATTTGTTAGCGCGTGAGAATATTAATAATATAAATTTATTGTGAATATTATATTATGAATTTTTGGAAGTCGGTCAAAAGTATTCAAAGTACAATAATATTATGTACCTTCTTAGGATATCTGCCTTTCGTAATTTTATTGCGCCCCTGTTTTGTGTGGTATACGTCCTCATTATCGAAATGATGAGAGCACATCACACTTCTAGTTGATAGGAGTCATAACTCATCATCACGCAGAGGCGTGCCTAGGAACTATTCATGGATTCACTGCATACCCTGGCCTACTCACCCCTACATAAATATTTCTTCAATTAATTAAGCTAAATTTAGTCAATAAGACACTTAAATTCATGAACAAAAAATATTCATAAATAGCGCCATCTATGAGTGCGTATTGTTAAACATTTAACTTTTAAAATGCGAACAGGATGGCTGCTTCTAAACGTCATATTTATTTGTATGGGAATTAAAAAAAAAGTCCTATTTTGAATTTTTTTTTTTTTTTTTGGCTTTATTACCACCGCTTTTTTATTTATTAATTGAATATCCTTATTTTTCGATTTTTTGAAAAATTTGGTTAGGAATACTAAAATCAAAAATGATTGATTTGATAAAATGATGAGAGTTTCCCGAAATTATATTTTGAAGTTAAAAAAATTTTTATTTGTAAAAATAAAATTCGTTTATTATCACCTGTAGGTAAGTCGACGACAAACAATTTCTAATTTGGTTAACTTGAAAAACTTAATTTCGCTTGTAGATATCCCTATCTGAAATTTTATTTTGTCTGCTTTCCGCTAACTTCAGGGTCGTTTTAAAATGTTTTCTAAATCTAAGAAGACAATATCTCTCAAACAGATTCATATTTAGATCTGCGCAAATTTCTCCCAGTTTTTGTTTGCAGAAAGTTTCAGCTTTACATAACTCTATAATCTCTTCCCGTTATTGGCAGAGAAAAGCTTGCCCAAATTTTATAAAAAGTTTTACCATTTTACAAAATTTACATACACCTATTTTATCTTTTAATACTCTGCCTATTTACCAAATACCGTTCAAAGCTGTAGTCCATAACCCCACCATAGTACTTAACCTAGGTATTTCTAAAAACACTAAAAACATTAACTCCGTGTTTTCACAAAAGTCCCAGGAGAAATGGCCAAATTGGAACTATTTATATACTGACGCCTCAAAAATTGATCCCGACGGGCTCACTGGGGTTGCGGTCTGGCATGCAGATGCAAATCATCCTATCCTACATCAACTTCCTCCAGAAACTTCGGTGTTTACAGGTGAATGCATTGCTATACTAAGTGCCCTAATATATATTGCTCAATTTTCAATTAATAAATCTGTAATATTTAGTGATTCACGGAGCGCTTTAAATTCGATCTCAGAAAATTCCATTAAACATTGTTCACGCCATCCTATTATAAGCATGATCAAAGACTTACTATATACTTTCGAAGAAAAATACATTAAAGTTGAGTTAGTTTGGATCCCTGCTCATGCAGGAATTTCAGGCAACGAAAAGGCAGACAGTTACGCAAAAAACGCCATTAATACGGGAGATAAGCACTTTTACTTTAATGTCATCAACGACCTACTTGCATTAAGTAAAAAAATTATGTTCAATGACTGGAACAAGAGTTGGGAGTCATACAAATACAAATATTCTTACATACAGCCATCGGTCCCTAGACGTCCTTGGTTTTATAACTTTAGAAATTTTGATAAACAGACCACTAGTACTATTATACGATTAAGGTTGGGCCACGTATGTTCCCCAGTGAAACTCTATAAATTTAAAATCAGACAGTCCCCGATCTGTGAGTGCGGTTTAGAGGAGGGAACTATTGACCACATATTTTTTAACTGCCCCGCTAACTCGAAAAGTCCGCCCCTCTACACCTTACTAAATAACTCCGAAACACCTTTTCCATTAAACATGGCCTACTTACTCACACTTCCCAGTAAAGAAGTTATTTATAAACTAGCTAAATTTATTAGTATGAATAATATCCACTTATAATATAAAAATTTTAATATTTAATTAATTTGTATTTTATATGTATATTTGTTTGTAACTTATATGTAAATATTTTCCTTGTTAATTAGAATTTTATAAGTAGTGTTATTTGCAACGTTTTGGTCAATCCGCGACAAGTACAAAACGTTGCCTTCGCTTTACCTGACATTGGCTGGGCCGCCCACAAAAGCGGTGGCAATAAAGCCATAAAAAAAAAAAAAAAAAAAAAAATGTTGTTTTTGACAACAACCGTGAATGAAATCGTTCAATTTGTTCGGTTAATATTTGGTGAAATAGTGATTTATGCAAATGAAAAATTAGCCATATTTGTTTCCTTTAGATTTTAGGATTTAAGGTTATGTTGCATTTATTTTAGTTTTTGATAAATTTTGTGTGTATAGTGAGTGAAGAATTGAGTTTAGAAATGTAATTGTTTTATGTTGCTTTTGTTTGTTGGTGTGATTAAGTGTACAAAAAGTGGACAAACTCAATAATATTGGAATGTTAGTTTAATTATTGTTGTTACTTGTTGTTGTATATAAAGTTTGAGTGATAACAGTGAAAATAAATCAGTGATAATTTTGGTTAATTAAGGTTATGAAGAACCCATAGAAGGTAATAATTCTATGGAAAAACCTGTTTATTCTTTATCATGTACTAGATGACCCGCGCAACTTCGTCTGCGTTACAAAGGGGTTCAAAAATTGTAGCCTATATAGGCAGGCGCCGCCCGGCGCAAACAACTACGACCCTGCATTTTAAATTTGTAATATCTTCGGTAATATTCACTTAAATTACATGCTGTAAAAAGTATATTGATCTATAATAAATGCACAATTTATTTAAGGTATTTAATTGGATAAGGATTAATCATGTATTGTTTAAAATCATTTCGTAAATAACCATTTTTTAGTAAAGAATAAAAATGGTTATGCTGGGTTATCCCTAAGAGATAGACATATACCATCGCGGACTTTTTTGTTGAACTTTTTAAGGTGAACAATACTGTAGTACATTATTTTGGTCTATCTCGTAGGGTTCAGCCAGCGTTTGCAATATAAGCGCAAAAAAACGTGCTTATTTACGAATCCCATTAGAAACCTTTAAATTTATCAGTGTTTCTCTACTATATTATCCATTTATTATACATACAAACCTTCCTTAAGAATCACTCTATCTATTAAAAAAAACCGCATCAAAATCCGTTGCGTAGTTTTAAAGATCTAAGCATACATACAGACATACAGCGAAAGCGACTTTGTTTTATACTATGTATTGATTAGACTACGTTATTAGCACGGGGGCCTCCGTCGCTAGCGTCCGTGGGATTACCACCTCCTAGGAGACTGACCCCACACGTGGCCCCCGGGTGGTGCTAAAGTAGTGACGGGCGAGCAACCGCGAGACTGGGCGTGATCGCATTAATGCGATCATCCCCTCAGTCTCGCGGAGAGTGATGGACGAAGAGTCCATCACTGGGGTCCGCACAGGGGTTGGCGTTCAGGCCCCTGTGTCGGGAAATATTACTGACGCAGAACTGGAGCAGGCATCTTCTGATGACTGCTCCAGGGAGCCCAAGGGGAGACTCCGGCGCAAGCGGAAATCCGCAGCGCGCCGGAGCTCAGAGACGGGCGATTCCTCGTCGGCCTCCGACGACGAGACGTCGCGGGGGGCGAGACACGCCCGGCGAGTGGCCGCCAAGGCTACCGCCAATACCACCACCGGATTGACAAGGGGAGGGCAGCCCAAGGTGACTGCTGTTGCCACGGCTATGCCCGCCCCAAAAACGAGGACCGTCGTCTCGCCGGCGCGGTCGGCGCGATCGGCGACGTCGTTCGCCTCGGCTCGGACGACTGACGGGGAGCTCTCGGAGAGCCCCGTCGTCGTCCTCACGGAGAGCCCCGCCGCCGTCCTCGAGGGCCTGAGGAGGCGTGCTACCACTGCCTCGTGCAGATATAGCACCAAAGGCAACAAGGTAGCATCGCGGGAGTGGCGCGAGGTGGCAGCCGAGACCAGCAGGATTATGCCTGCTATCTCGGCGGCCATCAGCCGGGACGCTGATCTGCAGACCAAGTTGCAGAGGTCGACGGCTGAGGTGGCGCGCCTCCAAGAGAGGCTGGCGACTCTTGAGGCTGAGCGGCCGACGCCGCCGGCTCCGCGAGTCAGAGTGCGGCAGGCAGCCGAGTCTCAAGCCGAGATGGCTGCCCGCATTCGAAAGGAGCTCGCAGCGGAGTTCGGCAATCAGATTGCCGAACTCAGAGCCGAACTCGCGGCTCTACGCGGTGCGGCGGCGACGTCGACGACGCCGCGCCCAGTCCTTCCGGGTCCAACACCGGCCGGTGCGACCCGGAAGAAGAAAAAGAATGGGGGGTGCTGGTGCCGGAGCTATCGCGCCACCCCCACAACCCCAACCCCGCCCACTTCCTCCGCCCCCGTCCAATATGGATGAGGGCTGGACCGAAGTGGTGAAGCGGGGCGCCAAGAGGGCCAAAGTGACGGCCGCTCCGGCCCAACCACCACAGGCCGAGACAGGGGCAGTGTCTCAGGCGACCTCCCAGTCGAGAGGCACGCCAACCGCTGCCCCCAAAAAGAAGACGACTGCGGCGACTGCGGCTGCTCCCCAGCAGGGTCGAGCACCCGCAGCCGCCAAGAAGAAAGAGAAGGCCAGGAAGAAGCCGCGCGCGCCCCGGCAGGCTGCAGTGGTTATTACGCTGCTGCCGGCCGGCCAGGCGAAGGGGTTGACATACCCCGACGTCATGGCCAAGGCGCGTGCGGCCGTCAACCTGGCGGAGATCAGGGCGGAGGATGGCCTCCGCATCCGGCACACGGCCAACGGGGCCCGACTGCTGGAGTGTCCCGGCGGCGCCGACAGTGGCAACGTCGCGGACCGTCTGGCGTCGGGTCTCCGGGTGGTGTGGCCGGAGAAAGAGGTGAAGGTGCACAGGCCGGTCAAAATGGCCGAGTTGCGGGTGACCGGCCTGGACGACTGCACCTCCAGGGAGGAGGTGGCGGCCGCCATTGCCGCCCAGGGCAATTGTGCCCCAGAGAACATAGCCGTCGGCGAGCTTCGTCGCGGCTATACTGGGGCCAGCTCCGTATGGGTGCGGTGCCCGGTCGAGACCGCCAACTCCCTGGCTACTCCTCCGCCCGGAAGGCCGGCAGGAGACCCGGGAAGGCTGCGCGTGGGCTGGGTAGCAGCCCACGTGCGGCTGCTGGAACCACGCGCCTGGCGATGCCTCAAGTGCTTCGGCACGGGGCATAGCGTCGCCAGGTGCACCAGCACGGTGGACCGCAGCGGTCTATGCTTCCGCTGCGGTCAAAATGGACATAAAGCGGCCGTGTGCTCGGCCGTGCCGCACTGCGCATTGTGCGCGGCGGCCGGGCGCAGGGCCGATCACCGGGCGGGAGGGAAAGCGTGCTCCCCGTCCGGTGCAAATACCGAAAGAAACAGGCGCCGCAAAACTAAGCGGCGCCAAAAGAAGAGATCGGCCGGGGGAGTACCGGCCGATATTTCAGACCCCGCCGTGGCGACCAGTTCGCCCGTAGGCGGGGGCGATAGAGGAGGGGAGGGAGCGATGGAGGTGGTCCAACCGTAATGGATCACACCCGTCGCTTCCTCCAAGGAAATTTGAACCACTCCGCCAGGGCTCAGGACATGCTGGCCCAGAGCATGGCGGAGTGGTCCATCGACGTGGCGGTGGTCGCTGAGCCGTACTTTGTTCCCCCGGCAGATGATTGCTGGTTCGGGGACGAGTGCGGCTCGGTGGCCATACACGTAAGAAGAGCCGCGGCGATCCCGCCCCTGGTAATGGTGGCCAGGGGACCAGGGTTCGTCGCGGCGCGGATGGAAGATACCGTCGTGATCGGGGTGTATTTCTCTCCGAATCGACCTATTCTCGAGTTCCAACAGTTCCTGGACGGGCTCGGAGCGATCACTCAGCGCTCCGCTCCCCGTCCTGTGATACTGGCGGGGGACCTCAATGCGAAATCTGTCGCTTGGGGCTGCCCCCGCACGGAGCATCGGGGTAGGCGATTGGAGGAGTGGGCGGTCGCGGCCGGACTCTGTGTCATAAACAGAGGGTCGGTCGCGACTTGCGTGCGGTGGCAGGGCGAGTCCATCGTGGACGTCACGTTCGCGAGCCCTGCCATCGCACAACGCATCCGCGGTTGGGAGGTGTTGGTGGGGGCGGAGACCTTGTCGGATCATCGGTACATCCGGTTTGATCTCTCCGCCCCCGCGGCAACCGCGGTCGCCCGCGGAACTGCATCCCGGTCATTCCCCAGGTGGGCATTGAAGCTCCTGGACAAGGAGCGCTTGATGGAAGCCTCTACGGTGGCGGCGTGGACGCCTATGCGTCCACATCCAGTGGACGTGGAGGTCGAGGCGCAATGGCTCCGGGACACGATGCATCGCATTAGTGATGCTTCGATGCCCCGGGTCGGCCCTCGGCCTCCCAGGAAGTCGGCGTACTGGTGGTCGCCCGAGATAGCGCAGCTTCGTGCTGTATGCGTCCGGGCGAGGCGCCGGTGCGCCCGACATCGCCGCCGTATCCTCGCGCGTCGCGGAGGAGGAGGCCCGGCTGTATGGCGAATACGCGGAGGCGAGGGACGCCATGCGGCTGGCCATCAAGCAGGCCAAGGAGAGGAACATGGAGGCTCTATTGGGGACGCTCGACGAGGACCCTTGGGGGCGCCCGTACAAAACGGTGCGCGGGAAGTTGCGCCCGTGGGCGCCTCCCATGACCGAGCGTCTCCCACCTCAGCAGCTGCGGGACATCGTCTCGACGCTGTTCCCGCAGGAGCAGGACGGATTTATTCCGCCTGCTATGGGTGACCCGCCGGATCACACCGGCGGTGAAGCCACTGCTGAGGTGCCTCACATTACGAGGGATGAGCTCCATGTGGCCGTGGTCAGAATGAGTGCGAGAGACACGGCCCCCGGCCCGGACGGCATCCACGGCCGGGTCCTGGCCTTGGCCATCAATGCCCTAGGGGACCGACTCCTGAGGCTGTTTAACTCATGCCTGGAGTCGGGACGGTTTCCCTCGCTCTGGAGGACGGGCAGACTAGTCCTCTTGCGGAAAGAGGGGGCGCCCGGCGGACTCAGCCGCCGGTTACCGTCCCATCGTGCTGCTGGACGAGGTGGGCAAACTGCTGGAACGCGTTCTGGCTGCCCGCATCGTTCAGCACCTGGTCGGGGTTGGACCCGATCTGTCGGCGGAGCAGTACGGCTTCCGGGAGGGTCGTTCGACCGTAGATGCAATTCTACGTGTCCGGGCCCTCTCGGAGGAGGCCGTCTCCCAGGGTGGGGTGGCTTTGGCGGTGTCGCTTGACATCGCCAACGCCTTTAACACTCTGCCCTGGTCCGTGATTGGGGGGGGGCACTGGAGAGGCACGGAGTGCCCTCTATCTCCGCCGGCTGATCGGCTCCTACCTGGAGGCCAGGTCGGTCGTATGTACCGGGTACGGTGGGACCTTGCACCGGTTCCAGGTCGTGCGCGGTGTTCCACAGGGGTCCGTTCTTGGGCCCCTCCTGTGGAATATCGGGTACGACTGGGTGCTGAGGGGCGCCCTCCTCCCGGGCCTTAGCGTAATCTGTTACGCGGACGACACGTTGGTCGTGGCCCGGGGGGATGACTACAGAGAGTCTGCCCGTCTTGCCACAGCGGGGGTGGCACTCGTCGTCGGCAAGATAAGGAGGTTGGGCCTCGACGTGGCGCTGCACAAGTCCCAGGCCCTGTGTTTTTGCAGGGGCAGGACAGCGCCACCGGTCGACGCCCACATCATGGTTGGAGGCGTCCGGATCGAGGTCGGGGTGCATCTTAAGTACCTCGGCCTCGTGTTGGACGGCCGTTGGACCTTCCGACAGCATTTCGAGGACCTGGTTCCCCTGGACCCAGTGACGCGGTGCGCCGCCTCTACGCGGGGGTAGTGCGCTCGATGGCCCTGTACGGTGCGCCCGTTTGGGCCGAGCCTCGTATCCGTGCATTTTATGCCGGGTACCTGCGCCGGCCACAGCGCATCGTAGCCATCAGGGCCATCCGCGGATACCGCACCGTCGCGTTTGAGGCGGCGTGTGTTCTGGCGGGGACGCCGCCCTGGGAATTGGAGGCGGAGGCGCTCGCCGACAATTATCGTTGGCGATGCGACCTTCGCTCCCGGGGCGTGGTGCGTCCTCTGCCGGAAGCGGTCCGAGATCGGAAGGTTCAATCTCGGCGGTCCGTCATGGAGTCGTGGGAACGACGACTCGCCAACCCCACTTGGGGTCTACGGACCGTCGAGGCGATCCGCCCCGTCCTCAGGGATTCGGAAAGCCCGCCGACCGAGAGAGCCGGTGGCCGTATTCGCCGGCGGCTACCGGTTCGGCGTCCGGGGACGGAGCGACGGGAAAGTGTGCCGATGGCGTAACGCGTCGCACCGTCCCTCCAAACCCCGTGCTGGGTTCTGGCCTCAGCCGGGGTTCGGACGCTGAGTGTGAGCGGTTGGAGGTTTTAGTGCGGTTCAACTCCCACATACCCCGCCCGCGGGGCGGGCGGGGATCCGGTGATTTCCTCCAACTAAAAAAAAAAAAAAAAAAAAACGTTATTAGCACACAATCGCCAAAACTAGTATTAAGCGTCCCTTGAATTTATATAAATTTTGGTGCTCACCTCGTCACCGCGATTTAGTTGATCGGTCAAATCGTTTAACGACATCTATTGACGATAAATGTAAACTTTGTCACTTTGTCGTTTCAAGAACGTTTTCCGTAAATCACTAGTTTTAAAAATACACTACTTAGCGATGTGTATTGACAGGAAATATGAACTTTTTGTTTTCAAAGTAATTTTTGTAATTAAGTTACTGATTCACATTCAAATAACATTTCCTATAGATTACTTTTAAAATCCTAATCCCTCCTTGTTGTTGTTGTTGTTGTTGTTGTTGTTGTTGTTGTTGTTGTTGTTGTTGTTGTTGTTGTTGTTGTTGTTGTTGTTGTTGTTGTTGTTGTTGTTGTTGTTGTTGTTGTTGTTGTTGTTGTTGTTGTTGTTGTTGTTGTTGTTGTTGTTGTTGTTGTTGTTGTTGTTGTTGTTGTTGTTGTTGTTGTTGTTGTTGTTGTTGTTGTTGTTGTTGTTGTTGTTGTTGTTGTTGTTGTTGTTGTTGTTGTTGTTGTTGTTGTTGTTGTTGTTGTTGTTGTTGTTGTTGTTGTTGTTGTTGTTGTTGTTGTTGTTGTTGTTGTTGTTGTTGTTGTTGTTGTTGTTGTTGTTGTTGTTGTTGTTGTTGTTGTTGTTGTTGTTGTTGTTGTTGTTGTTGTTGTTGTTGTTGTTGTTGTTGTTGTTGTTGTTGTTGTTGTTGTTGTTGTTGTTGTTGTTGTTGTTGTTGTTGTTGTTGTTGTTGTTGTTGTTGTTGTTGTTGTTGTTGTTGTTGTTGTTGTTGTTGTTGTTGTTGTTGTTGTTGTTGTTGTTGTTGTTGTTGTTGTTGTTGTTGTTGTTGTTGTTGTTGTTGTTGTTGTTGTTGTTGTTGTTGTTGTTGTTGTTGTTGTTGTTGTTGTTGTTGTTGTTGTTGTTGTTGTTGTTGTTGTTGTTGTTGTTGTTGTTGTTGTTGTTGTTGTTGTTGTTGTTGTTGTTGTTGTTGTTGTTGTTGTTGTTGTTGTTGTTGTTGTTGTTGTTGTTGTTGTTGTTGTTGTTGTTGTTGTTGTTGTTGTTGTTGTTGTTGTTGTTGTTGTTGTTGTTGTTGTTGTTGTTGTTGTTGTTGTTGTTGTTGTTGTTGTTGTTGTTGTTGTTGTTGTTGTTGTTGTTGTTGTTGTTGTTGTTGTTGTTGTTGTTGTTGTTGTTGTTGTTGTTGTTGTTGTTGTTGTTGTTGTTGTTGTTGTTGTTGTTGTTGTTGTGGTTAGGTTAGGTTAGGTTAGGTTAGGTTAGGTTAGGTTAGGTTAGGTTAGGTTAGGTTAGGTTAGGTTAGGTTAGGTTAGGTTAGGTTAGGTTAGGTTAGGTTAGGTTAGGTTAGGTTAGGTTAGGTTAGGTTAGGTTAGGTTAGGTTAGGTTAGGTTAGGTTAGGTTAGGTTAGGTTAGGTTAGGTTAGGTTAGGTTAGGTTAGGTTAGGTTAGGTTAGGTTAGGTTAGGTTAGGTTAGGTTAGGTTAGGTTAGGTTAGGTTAGGTTAGGTTCGGTTAGGTTAGGTTAGGTTAGGTTAGGTTAGGTTAGGTTAGGTTAGGTTAGGTTAGGTTAGGTTAGGTTAGGTTAGGTTAGGTTAGGTTAGGTTAGGTTAGGTTAGGTTAGGTTAGGTTAGGTTAGGTTAGGTTAGGTTAGGTTAGGTTAGGTTAGGTTAGGTTAGGTTAGGTTAGGTTAGGTTAGGTTAGGTTAGGTTAGGTTAGGTTAGGTTAGGTTAGGTTAGGTTAGGTTAGGTTAGGTTAGGTTAGGTTAGGTTAGGTTAGGTTAGGTTAGGTTAGGTTAGGTTAGGTTAGGTTAGGTTAGGTTAGGTTAGGTTAGGTTAGGTTAGGTTAGGTTAGGTTAGGTTAGGTTAGGTTAGGTTAGGTTAGGTTAGGTTAGGTTAGGTTAGGTTAGGTTAGGTTAGGTTAGGTTAGGTTAGGTTAGGTTAGGTTAGGTTAGGTTAGGTTAGGTTAGGTTAGGTTAGGTTAGGTTAGGTTAGGTTAGGTTAGGTTAGGTTAGGTTAGGTTAGGTTAGGTTAGGTTAGGTTAGGTTAGGTTAGGTTAGGTTAGGTTAGGTTAGGTTAGGTTAGGTTAGGTTAGGTTAGGTTAGGTTAGGTTAGGTTAGGTTAGGTTAGGTTAGGTTAGGTTAGGTTAGGTTAGGTTAGGTTAGGTTAGGTTAGGTTAGGTTAGGTTAGGTTAGGTTAGGTTAGGTTAGGTTAGGTTAGGTTAGGTTAGGTTAGGTTAGGTTAGGTTAGGTTAGGTTAGGTTAGGTTAGGTTAGGTTAGGTTAGGTTAGGTTAGGTTAGGTTAGGTTAGGTTAGGTTAGGTTAGGTTAGGTTAGGTTAGGTTAGGTTAGGTTAGGTTAGGTTAGGTTAGGTTAGGTTAGGTTAGGTTAGGTTAGGTTAGGTTAGGTTAGGTTAGGTTAGGTTAGGTTAGGTTAGGTTAGGTTAGGTTAGGTTAGGTTAGGTTAGGTTAGGTTAGGTTAGGTTAGGTTAGGTTAGGTTAGGTTAGGTTAGGTTAGGTTAGGTTAGGTTAGGTTAGGTTAGGTTAGGTTAGGTTAGGTTAGGTTAGGTTAGGTTAGGTTAGGTTAGGTTAGGTTAGGTTAGGTTAGGTTAGGTTAGGTTAGGTTAGGTTAGGTTAGGTTAGGTTAGGTTAGGTTAGGTTAGGTTGGGTTAGGTTAGGTTAGGTTAGGTTAGGTTAGGTTAGGTTAGGTTAGGTTAGGTTAGGTTAGGTTAGGTTAGGTTAGGTTAGGTTAGGTTAGGTTAGGTTAGGTTAGGTTAGGTTAGGTTAGGTTAGGTTAGGTTAGGTTAGGTTAGGTTAGGTTAGGTTAGGTTAGGTTAGGTTAGGTTAGGTTAGGTTAGGTTAGGTTAGGTTAGGTTAGGTTAGGTTAGGTTAGGTTAGGTTAGGTTAGGTTAGGTTAGGTTAGGTTAGGTTAGGTTAGGTTAGGTTAGGTTAGGTTAGGTTAGGTTAGGTTAGGTTAGGTTAGGTTAGGTTAGGTTAGGTTAGGTTAGGTTAGGTTAGGTTAGGTTAGGTTAGGTTAGGTTAGGTTAGGTTAGGTTAGGTTAGGTTAGGTTAGGTTAGGTTAGGTTAGGTTAGGTTAGGTTAGGTTAGGTTAGGTTAGGTTAGGTTAGGTTAGGTTAGGTTAGGTTAGGTTAGGTTAGGTTAGGTTAGGTTAGGTTAGGTTAGGTTAGGTTAGGTTAGGTTAGGTTAGGTTAGGTTAGGTTAGGTTAGGTTAGGTTAGGTTAGGTTAGGTTAGGTTAGGTTAGGTTAGGTTAGGTTAGGTTAGGTTAGGTTAGGTTAGGTTAGGTTAGGTTAGGTTAGGTTAGGTTAGGTTAGGTTAGGTTAGGTTAGGTTAGGTTAGGTTAGGTTAGGTTAGGTTAGGTTAGGTTAGGTTAGGTTAGGTTAGGTTAGGTTAGGTTAGGTTAGGTTAGGTTAGGTTAGGTTAGGTTAGGTTAGGTTAGGTTAGGTTAGGTTAGGTTAGGTTAGGTTAGGTTAGGTTAGGTTAGGTTAGGTTAGGTTAGGTTAGGTTAGGTTAGGTTAGGTTAGGTTAGGTTAGGTTAGGTTAGGTTAGGTTAGGTTAGGTTAGGTTAGGTTAGGTTAGGTTAGGTTAGGTTAGGTTAGGTTAGGTTAGGTTAGGTTAGGTTAGGTTAGGTTAGGTTAGGTTAGGTTAGGTTAGGTTAGGTTAGGTTAGGTTAGGTTAGGTTAGGTTAGGTTAGGTTAGGTTAGGTTAGGTTAGGTTAGGTTAGGTTAGGTTAGGTTAGGTTAGGTTAGGTTAGGTTAGGTTAGGTTAGGTTAGGTTAGGTTAGGTTAGGTTAGGTTAGGTTAGGTTAGGTTAGGTTAGGTTAGGTTAGGTTAGGTTAGGTTAGGTTAGGTTAGGTTAGGTTAGGTTAGGTTAGGTTAGGTTAGGTTAGGTTAGGTTAGGTTAGGTTAGGTTAGGTTAGGATTAGGTTAGGTTAGGTTAGGTTAGGTTAGGTTAGGTTAGGTTAGGTTAGGTTAGGTTAGGTTAGGTTAGGTTAGGTTAGGTTAGGTTAGGTTAGGTTAGGTTAGGTTAGGTTAGGTTAGGTTAGGTTAGGTTAGGTTAGGTTAGGTTAGGTTAGGTTAGGTTAGGTTAGGTTAGGTTAGGTTAGGTTAGGTTAGGTTAGGTTAGGTTAGGTTAGGTTAGGTTAGGTTAGGTTAGGTTAGGTTAGGTTAGGTTAGGTTAGGTTAGGTTAGGTTAGGTTAGGTTAGGTTAGGTTAGGTTAGGTTAGGTTAGGTTAGGTTAGGTTAGGTTAGGTTAGGTTAGGTTAGGTTAGGTTAGGTTAGGTTAGGTTAGGTTAGGTTAGGTTAGGTTAGGTTAGGTTAGGTTAGGTTAGGTTAGGTTAGGTTAGGTTAGGTTAGGTTAGGTTAGGTTAGGTTAGGTTAGGTTAGGTTAGGTTAGGTTAGGTTAGGTTAGGTTAGGTTAGGTTAGGTTAGGTTAGGTTAGGTTAGGTTAGGTTAGGTTAGGTTAGGTTAGGTTAGGTTAGGTTAGGTTAGGTTAGGTTAGGTTAGGTTAGGTTAGGTTAGGTTAGGTTAGGTTAGGTTAGGTTAGGTTAGGTTAGGTTAGGTTAGGTTAGGTTAGGTTAGGTTAGGTTAGGTTAGGTTAGGTTAGGTTAGGTTAGGTTAGGTTAGGTTAGGTTAGGTTAGGTTAGGTTAGGTTAGGTTAGGTTAGGTTAGGTTAGGTTAGGTTAGGTTAGGTTAGGTTAGGTTAGGTTAGGTTAGGTTAGGTTAGGTTAGGTTAGGTTAGGTTAGGTTAGGTTAGGTTAGGTTAGGTTAGGTTAGGTTAGGTTAGGTTAGGTTAGGTTAGGTTAGGTTAGGTTAGGTTAGGTTAGGTTAGGTTAGGTTAGGTTAGGTTAGGTTAGGTTAGGTTAGGTTAGGTTAGGTTAGGTTAGGTTAGGTTAGGTTAGGTTAGGTTAGGTTAGGTTAGGTTAGGTTAGGTTAGGTTAGGTTAGGTTAGGTTAGGTTAGGTTAGGTTAGGTTAGGTTAGGTTAGGTTAGGTTAGGTTAGGTTAGGTTAGGTTAGGTTAGGTTAGGTTAGGTTAGGTTAGGTTAGGTTAGGTTAGGTTAGGTTAGGTTAGGTTAGGTTAGGTTAGGTTAGGTTAGGTTAGGTTAGGTTAGGTTAGGTTAGGTTAGGTTAGGTTAGGTTAGGTTAGGTTAGGTTAGGTTAGGTTAGGTTAGGTTAGGTTAGGTTAGGTTAGGTTAGGTTAGGTTAGGTTAGGTTAGGTTAGGTTAGGTTAGGTTAGGTTAGGTTAGGTTAGGTTAGGTTAGGTTAGGTTAGGTTAGGTTAGGTTAGGTTAGGTTAGGTTAGGTTAGGTTAGGTTAGGTTAGGTTAGGTTAGGTTAGGTTAGGTTAGGTTAGGTTAGGTTAGGTTAGGTTAGGTTAGGTTAGGTTAGGTTAGGTTAGGTTAGGTTAGGTTAGGTTAGGTTAGGTTAGGTTAGGTTAGGTTAGGTTAGGTTAGGTTAGGTTAGGTTAGGTTAGGTTAGGTTAGGTTAGGTTAGGTTAGGTTAGGTTAGGTTAGGTTAGGTTAGGTTAGGTTAGGTTAGGTTAGGTTAGGTTAGGTTAGGTTAGGTTAGGTTAGGTTAGGTTAGGTTAGGTTAGGTTAGGTTAGGTTAGGTTAGGTTAGGTTAGGTTAGGTTAGGTTAGGTTAGGTTAGGTTAGGTTAGGTTAGGTTAGGTTAGGTTAGGTTAGGTTAGGTTAGGTTAGGTTAGGTTAGGTTAGGTTAGGTTAGGTTAGGTTAGGTTAGGTTAGGTTAGGTTAGGTTAGGTTAGGTTAGGTTAGGTTAGGTTAGGTTAGGTTAGGTTAGGTTAGGTTAGGTTAGGTTAGGTTAGGTTAGGTTAGGTTAGGTTAGGTTAGGTTAGGTTAGGTTAGGTTAGGTTAGGTTAGGTTAGGTTAGGTTAGGTTAGGTTAGGTTAGGTTAGGTTAGGTTAGGTTAGGTTAGGTTAGGTTAGGTTAGGTTAGGTTGGGTTAGGTTAGGTTAGGTTAGGTTAGGTTAGGTTAGGTTAGGTTAGGTTAGGTTAGGTTAGGTTAGGTTAGGTTAGGTTAGGTTAGGTTAGGTTAGGTTAGGTTAGGTTAGGTTAGGTTAGGTTAGGTTAGGTTAGGTTAGGTTAGGTTAGGTTAGGTTAGGTTAGGTTAGGTTAGGTTAGGTTAGGTTAGGTTAGGTTAGGTTAGGTTAGGTTAGGTTAGGTTAGGTTAGGTTAGGTTAGGTTAGGTTAGGTTAGGTTAGGTTAGGTTAGGTTAGGTTAGGTTAGGTTAGGTTAGGTTAGGTTAGGTTAGGTTAGGTTAGGTTAGGTTAGGTTAGGTTAGGTTAGGTTAGGTTAGGTTAGGTTAGGTTAGGTTAGGTTAGGTTAGGTTAGGTTAGGTTAGGTTAGGTTAGGTTAGGTTAGGTTAGGTTAGGTTAGGTTAGGTTAGGTTAGGTTAGGTTAGGTTAGGTTAGGTTAGGTTAGGTTAGGTTAGGTTAGGTTAGGTTAGGTTAGGTTAGGTTAGGTTAGGTTAGGTTAGGTTAGGTTAG